>JAOWBW010000621.1:244339-718564 GCA_026119855.1 Campanula takesimana
GACTGACTGTTCTAAGTCCCAAAAGGATAATGAACAAGAAATGAGTACCTTGAAAGAAGAAAATAATGCTTTAAAAAACAAAATTGACTCCTGGAAGAAATCAAGCAATGCTCTATCCTTGTATCACTTTAACAAAAGACATCCTGGGGACAGGTCTGGAATTGGAGCCAAAAATCCCACACTCAAAACCTACATTCCACCAACTGGAAGTAGAGCCATTGAAACTATGGTTTTACAAAGTCTCAATACATTCTCTACGAAGAAACCATCTTACCCCATTCAAACAAAGGAAGATGTGTATAAGAATGAGAGTGAAGGTACCAAAAAGAGTGAATTAAAAGTGGATTCTTGTACAACTCCTAAGACTCAAGCTTCCACTAGTACTGATGATATTAAAACTCAGAAAAGGAAGCAGGAACAAAAGTTTAGAAAGCCTAGACAAGCCAAACAGCCAAGACAAGCTGAACAGCCAAGACAAGCTGGACAACCAAGACAGGCTAGGCAGCAGAGGCACTCTAGGCAAGCTAGGCAAAATTGGCAATACTCCAAAGGGAAGAGCCATGCTTATCAGTCTCAAAACTCCTCTCCTAGATCATCATACCACTCACCAAAACCCAGACAGAAATCTCATTTTCATCAACCAAACTACAGAAATCAAAGCCCTTACAATACTGGACATCTATATAACACCCCTCAACCCTTCATGTTGACACCCTACATGATGCAAATCATGTCCTACTATAACACCCTTAACCATTTCTTCAAAAGAAAATCAGGTGGAAAGGCTAGGGTACCAAAGAATATCTAATCCTTTGGACCCAAAAAGAATAAAGGGTACCATAATTTTTATTTTGTTTTGTAGGTATCTAGTAAAGGAATCTGGTATTTAGATAGTGGATGTAGCAGACACATGACCTACAACAAGAATGGCTTCAACAGCTAACACCAAAGAATGGTCCCAATGTTACTTTTGGTGACAATTCTCAAGCAAGAGTAAAAGGATCATGAAATCTAGTGACCAAGGAGATTATCTTTATAGATGTATTTTATGTTGAAGGCCTTAAGCACAATTTGATAAGCATCAGTCAAATCTGTGATAAAGGTTATCATGTTATTTGCACCAAAGATCAATGCCAAGTTAGGGACAAGAACAATAAGGTGATTCTAACAGGAGTTAGAAAGAAGAACCTCTACTGTCTACACCTTGAGGTAGTCCAATCCTCTACTGCTCATTGTCTCCTATCCTACAGCGAATCTGATATATCTTGGTTGTGGCATAAAAGACTTGCTCACCTAAACCTGGCATAAAAGACTTGCTCACCTAAACCTCAAAACCATTTCCAACCTTGTCAAAGGTCTTCCCAAAATACCTTTCAAGAAGGATAAGTTATGCAAAGCTTATCATTTTGGAAAACAAAAGAAGACATCCTTTTCTGCTAAAATCAGACTGGACATATCCAAGCCTCTTGATCTCCTGCATATGGACTTATTTGGTCCCATTAGAACCAGATCTTTAGGTGGAAAGAGATACACTCTTGTAGTTGTTGATGACTACACAAGATTCACTTGGATCATTCTTCTTGAATCCAAAAGTGATACTCTTCATAATCTCACTCAGCTGTTCAATAAAATTCAGAATTTTAAAGGCTTGTCTATCAAGAAAATAAGATCTGGTCACGGAACAGAGTTTGAAAACACAAATGTTGACACCTATTGTAATCAAATAGGGATTGATCACAATTTTTCAGCACCTAGAACTCCTCAACAGAATGGAGTAGCAGAAAGGAAGAATATGACAATTTGTGAAGCAGCAAGGGCAATGCTGTCAGAACACAATCTTCCTAAATACTTTTGGGGTGAAGCTGTGACTACTGCTGTCTATATGCAAAACAAACACTCATCAACAAGTATCATATGAAGACCCCATATGAGTTGTGGAATGGAAAGTGCTACATTCACAACAATAGGAAAAACAACCAAGATAAGTTTGATTCAAAGAGTGATAAAGGAATCTTTCTTGGTTATTCCAACACTAGCAAAGCCTACAGAGTTTACAACAAAAGAAGATTGGTTGTAGAAGAATCAATTCATGTTGACTTTGATGAAAACAATGATCAAAGCAACACTGACTTGTGTGATATTGATGAAAGCATTAGAAACTCTGACAACCTTCCAGAACCATCACCCACAACCAATAATACCTCATCCTCAAATAATAACAACATCATCCTTCCTTATGTTCTGCCCAAAGATATCTCAGACAGCCAACCAACTCCTAACAGCTTACCCCCAGTCAATAGCTTAGCTGAAAATGTTAGTTGGTCAAGTGTTAGCTGTTCAATCACTACTCCAATACCTATTGTCAATGATAATAACCTTGTCATTTCTCTACCCATTCAAAAGGAGCCCATTCCTGATGGCATCCCTAATTATGACATCTTCATAAGTGCCTTCATCTCCCAAATAGAACCCAAGAAAATCCATGAAGCCCTTCAAGATGCAGACTGGATAGAATCCATAGAAGAAGAACTTGAATAGTTTGAAAGGAACAAAGTGTGGAAACTTGTTCCCAAACTAAGAAATCAAACAGTGATAGGCACTGGATGGGTTTTCAGAAATAAAATGAGTGAAGATGGAACTATAGTGAGAAACAAGGCCAGACTTGTAGCTCAGGGATACAGACAAGAAGAAGGAATAGATTATGATGAAACTTTTGCTCCTGTAGCAAGGCTTGACGCAATCAGACTATTCCTAGCCTTTGCATCTTTCAAGAAGATGAAAGTATTCTAAATGGATATCAAGAGTGCTTTCTTGAATAGAGTACTAAATGAACAAGTATTTGTTGCTCAACCACCTGGATTTGAACACCCCAAATTCCCAGATCATGTGTACATGTTGGACAAAGCCTTGTATAGTTTGAAGCAAGCCCCCAGAGCATGGTATGATACCTTGTCTAAATTCCTACTCAATAAGGGATTTACCAAGGGTCATATTGACAATACTTTATTCATAAATAAGTATAAAGATGATACCCTACTTATTCAGGTATATGTGGATGACATAATATTTGGATCATCGAATGAAGACCTCTGCAAAGAATTTGGAGACCTCATGCAAAAACAATTTGAGATGAGCATGATTGGAGAACTTACATTCTTCCTAGGTCTTCAAGTTAAGCAAATAAAGGATGGGATCTTCATAAACCAAGATAAATACACAAGAGACATGATAAAGAAGTTTGAGATGCAGAATGAATCAACAGCTAAGACACCACTGTCCACCACAACAAAACTTCATACTGACACTGATGGTCAAAGTGTTGATCAAACACTATACAGAAGCTATCTAGGATCCCTCCTATATGTTACTGCATCAAGACCTGATATCATGTTCAGTGTATGTCTCTGTGAAAGATTTCAAGCCAATCTTAAAGAATCTCACCTTGCTGCTATAAAAAGGATATTGAGATATCTAAAAAGAACTCCTGACTATAGCTTGTGGTATCCAAATGAATCCCCATTTTCACTAATTGTCTTTACTGACTCAGATTATGCTGGATGCAATCTGGACAGAAAGTCAACAAGTGGAGGATGTCAATTCATTGGATCAAGAATTGTGTCTTGGTCTAGAAAAAAGCAAACATCAGTTGCAACCTCAACAGCTGAGGCTGAATATATTGCAGCTGGTCTCTGCTGTTCACAAATCCTATACTTAAAAAGTCAATTTCAAGACTTTGGTATGGATGTCACTAATATTCCTATATTTTTTGATAATTCAAGTACAATAGCTAAAGTTGGAACAGAGGACAATGTCTCTGACATACTGACTAAAGCAATGGATGAAAAGAGGTTTGAAATTTTGAGAGCAATGTTAGGAATGATTAACTTGCCTAAGTAGAAGTGATAAACTAAAATTTTATTTCATTACTTTAAAACAGTACATAAACTGGTTAGCTGTTCATAGACTTTAACAGCTAACCTAAACAGAATTCTATTCAAGGACAATCCTATGATGATCTGTTTACATCATAAGACTTGAAACTATTCCTTAACCACACTACCTCTTGTGGAACATGGTAGCATACCCTCCTCAAAACTCCCCTTCCAAAACAAAAAAAAAATAAAAAATTACAAAACTTCTTCTGAACAGCTAACCCACAAACCTAGCGGTTCAAACATCTCCCTTCTCACAAAACCTTCTGTTGGGTATGCCCACTTATATCTCAGTTTTAATGTAATAGGATTGATTAGATTTGATTGATCCATCACCTAAGTTTTATTTCATGGACTTTAGACCCACATGTAATAAGTATTTATACTTCATTTTTTAGGTTGTCCATTGTAATAGAATAGGCTTAGGAATAGGGAAAGAAGATCAAGATTCAAGAAAATCACACTTTGAGTTTGAGCCAAGTCATGCGCCATGCGCCCAAGCGCCTCACTCACGCGCCGCGCCGCGCTACGCGCCTCACAGTGCGCCTGTGCCTCTTATGCGCCCGCAAAGTGTAACGCGCCTCTCTTAGCTCACGCGCCTTATTGTGATTTATTCACTCAGTGATTTAATGAAAGATTTGAAGACTTGAAGAGATTCAAACTACGCCAATGATCCAACGGTGGTTAAATAACATGTATGCACCCGCATCTAAGGACACCTGTCCATAACGGTCATATCTAACGGCTATAAAAGGACATGTGCTCCACTCAATAAGCGACAGCACATCCGTCCTTTCTCTGACTCACCAAGGATTTACAACGGCTAGTTTTTGGGGCTCTACTATAAATACCCCATAACTTCAACCATTTAAAGTTGCTAAGAATTTCAAGAATTTCTCTCTCAAGCATTTGTTGAAGATTTGAAGATTTCCTTTGTTATTTCCAGAATTCTCAAGAACATCTTCATAACTTCATCCTTAGCCCAGATCCTCAAGCAAAAACACTTTAGTTTTCTTGTGCTCTCAATCTCAAAGATCTAAAGAGCCTTGAATCTAAAATCACACACGCACCTCTTTAAGTTTGATCACTTAGATATTTTTTTTAGAGATACACCGGTTATTGTCTAGGATTTGTTCTTTCATAGAAATTAGATCTTGAGTTAGTGTATAAGATCAAAACGATTGTAATTTGTAACACTCTCTCATTATATAAGATCTCCATTAGAAATCCAAGACTAACCATCTTGGTAGAGGACGTAGATCATTTTGCCGATCGAACCTCTCCAAATAGCGCGTACTTACTATCTTGCTATTTCCTTTCAAGTTCATATCATATCTAACTATTTGATTGTTTATTCATTGTAGATTGATTGATTGAACTATGTTGTTATATCATTTGCCTTAGTTTCTTATTTCACCCACTTTGAGCCAAAATACTTTGAGTGTGTGTGCGCCCCCTTTATCATACTTTGCTCCTATTTACTTAACTAAATTCCGCTGTGCATTTCACTCACTCACATAGGCGCATATCATAACGCTTACTTGATAAAGTGCGCATTTGCAATTGAGTTTATCAAGGTTACGAAAAGAATTTTAAAACAGCTATTCACCCCCCTCTAGCTATTTTTCATACCCTTGTTGCCCTTTGGGACCAACAAGTGGTATCAGAGTAAACACCTTTATAAAACACTTCTGTTTTTCAAGCTTAACAGCTTGGGTGCCGATTCTAAATGGCAAACTCAAAACCTATGGCAACTGCTAACTACACTCACGTTCCGGTCTTTGATGAAGATCATTTTGACGTGTGGAAATTCAGCATATTGACCCATCTCAACTCAATCGATGAAAGGCTTCATGACACCGTGGTTTATGGACCTTACATCCCTATGAAAGCGAATCCAAATCCGCGCACCAATGCTGCTCAACCAACCATCAAGAAACCAAGGGAAGAATGGACTGAGGAAGAAACAAGAAGAGTTGCAAATGATGGCAAAGCAAGAAACATTCTCCTAAGCACTCTAAGCACGGCTATAAAACAACAAGTCATGCATTGCGCTACTGCTAATGAGCTATGGGATGCTATTGAAGAGTATATAGAAGGAGATACTGTTTGTAAGGAGAACAAGAAATATGAAGTGCAAAAGAGATTCAACAATTTCTCTCAACTCCCCGGTGAAACCTTAAGACAAACTTATGAACGCTACTGTGAAATTATAAATCTATGTATTTCACTTGGCATGAAGTTTTCAAACAAGGATTTGAATGTCAATTTTCTCCAAGCTTTTGGATCAAGATACCTACATAAATCCAGTGCTCTTGAAGACGCCGGAACTTTGGACGCTTGGACTTTAAGGAACCTTTATGCAAATCTCAAAGTTTATGAGCTCAAACTCCAACGAATCAGTGAAACTGAAGGAAATTCAAAATCCATAGCAATGGTGGCGCATAGAGAAGAAGCGCATGCACCTGCACCGGTTCAAGAAGAGAAAAGTTCCGATCCCAAAATTTCTACCTCTGAGCTACTAGACATGGATGATGAAGACTTCGCTTTATTTGTGAAGAAATTTCAAAAGTTCAGAAAATTCTCAAGACCCGGCTCATCCAGCAAATTTCAAGGATCTACCAGCAGAGCTCCTCCAAAGTTCACGAGGAGCAGTGATTCAAAAACAAAAGAAGACCTTGTTTGTTTTAATTGCAGGAAACCAGGACACTTTTCTTCAAGCTGCCCAACTCCAAAATTTGAATATATGCAGAAGAAGAGCAGCCATACTCCCAAGTTCACTCCCAAATTCACTCGTCACAAGGGAATGGTTGCTGAAGAAGAATCACCAGCAAATGAGCAGAACACTTAGATTGAAACAGAATCAGATGAGAGCGATGAAGATTCCGATGATGGACTCGTTTGTTTGGTGGCAAATGATGATGAAGTTGAAACTTATGATTCGGATGATGACTTCTCCAAGGATGTTCCTGATATGAATGTCTTGAATAAACCTATCAAGAAATCTGCAGGTTTTCAAGAAGTAAAAAGGAAGAAAGGACCAACCATCAGCGAGCTCGTTGAACAAGGATTTCTCACTCCGGCTCAAAGCGATGGTGGATTGTTATTCTCACGATGTGATCTAAGTGCAAGGAACAAGTTGAGAAAAGGAGCTTACATCAGACCTCAAGTTGAACCAACTGCTCCAATCTCCAAAATCAATAATGATGAAGTGATTGCTGAACAAGAAAAAATGCTAAAAAAGGCTGAAAAGGTAATCACTAGATTTGATAATATGAAGGAAGCTTTAGCACTATCATGTGATGAAATTTCCCAGCTTAAGACCGATAAATCTCTACTTAAATCTGAACTCACCCTCCTTAAGGAGCAGATAAAGAGCATGACTCCTCTTACTGTTAAAAACACTTTTCTAACAGAACAGAACTCACTTCTTAAAGTTCAAAACGATGAATTAGTCGCTCAAATTACTGATCTTAAAAAGATTACAAATGAGTGGTCCAATTCTCGTGTCACTATGGAGAATATATTTGAGTCCCAAAAAGCCAGTGGTGATAAAAGTGGCTTGGGATTCTCATCAACTAGTGACAACTTTAATGTGATATATGTGCTGAAAGAGATAGTGGATTTACAAATCAGCAATCTTTTGAAATTCCAAACGAAAAACATTCTAATTCAATGGGTAAAGGTCAGGAAAAAGTCAAGAGACAAACATTCCATTATGTCTACCCAACGAAGCAATTTGGGAAAGCTAATGGGAAAGATATACCTACAGATGAATCATCCTCTAGCAAAATCCCTCTTGAAACAAAGCGCGCTCCTTCTCCGAGTGCTCATTATGCGCCTGGGAGCCACGCGCCTCATCGCCGTGCGCCTCCTAGCCCTATGCGCCCTCCTAGATCAAGCGCTCCAAAATTTCAAAAGAAGAATTTTGTTAAGGCTAGTCCATCTGACCCAAAGAAGAATGCTATCCCAAAGAAAAGTAAAGAGTTTGTGAAAACTCATGTGATTGGTGGCTTTCATCATTGTTTCATTTGTGATTGTTCTGGACACAAGGCCGTGGAATGCCTTTTGCGATTCACTCCCAATGCCAAAGGACGTAAAAACCCTAAGGTCAAGCAAGAGTGGGTTGTCAAAAGTTACTAACCCTAGGACCCAAAAGGAATAAAGGGGACCTGCTTAAATGTCTATATTTCAGGTTCTTTGTTTCATGGCTGGATCTTCAAAAGCTAGAAATTATGAATGGATTCTCGATAGTGGGTGTTCAAGACACATGACTGGAGATGAATCCTTATTAGAAGATGTCCATGAAGAAAGATGTCCCTCAGTAACATTTGGTGATAATAACAAAGGTCAAGTTGTTGCATATGGAAAGCTCAAGAAAGACAAAGTGTGCATTGAAAGAGTCTCTCTCGTCGAAGGGCTCAAGCACAATTTATTATCCATATCTCAATTCTGCGACAAAGGATTAGAATGCCATTTCACCTCAACTCAATGTCTTATCAAGAATGGAAAAACTGGAGCTACATTACTCACGGGATATCGTAAGACAAATATTCATATTATTGATTTCCATAGTATGAACTCTAGTACTAATCTTTGTTTTGTAGCTAAAAGTGTGAGCAAAAATAGTTGGCTATGGCACAAGCGCTTAAGTCACTTGAACTTCAAATATCTATCTAAACTCAGCAGGAATAACCTTGTTAAAGGACTTCCCAAGGTTGCTGATCATCATGACAAGAAGTGCGCCGCATGTCAACTTGGCAAACAACCGAAGAAATCTTTCTCCAGCAAGACCAATCCCTCAACTTCTAAATGTTTGCAACTGCTTCACATTGATCTATTTGGACCAGTCACCACCGCAAGTATTAGAAGAAACAAGTATACTCTAGTTGTGGTGGATGATTACTCAAGATATACATGGGTGGAAATGATGATCTCAAAAGACGATTGTTACGACATTTTGACCACCTTATTTTGACTGCTCCAAACCCAAAAAGAAGATGACATCGTTAGTGTTCGATCCGACAATGGAATAGAATTCAAGAACAACGGTGTTGCTCGATATTGCGACGATCATGGGATATATCACAACTTCTCAACCGCTGGAGTTCCTCAACAAAATGGTGTTATGGAAAGAAAGAATAGGATGTTGATTGAAGCGGGAAAGACGATGATAGATGAAGCGAAATTGCCTAAGTACTTTTGGGAAGAAGCTATCAACACAGCATGTTTTACTCAAAATCGTTCCCTCATCAACAAACTTCACAACAAGACTCCGTATGAACTTTGGCGTGGTAGAACTCCCAACATTGCATTCTTCCAGATCTTTAGTTGCAAATGTTATATCCTCTACAACGGAAATGAACATAGAGGTAAATTCGATGCCAAAGCCGATGAATGTATTTTTGTCGGGTATGCCAAACATTCTAAAGCTTTTCGCGTTTTTAATAGATCTACATTAGAGATAGTTGAATCTGTACATGTTACATTTGATGAATATTCTCTCCTTGAGCCACATTTGGCTCCAAATGTTGCTGATGATTCTGTTGAGCTTATTGATACAGGTGCTCCTATTTATGTTGCGCCCACTCAAAATCAGAATCTATCAACTCAAGGAAATCCACCCACATCAGTTACGCCTAACTCCTCATATGGTGCGCCAAATGGATCATCAGCTGCGCCTCACTCACATGTTGCGCCTCTTGATTCCTCTCATGCGCCTATATCTACTGCTGCATCTGGTGTAAACCCAAGTTTCAACTCTACACCAATTCAACCCCCAAATTTTAATGATTTAGAATCTGGTGAAGATGTACCAATTGAAGACCTTCAAGTTACTACGACTCAACCTAACTTACCTCCTGAAATTCGTGAAGTTAGAGGTCACCCAATCAATAATATCATTGGTGATCTAAACGTTGGTGTTCGTACAAGGAGAGCTACAAACTTTGATGCTTACACTGCTTTTATCTCTCAAATTGAACCGAAGAAGGCTGATGAAGCGCTCCAAGATCCTAATTGGGTTGTTGCAATGCAAGAAGAACTCAATCAATTTGAACGATGTAAGGTTTGGACTCTTGTTCCAAGACCAAATGATCAAGGAGTGATTGGTACGAAATGGGTGTTCAGAAACAAGATGGATGAGAATGGAACCATCACAAGAAACAAAGAAAGATTGGTTGCACAAGGCTATAGGCAAGAAGAAGGAATTGATTACGATGAAACTTTTGCGCCCGTAGCAAGACTTGAAGCTATCAGATTATTCCTAGCTTACGCTGCTCACAAGGACTTCAAGCTATATTAAATGGATGTGAAAAGCACGTTTCTAAATGGTGAACTCCAAGAACAAGTCTATGTTGCTCAACCACTTGGGTTTGAAGATTCTCAATTTCCAAATCATGTGTACAAACTCCATAAAGCTTTGTATGGACTCAAGCAAGCACCAAGAGCATGGTACGATACACTATCCAAGTTTCTCATCGAAAAAGGCTTCACTCGCGGTAAAATCGATACAACTCTTTTCATTACCAAACATAATTGTCATAAATTACTTGTTCAAATTTACGTTGATGATATTATATTTGGTTCTACTAATGAATTGTTGTGCAAGCGCTTTGAGAAACTAATGAAGAGCAAGTTTGAAATGAGCATGATGGGAGAACTCACATTCTTCCTTGGGCTTCAAATCAAGCAAATGAATGAAGGCATATTTATCAACCAAGCCAAATTTACAAAGGATTTAATCAAGAAATTTGGACTTGAGAACGCCAAAGCATATGATACTCCAATGGCCACCGGCAACAAACTCGACAAAGATTTAAAAGGTAAACGTGTTGATCAAACGCTCTATCGAGGTATGATTGGCTCGCTCCTTTATCTTACTGCTAGTAGGCCCGATATTATGTTTAGTGTTTGCGCTTGTTATCAATCTGACCCTAGAGAAGCGCACTTAATTGCTATGAAACGTATTATAAGATATCTATCCGGTACTGTTAACCTTGAACTTTGGTACTTGTCATTTCCTCGGATATCGACTTGTGTCATGGGCGAGTAAGAAACAAGCTTCAGTATCTGTCTCAACAACCGAAGCTGAATATATCGCTGCGGGAAGTTGTTGCTGTCAAATACTATGGATGAAGCAGTAATTGGTGGACTATGATATCATAGAAGAAAATTGTCCCATCTACTGCGACAATACATCAACCATTGTCGTTTCTGAAAATCCTGTCATGCACTCAAAAACCAAGCACATCGACATCAAATATCACTTCCTTAAAGACCACGTGGAGAAAGGCAATATTCATTTGGAATACGTGGGAACCGACTATCAAATCACCGACATTCTAACGAAAGCACTTGACGCGAAACGGTTCATCTTTTTGAGAGGTGAAATGGGTATGCTTGAACTCAACTAAAATTCAATACAGTTTTGTCAATACTAATGATTTTGTTTTAGTGAGTTATGAGTATACTAGGTTTTATATGTCAGATCATTTTCAAAGTTTCAAGGAAACTCTCTGCGCGCCAACTTAAATCCCTGCGCGCCCCATTCTTTGCGCGCCTAGCAATCTTGATTTCTGAAATCCTTACGCGCGCCTAGAAAAGATCATGCGCCCCTCATGCGCCCATTTATGATCGCGGCTCAATCAAGGCTCAAAATTTATTATTTCAATGATTGATCGCATTCAATTTTCACAAGTACCAGGATCCAGCAAACTTTAGGCCCGGTGAGACATTTAATCTCATTGAGCTATCTGCAGTCCAAATTGGCGTTGATATTATGGACTTTATCAGACAAGCCGGTCTACTGCCTCTATTTACTTTAGAGCAACCTTTCTACTCACCGCTCCTCGTGGATGAATTCTTCTCAACTGCTGCTCTCGTGGAGACTCCTGCTGATAGATATGTGTGCTACAGGATATGCGCCACCGTTCAGAACGTTGCTATAACTATCTCAACTGGCACTCTCAAGAATATCATCAACTTCAACACAACTGGCCCTCTGAGTGTAGCTGGTAAAATCAATACCTATCCTGCTGCTGCGCAGAATCTTATGGCGAGAACCCATCTCAACATTCCTACTCTTCACAATAACATCAAATATGTTGAAATAAGGGATGGTGGTGATTTACTGGCGCATATCGCGCATTTGGTGGGGACTTCCATTATTTTCAAGACGGGAAATGTGAATAGATTCACAATGGAGCAGTGGGAATATGCTGCAGCTATTATGGGGAACACAATCCTCAAATGGCCTCAAATCTTATTCAAAACCTTGTCGGACCAGATTGATAAGTACAACAAGAACAAGGCTGATGGGAAGACTAAGTTCAAAACTCACAGCAAAATACTCACGAAGATATTTCTCACTTATCCTGCTCTTGCTAATTTCCTCGCTCAGAACCCAGCTTATCAAACCACTGACGTTCCCATCTTTGGGAAAGACAGTTTGGTTATGAAAAGGCATAGGAAGCGCATGGCTAAGCGCGCGCCAAGAGTTAAAGGAGATAAGTTGGTTGATGAAGCCACTAAGTCTGATGAAGACGTAGAAGATGGCGCAGATATTGAAGCAGCACCTCGTGCAGAACCAACAGTTGTTCCAGGCGCAGAAAAGGGCAAAGGAAAAAAGGTTGCTGAAGGAACAAGCAGTCCTCCTAAGCGCCCAAGAACTGAAACTGAAGAAGAGAAAGATCTTAAACACGCTAAAGAAGCCAGTAGACTGGAAGCACAGAAGAAAAGGGATGACGACTACAGATTGAAACAGGCTGCTGATTTATCCAAGTCTGAAAGGCGCAAAGGTGCAGGGTCTAGCGCTGATGCACGCGCGCCTGCCACTAATGCGCCTCCTATTGTTCGTGCGCCTCCATCAAAGCCTTCTGCTCCTGCTCCAGCTCAGAAACTAACTTCAGAGCCACTCTCTGCTGAGCGCCAAGCACTCAAAGATAGGCTATCTGATGAACTTTTTGGCAACTTGACTAGGCGGAAGAGCCCTTCTGCGCCTTCTCCTCGTGATTCTGCGCCCCCAACTATTTCAGTAGAGCCTACTTCAAGCGATGAATATATTCCTTCTCCTAGCGCTCCTACTCAATCACCTCCTGCGCCCCATACTTCTCCTCCTCCTCCTCCTCCTCCTCCCACTCCTGATATGAGTGTAGTTATTTCACTGCTACAGCAACTCCAGCAAGGCCAAGCTCAGATGAATTCACAGTTAGAGCTTCATAGTTCTATGCTTACTCAGCAAGCTGATGAGATTGCTGACATTAAGGGGGAGATGGCGCGCATAGATGCGAATATCAAGGACAAACATTTCCTTACTCCTCAACAATGGAATGACGCTATTGATCAAATGAATGAACTTTTCAAAGGTACTCTTGCTTCCCTACATGAGCGCATAGATGGTGGCATCAAACTCACTGATGGCCAAGATTTCATTAACGCCATAAGGGAGGTAGAGTTGAATATAGCAGATGATATAAGGAAGTTGTTTGAGATGGTGGCTGGAGATAGCCAAAAATTGCTGAGTGTTGTTGATAAACTCAAAGAAGTTAAGGATGAACTAGAAATCCTGGGTTTAACTGTTTATGGTGCTGATCCTGGCACAGAACCCAAAGCTCCTGAATCCCATGCGCCTTCAGCTCCTGAAACTCCTGCGCCCTCTTCCAGCTCTGCTCCTGGTGCGCATTTTGACATTAATTCACTACTCTCAAAGATTGATGTTTTAAAGGAATTAGTTGTCACTCACTTCAATGCCGCGCATTCCAGTGCAGACAGGCGCACATATAGAGTTTTCGTTGATATACTCACTGCCCAAGCTGCTGTTGAAGCTAACTTTCAAGCCTTCACTAAAAACTTTTCACAACAGCAATCTATCACTCAGCGCACCATTGATGAGTATCAAAACATAAATGTTGATCATTTACGCTACATTTGAGATGGTGTCACTGATACTCACTGTTAGGCCCAATTGGTAGGAAAATAGGCTAGAGGGAGGGGTGAATAGCCTTTTTAAAACTTTTACAAAGAAACACTTTTAAATGCAAAGTCACTTATCAGTTTGCAAAATATTATCAGTAAGCGCAGCGGGTAAAATATGACTTAGTTTTAACTCACACAAAATCAGTGTATAAAAGATTTTCAGAGCTTAGTTTAAACACAAAGTTGTTTCTAAAAGTTCAATGCAGTTTCAAGAGATTGGTCAATGGAAATTACAATGAATCAGTACGAACATATGCAATCTGCCGGTGATAGAATTCCAACCGGCAATGATAAGGTAAGCAACAGAGACACAAGGATTTGGAGAGGTTCACAGTGTAAATACTGTTACGTCCTCTACTAAGTTTGGTCAGAACTTGGATTTGGGTTAAGAGTACTATTAGATTTTTCTAGTCTATTACAAGCACGGCTTTGCCGGTATACAAAGACTAAGTTCTAGAAATTTCTGATGGATCGTAAAACAATTCTGACCAAGTGTATTTGAGCGGCAAGTTCAAGAGAACTTATCTCACTCAGGTGGGTGTGTGAATAACTTAAACAACGTATTCCTTATATAATCTAGTTCGGGAATACTAACAATGTTGTTTGAGTTGGTGCACAAGTGTATGTCCTATTAAATGATCTAATGATTATATGGACACAGAATGTTTGAGTCTTTAATGAATACTCAAAAACATTCAACTCTCTTCAATGCTCTATTTTCACCAACCTTCTTCAATGCTCCAAGTCCACTATATATAAGAGGAGTAAATGTCTTGAGTCTTGTAGATGAAGGCTTGCAATTTGAATATCCATCTGGGTAGTTGAGGAGCATTAAATACGGTATCTTTAGCATTAATGGCGAAGATATGTGGTACCCGCATGCTCGCAAAAAGTCTGATGGGTAAAGACCCCTTTGTCTCAACCGGTTACCTGCAAAAAGCAAGTAGAGACAGAGTATAGCTAAAATTAGCTATGTGTCAGACGGCGCAGCAATCATTTCAGAGCAGGTAAACTACTTTTAGATAAAACAGTAAGAAAGGACAGGGACAATCAGCAAGGTTGACTTTAAGGTGAAACGATGTAACCTGACTGACAGTACAGACTGTCTTTCTATATCGGCAAGTTGAGAATGAAGTTGATCGGCAACTTGTTTTACTGGTCTGCTGATTCGCTTCCTCTTGCTGGTTTGCCTTGTTTGAAGAGTTGGAATACACCTGTGCTGGTCACCAAGAATCCTAAGAGTACCTTAAGGGTTCTAATAAAATTGGGGGATCCTAAGTGATAGCTATGATTGGGATTAAGCAATTCTATATCCTAAACATATATTTGAACAACAATCTCCTCCTAATTGCTTAAGTCCAATCACCCTATCCAAGAACATCTATCTTAGCTTAGTAAAAGAATGTATAAGTAATGTCTATTTATTATTATTCCCTAAGCCAAGTCACACACTATATGTCTTAAAGAGGAAAAAATACAAAATGATAAGAGTAAGAGAAAGAAAGGAAGAATGAGTTGCTGATGGCTTAAGATCAGCAGGGAGAATAATAATCTGCAAAACAAAGTTAGCATGAATAGCAGCAGATATTATAAGAGAATATAACATATAAAAATAAGCACACATAAAACAGTAATGGTTAGCAAAGAAGTATTGGATAAATCGTTGAAGGTCTTCTGGATATCTATATCATTGGCTATATTGACTAGGAAACAGGAGGATCCTCTTGCTGGTCAATGGCCTTTGATGTAGAGTCGGTAAGCTTGGCTTTCTTCTTTGCTCTCTTCTCTTTCTTTTCAGCTTCTCTCTTCTTCCTTCTTTGAGTGCTCTCCAGCCTTTCAGTCAGCATTGCATTGTTGGCTTCCAGAGCAGCTATCTTCACTTGAGCATCAGCAAGAGCAGACTTAGCAGCAGATAAATCTTTTTCAGTCCTTTCTAGATCTCTGATCTGCAGCCTTTGGTCATCTACTAGTTGCTGTTGAATAGAGTGCATACTCCCCAAACTTTCTGAAAGGGCAATCAGCCTAGATTCTCTGTCCTCCAGCAGATCTTTCAAGTCTTGGATTCTTTTGCATTCCTCCTCCTGATTGGACTTAAGGATTTTGTCAGAAAGATCCTCATGAATAAGGTTCAAATTATCACGGAGGAAGAGGCCAGTATCGCCCAGATCGGCACGAGTAACAGGCACTTGCATATTTTCAGTATCCCCTTCAAGGTAACTGAAGTATTCATACATACTATTCAGTAACACGGGTTTTGACAGTCCAAGAGAAGAATGCATTAGGAAGGAAGGAATGAAGTCTTCATTGACAATATCAGCATCGACCTTCAGGAGCAGGCACAGTCAACTCGTCATCAGAAGATAGAACAATTAGTAACGAAGAAGCTGGCACAGGAAAGGGAGCAGCTGGCAGAGGCAAAGCTTGTCAAAGAAAAGAGGCATCAGCAGCATATCTGTCGGCAAGAAGGAATTCAGCAGGAACAGATGTGGAGGCAACAAGATCGGCAGAAGTTACATCAACACGGATGATCGGCAAAGGGAATGAAGGATGAATAATAACTGCACGTTCAACCGGCAGGTGGAACACACCATTGTCCTCCAGAGAAAGAAAGATAGCCAGGATAAAATTCAGATAAGTACGACCTTCAAGAATCATGGTCATTAACCCGGCATTCATCAGCCTTGAGGTATAAACCATATGATCGGCACACTGTCTTGGATGGAACATCGGCAGAGTTAATGCAAGAGCAGTAGATTTTACCAAGTGCAAAAGACCTCGAGAATTAGTGGCTCGGTATTCAAGGATGTCATGGAGTTCATCATTTATCATCATGCATCTCATCATCAGTCCATTTGTGGCGATGCTGACTTCCTTAGGTGATGGACCAGGTAGATGAATTTTGCCGCCAATTTTGAGCTTACCAGGCAGGCAATAGAGCGGTTCAAACGCTGGTGGTCCTTTCACCTTGAGCTTGGAGACCCTGGGAGCTTTCCCTTTCCTTCTTTTGAACTCAGGTTTAATCCAGGGCAAGAAAACAATCCGTTCACTGGTTGAGCCTGGAAGAAATGAGTGATTGGGGCCAAAAGGATTTGGAATTGATTGTAGAGAATTTGCCGGCAGCTCTATATAATCATCAGGATCTATTTCATCTGAGCTGTCATTCCCACCGGCAGCTGCAGTAACAGGAACAGGTTGTGCTTCATCAGCAACAACTGGAGCAATGAAGGCCTCGGGAGCAGGAAGCAAAGGGAAGGAAATAGGAGAAAATAAAGCATCCTGAAATTCCTCAAATTGTAACTCAGCAGCAATCAGAGCATCAAAGTTAGCATTAAGATCTTGATTGGCAATCTCTGCTTCAGCACCTCCTCCCAACTCAACAATCTCTCTAACACCAGTAGGAGCTACCAGAATCACATCAGTAGAAGAGATAGGAGCCTTAATAATCTGAGTGTCGGCAGTTGGCTCAGATGGATGAGTGTCGGTAGTTGGCTCATCAGCATACACATCAGCAATAACCTCTTCATCAGCACAATCTCCTCCTGATATCAGCAAGCCACCAACTTCATTAGCAGATTGAGTTTCTTTAGTTTCCTCAATTAATGCAAGTTGGTCTTCTTTAACAATCAGAGGCTGAGTGTCTATAGTTTCCTCAACTTGATTCACAAGGGATTTATCAGCAGTGCTGGTTTCATCAGCAGGTTGAGTTTCTGAAGTTTTCTCAACAGTCTGTTCAACAGACTTATCAGCAGAGCCACGCTCAGAGCCATCACTGGCTAGAACTGAGTCAGCAAATGCTTCAGCAGAAGATATAGAAGTGGGGGCAGCAGCCGCATGAGCTTGATCAGAAGAGGGCTTTTTGAAGACAATACTTATCGGCATCTTATCATACTCACCGATAGAATCAGAAGAAGTGATTGTTTCACCAGCAGCTTTGTGAGAGCAAACAAAATCAGCAGTATCAACAGAACTGACTGGAGTTAGAATGGGTGAGAGTTCTGGTGAAGGAACTTGTTCAGGGATAGATGTAGATGCTAGTGTAGAAGCAGCTCTAGCCTTAATAAAGGCCTCTGAATCGTTCAGCAGATTCAGTGTAATCCTCTGCACATTCTTCACAAATTGAGTAGCTTGAGCACTCTTCTCCATCCCTTCATTATCGTTGAAGTTCAGCAAATCATCCTCATCTTCTGGTCTTCCCAACTTATAAGGATCTTGTTCATCAAAGTTCATCAGCTGGTTGAAGACTGAGGCATAGGCGACCCATACGTCTTGCACCATCAGATCCTGTCTGATCCTTTCTTGAAATAGATAGACTTGATTCCAAGGAAGGGGTAGCAAATCAAAATACCTTCTAAAGTTTAATCTCAACTCACTTTCAGACAACCTTTGAAATTTCTGAACAGGCACAAACTTCTCTTTAAACATATCGGTGACTCTGTTCAGACTGGATGAATCAACATAATCAGCACGATTGCCAGGGGGAACTGTCTCCTTCCTTTCCTCATGAAATTGAAGCAACCGGCGAACAAACGGATGGAGATGATCAATGGGGAATACCCAATTCTTTGATAAAACCTTATTGGTGAAGGACCAATGGTTTCTGAAGAATATATGAAATGTTGGGTTTCTGATTGGCTTGCATTTTCTGACGGAGGGTCCAGAGGCTACATCAGCAGCAGCATGGAGCTCAGGCAAGTATGGAAGATCTAGAATTCCCTTTTGAAGAGGGACTCTCACCCTTAAGTCAGAACCAATCATTCTTCTTCTCTCAGCCATTTTATCGGCAGCATCGGTTTCAGACTTGATAACCACAGAGGGAGCAGTAAGTGTTGCACCGGCAAGAAGAGATGGTGCAAACTTGATCTGCTTAGCTCTTGGATCAGTAGAAGGAATTTGAGAGGAAGGAACTTGAGCAACTGAAGGCTTTGGCATTGGAGCAGCAGGAAGATCATCAGTAGATACAACATTTGACTTCTTGACTTGAGCTTTATCGGCAGCTTTGACTAGCCTTCTCTTCTTTGGAGCTGCTGGAGTAGAATCGGCAAGAATCCTGTCGGCAACTGGAGCAGGAGTAGAAACGTCGGCAGGGGCTACATCAGCAACCTTGACAACTTTCTTTGCCTTCTTCTTTTTAGGGGTACCAGCAGTAGGAACAACAATTGTGCTGGTAGGAGCCTTCTTGGAAATCCTATTCCAATCGGTAAGCTTAAATGATTTGAGTTTATCAAAGTCAAGACTAGGGGGTGCCGGTGAAGCCCTAACAATTGCTGAGTTGCGCCTCAAGATAGTGCTAATCAGCATGTAGTGGCATCCTTTATCGGGATGAGCTTTGTTCTTCTTTCTATCCTCCTTATACTTAACGGCAGCAATGGCGATGACCCTAAACAGGTAGGCACACCAGTTGAACTCTTCTTGCAACACGATGGCTGCCATTACTTCAAACTGTACGTCAGTAACATGGCTGTGAGAGCCAGATCTGCAAACCAAACATCTATCCACAATCTCTGCAAGGGCAAAGAATCTTCTTCTGTAGTGAGCTTTGAGATGGTTATCTCCACTGGTCTGGGACCGGTTCCCCTCATAAGGGTCCATGCCTTGTCCAAAGTCTGTTCATCAGTAATGGAGTCAGCACCCTCATTCCCAAGCAGAGGGAATAATTCATGAATAGAAGAGGGAGTAACGGAGATAGGCATGCCGGCGACGGTTGAAGCGATGGAGACGAATACAGAGGAGTCATTGCGATCAGTGATGACGGAGGCATTTGAGAAGAACTCTTGAACTTGACCCAAAAATATAAAATCAATACCCGTTGGAGAGATGAAGGAGTCTAGAAGAGAACCAATCAGAAGATTCCTCAAGAATTCACCGTCAAGGGTGTCGTCGAAGAAGGTGGAGTCAACATAGCCTCCATAGATATCCTTTTCGTTGCTAGACATTTTCTGCAAAATCACTCAAAAGATCTCACAAGTTAGAATAAATTAGCTCAAAATAGATTGAAATGCAAGTGTAAAAACATCAAGTAGTTACCAGAAAATAGTGAGAATCTGGTTGAAGAACGTAAGAGAGAATGAAAGAAGATGAACAACACAAGCATATGAGATGTCAAGAGAGAGTGAAGAGCGAAAAGACCAATAGGATTTTAAGTGAGGTTTATATATGTTATGGAAGAGAGAGAGAGAGAGAGAATAGAAAGGGTTTGCATGGGAGAAAGAGAAATAATGATGAGTTTAACTGTAGCAAATACCTCGGAGAACGTGCGCACACAATGCATTAAATGCACGAACCGGACGGTTTAATTTAGACGGTTAAAATTAGGAGAGAGAAAGGGTAGAAACGGCAACAATAAAGTTTAAGGTTACCTTTCTGATTTATCACAGAGAGTTGGGATAAATCCTTGACACGATTTGGGTAAGGCAGAGCACACACGTGTCAGAGAGGAGGTGTGACCGATTGTACCTTTGATTTGACTAAGCTTACGTCATGTGTCAGAGAATCTTTATCCTTTTGAATTGAGATCTACCGATGAATTTTGAATTTTGAAGTTTGACAAATCGGCAAGACATGGTTCGGCAAGTTGTTGATCAGCAAGATATTTACCGGCATGATGTTGTCAGCTATATTTTGTCGGCAATATAATTTGGTCGGCACGATTTTCACACTTGCTGATGAGATCGGCAAGACTAGCACAAATAGCAAAGTCAGCACAATTTTAACCATATTAATCAATCATACCTAGTTCACCTCTGAGGAATTCAAATCTTTTCTGATCTAAAGGTTTCGTCAGTATGTCTGCTCTTTGGTAGTCGGTATGAACTTTGAGCAGCACCACATTTCCCTTTTCAACATGTTCATTCAGGAAGTGATACTTGATGTCTATGTGCTTGGTTTTGGAATGCATGACTGGGTTGTTGGAAACTGAGATAGTAGATTGATTGTCACAATAGATGGGACAAACTTGAGATGGAACTTCATAGTCAACAAGCTGCTGCTTCATCCAAAGGATCTGTGAACAGCAACTGCCGGCAGCTATGTACTCAGCTTCAGTAGTAGAAGTGGAAATTGATGCTTGCTTCTTACAGGACCAAGACACCAATCTATCACCAAGAAATTGGCAAGTTCCACTAGTACTTTTTTTGGTCACCCTACAAGCTGCAAAGTCTGCATCTGAATAACCTATTAGATTAAAAGATGAATCTCTAGCATACCATAATCCAAGGTTAGCAGTGCCACATAGATATTTAATGATGCGTTTAACAGCTTGCAGATGGGATTCCCTAGGGTCAGCTTGAAACCTGGCACAAACACAAACAGCAAACATAATATCTGGTCTGCTGGCAGTAAGATAAAGGAGTGAGCCGATCATACCTCGGTAGAGTGTCATATCTACTTTCTTACCAGACTCATCCTTATCTAAGTGAATGTTAGTGCCCATAGGTGTGCTTTGAGAGTGAGCATTGTCAAAGCCAAACTTCTTGATTAATTCTTTTGCGTACTTGGCTTGACTGATGAAAATTCCCTCATTGGATTGCTTGACTTGAAGTCCAAGGAAATATGTTAGTTCACCCATCATGCTCATCTCGAACTTGCTCTGCATTAGCTTCTCAAATCTCTTGCAAAGTGATTCATTAGTGGAACCAAAAATAATGTCATCGACATATATTTGAACAAACAATGAATGACCCTTGTGCTTGGCAACAAATAAAGTAGTATCGATTTTACCTCGAGTGAAACCTAAGCTATCACTAAGTAAGAACTTAGAAAGGGTTTCATACTATGCCCTTGGAGCTTGCTTTAGGCCGTAGAGGGCTTTCTTCAATCGGTAGACATGATTAGGCTTCTTGGAGTCTTCAAAACCTGGTGGTTGTTCAACATACACAAGTTCTTGGAGTTCTCCATTTAGGAAGGCACTTTTCACGTCCATTTGATATAACTTGAATTCTTTGAAGGCAGCATAGACTAGGAAAAGTCTTATAGCTTCCAATCTTGCAACAGGAGCGAATGTCTCATCGTAGTCAATTCCTTCTTCTTGTCGGTAGCCTTTAGCAACTAACCTTTCTTTGTTTCTAATAATATTCCCAGCTTCATCCAATTTATTCCTGTAGACCTATTTTGTACCGATCACTTGTTGAGATGATGGTCTTGGCACTAGTTCCCACACATTGCATCTTTCAAACTGATTTAGCTCCTCCTGCATAGCTTCCACCCAGCCAGGATCAGCAAGAGCTTCTTCAGTCTTCTTTGGTTCTATATTGGAAACCATAGCAGATGAGAAGAGACTCTCGGCGAATGCTCTACTAAGGTTTCTTGTCAATCTTGGTCCAAAGACATCACCAATCACATTTTCTAATGGATGATCACGAACTGTTCTAACTTCTCTCGGCACATCTTGTCTAACTGAATCTTGTTGGAGTGATTCTAGAGGAGGATCAAGATCAGCAAATGGAGAAGGAGAATTAGAGTTCTGGGTGTGAGGTGGATTAGATTGAGAGCTTGTTGGGAAGGGTCTTATAACAGAAATTGGTTGAGGGCTAGATCTGTCTTCAGGATGATCAGCAGAATTTGCATCGGCAAATGGATTATGAAAGTTATCGGTAAGATCATGTTCTGTCGATGATGGGAAATAGTGAGTATCTGCTGATTCTTCTACTGAAATGACTGGATCAGCAGCTGGTTCTTGATCTGCAGGGTTAGAATTACTGGATTCACCTGTCTCATGAGCACTAGAAGCATTAGTACTATTTGGAGCCTTGTCAGACTCTAACAAATCAAATTCATCAAAGGTTACATGAACAGATTCAACAATTTTCAAAAGTTTCTTATTAAAAACTCGAAAGGCCTTACTGTGTTTAGCGTATCCAACAAAGATTCCTTCATCAGCTTTCTCATCAAATTTACCTCTGTGCTCTTTACCGTTGTAAAGCACGTAACATTTGCAGCCGAATATTTTGAAGAATCCAATGTTGGGAGTTCTGCCTCTCCAGAGTTCATAAGGAGTCTTGTTATGGAATTTGTTGATGAGAGATCTGTTCTGAGTGAAGCAGGCGGTATTGATGGCCTTAGCCCAAAAATATTTCGGCAGCCTGGCTTCAGCAATCATGGTCTTACCAGCTTCAATGAGAGTTATGTTCTTTCTCTCAACGACACCATTTTGTTGTGGTGTACCGGCAGCTGAGAAGTTGTGGTCTATGCCATGATCATCACAGTACTGAGAAATACCATTATTCTTGAATTCAGTGCCGTTGTCTGATCTCATGCTGATGATATCGCTTTCTTTCTGTGTCTGTAGTAGTCTGAATAACTTGGTAGCAACAGCTTATGTGTCATCTTTGTGACTGAAGATCCATATGTAGCATTTGGAGGCACTTAGATGTTGACATGCAGGGCTTGCTTCGGAAGGATGATTTATGTTGTTTTCCAAGCTGGCAGGCCTTGCATTTCTTTGCTTGATCAGCAGACACTTGTGGCAGACCAGTAACCAGATTTGAACCGGCAAGCTTTGATAGATATTTGAAGTTCAAGTGACTGAGTCTCTTGTGCCAAAGCCATGAGTTCTCACTGATGTTCTTAGCTACAAAACAAACATTAGCAACACCAGTAATAGCACTTAAGTCTACTGCATAAATGTTACCTTTTCTTTTGGCAGTGAAAAGAGTTTCATTGGAAGCAATGTCTTTCACATAGCAACTGGAAGTAGTAAATACACATTGCATTCCTTTATCACAGAATTGTGATATAGATAGAAGGTTGTGTTTCAGACCATCCACAAGAGAGACCTTCTGTACAGTAACTGCACCTCTCTTGATGGTACCTATACCGATGATTTTTCCTTTGGCATTATCACCGAAAACCACTGGGGGACCTGATGCTTCTGAGATATCGGCAAGTAGATCTGCAAATCCTGTCATGTGTCTTGAACAGCCACTATCTAGAATCCACAAATCCTTGCTTGCACCAGTTGAGGCCATGAAGCATTCCTGAAATAAAACGGTATGCTTATGGTCCCCCTTATTCTTGGGTCCGAGGGTTAGTTCCTCTTTGGCAACCACATCTGGCCACCACTTGAGGATGTAACCTCAGTGGGTCCAGATAGGTGCTTCAAGAGGCATTCATGAGCCTTGTGACCATAATCAGAACAATTTGAACATCTCACTTGATTGATAGGCTGTGGAGTCGGTAGTACGTCATTCTGTTTAGTCAGTGCATCGGCAGAACTAGGGAATTGAGCAGGCATAAACTTAGTAGGTTTAAAGGTGCTAGTGTTGCCTTTCTTTCCATTCTGTTTACCTTTGGCAGTTACCTTTTTAGGTACTTGTCCATCGGCAGCAGATGTGGTTAGACCGGCAGTACTAGCTCTGCTGATGTATTCACCAAGAATACCGTTATCGGCAGACTCAGTATCGGCAACCTTAACATATCTTTATTTGTGCTTATCATTCCTTTTGTTCTGGTTTTTAGGATACTTCATTGCCACAGCACTGTATATTGGCTTAGCATCCTTATGCACTGAGTTAACAGGACTACATTCAACTTTCTCATCCTTTTTCTCGATCGCACAAGTTTCAGTAGAGCTACTGCTGCTGGAATCAAATCCTAACCCAGATTGGTCCTTATATGACATTTGGGTCTGTAGGATTGTTTCAACAACAACTCTAGATTTTGTGTAAGAATCAACAATCCTTGAGAGATGATTGTTTATTTTCACAAGATCTTCGATCTGAGCTATCAATACTGCTACTTGGCTTTTGAGATCCAGGTTTTCTTTCTTTAGAAGAACAGACTCAAGCTCATGTCCTTTGAGAACCTTAAGTTCAGACTCAAGCAAGTCATTCTCTGCAGAAATTCTATTAAAATCAGCAGCCATCACTTTATGAACGCTACTCAGCTTCTCATGATCAATAAAAAGTTCATCCATTGTCTCTACCATTTCAGCTTTGGATATTTCAGGAAAGGGATCAGCTAAAATTTTAGGGGCAGAGGGAATAGGTTTGGGAGAGAAGTCAGGTAGAGAAGAGATGGGTTTAGATAAGCTTTTGGCAATGCTGGGATGCTCGGTGAATGAGAATTTTCTGGTCATTGGTAAGGGTTTTGGTTTGATGGTAGTGAATTGAATAGAGTTACATTGACCATAGAGAGAGTTTCCCACTTGGTGAACTCTGTATCCATTTGGGTTCTCTGCTTTGATACTAATCTCTTTGAAGTGTGGTCGAGGTCTTCCAGTAGCTTCTTCTCTGACTGGGGATCTTGGAGGAGATGGATCTCGGTAGACTGGAGTTGGCAATGTGGATGTATCGGCATCTTCCAAGTCTAGGGCGACAAAACTTACATCGGCATCTTCATCTTCATCGGCGTCTTCATCTGAGTCAGTTTCACACCAAACCGGCAAGGCCTTTTCTGTGCTTTCATCGGCAACAAAGCTTCGAGACTTGGGATGTCTCTTGTTGAATGACTTCCTCACATACTCATATTTTGGCTGAGGACATTTAGAAGCAAAGTGACCAGGTTTTCTGCAGTTGAAGCAAACAAGATCACCTTTGTTGTTCTTTCCGTCGGTAGCACTTGTTGATGGTTTGTTGTAACTTGCTGGTTTTTGAAAAGTTGGTGTGAATGATTTTGGTTGCTGGTAGTTTCCTTTCTGCATCCTTTTGAAGTCCTTAAACCTTTTGTAGTTCCTAGCGAAGGCGGAAAATTCGTCTTCTTCCATAGGCTGTTCTGAGGTAGTTGCAGGGGTTTTGGAGCTGCAGGGTATAGGATGGGGATCTATAGGAGGGAATTTGTTTGAAGGGAAGGATATCTATGACTGAGCTGATAGAGACAGGTTTTTGAAATTTTTATTGAGAACGTTAAGTTTTTGCAGTTCTCTCTCATACAGAAATAGACTAGATACAAGATTCTGAATAGAAGTCTTGTTCAAGTCTCTCACTTCTCTAACAGCGGTGACCTTGGTATGATACTCATTTCCCAAGGAACTTAGAAAACGAATATTCAGGTCTTTCATAGTATAAATCTTTCCTAATGAAGCACATAAATTACTTACCTCGCAGAATCTGTCGTAGGCACTCCTTAGTGATTCACCATCTTGTTTCTTGAAGGATTCAAACTCAGCGATACAATCGTAGAGTCTGTTGTCCTTTACCTGCTCATCACCTTCAAAGTATGCAAGGAGCTTGTTCCAGCATTCTTGAGCCGTGGAGCACAAGTCAATGAGTTTATATTGCTTGTCGTCCAAACCACAAGAAATAATGTGGAATACTTTTCCATCTAGGGCAGCTGAAAGTTTGTCGTCCTCAGTCCATTCCTCTCTTGGTTTCTCGACCAAGGTTTCTTCAATCTGAACATGGGTTTCTTGTTCAGTGTCACGATCAGCATGTTGTGTCAGCGGAGTGGAGGGAATAGGTCTATAGGTGGTTGAGACTTTTAAAGGAATGATTGGACCACCTTCTATGACCTTCATCAACCGATCATCGATTGAGTTCATATACTTTATCATACGAGATTTCCAGACACCAAACTCGTTGACATTTAACAACAGTATGGTGGTGATGTTAAATGACTGCATGATTTTTCCTGCCATGGTATCGGCAATACAAGCTGCAAAGCTTGGAATTTTCTTTCAAAATTCCAAGCTCTGATACCAATTGTTAGGCCCAATTGGTAGGAAAATAGGCTAGAGGGGGGGGTGAATAGCCTTTTTAAAACTTTTACAAAGAAACACTTTTAAATGCAAAGTCACTTATCAGTTTGCAAACTATTATCAGTAAGCGCAGCGGGTAAAATATGACTTAGTTTTAACTCACACAAAATCAGTGTATAAAAGATTTCAGAGCTTAGTTTAAACACAAAGTTGTTTCTAAAAGTTCAATGCAGTTTCAAGAGATTGGTCAATGGAAATTACAATGAATCAGTACGAACATATGCAATCTGCCGGTGATAGAATTCCAACCGGCAATGATAAGGTAAGCAACAGAGACACAAGGATTTGGAGAGGTTCACAGTGTAAATACTGCTACGTCCTCTACCAAGTTTGGTCAGAACTTGGATTTGGGTTAAGAGTACTATTAGATATTTCTAGTCAATTACAAGCACGGCTTTGCCGGTATACAAAGACTAAGTTCTAGAAATTTCTGATGGATCGTAAAACAATTCTGACCAAGTGTATTTGACCGGCAAGTTCAAGAGAACTTATCTCACTCAGGTGGGTGTGTGAATAACTTAAACAACGTATTCCTTATATAATCTAGTTCGGGAATACTAACAATGTTGTTTGAGTTGGTGCACAAGTATATGTCCTATTAAATGATCTAATGATTATATGAACACAGAATGTTTGAGTCTTTAATGAATACTCAAAAACATTCAACTCTCTTCAATGCTCTATTTTCACCAACCTTCTTCAATGCTCCAAGTCCACTATATATAAGAGGAGTAAATGTCTTGAGTCTTGTAGAAGAAGGCTTGCAATTTGAATATCCAGCTGGGTAGTTGAGGAGCATTAAATTCGGTATCTTTAGCATTAATGGCGAAGATATGTGGTACCCGCATGCTCACAAAAAGTCTGATGGGTAAAGACCCTTTTGTCTCAACCGGTTACCTGCAAAAAGCAAGTAGAGACAGAGTATAGCTAAAAGTAGCTATGTGTCAGACGGCGCAGCAATCATTTCAGAGCAGGTAAACTACTTTTAGATAAAACAGTAAGAAAGGACAGGGACAATCAGCAAGGTTGACTTTTTAAGGTGAAACGATGTAACCTGACTGACAGTACAGACTGTCTTTCTATATCGGCAAGTTGAGAATGAAGTTGATCGGCAACTTATTTTAGTGGTCTGCTGATTCGCTTCCTCTTGCTGGTTTGCCTTGTTTGAAGAGTTGGAATACACCTGTGCTGGTCACCAAGAATCCTAAGAGTACCTTAAGGGTTCTAATAAAATTGGGGGATCCTAAGTGATAGCTATGATTGGGATTAAGCAATTCTATGTCCTAAACATATATTTGAACAACACTCACGGTGTTGTAAACCGTTGTCACCAACTCTCCAAACAGATTCAGCGCTCTGTTTCAGAAATTGAAGAAGGATTGAAGGATGACGACGCGCCTCCTCCCAACCCTTAGTTTTTATTTTGTTTGTAAGTTGTTAGAACTCCTTTTATGATTAGAAATCTTTTATTAGTGATTTAATGCTTACATGTTTTAGCACCTTTTGTTTTTGTTCTGTTAAATACTTGTACTCTATAACTTTTACACTTTGAGTATTAATGAGAACAAAACATCACTTTTGTTTCAAAACTTGTTCACTCAAACTTCTTGTTTGTAGAACATTGAATGTTGTTTAAAATCATATGCATCATACTTGAACTGCTTCATATTTCATGCATTGAGTTTAAACTTTGTTTAAACACATTTCAAAACTAAAACTCATATCATGTTGAATGTGTTATAAACTGTCATTTCTATCTTTCCATTTGTAATGTTTTATCCTTATTGGAATAGATTAGAAATCTATATCTTGGACTAGTGTCTGCATTAACTTGAGACATGATTTACCAATTTCATTCATTTGGACATGTTTTTATCAATTATAATGTTTGTCCCTGATATAGTAGGTAATGGCATCAATTAAATAGGGGGAGATTGTTGGGTATGCCCACTTATATCTCAGTTTCAATGTAATAGGATTGATTAGATTTGATTGATCCATCACCTAAGTTTTATTTCATGGACTTTAGACCCACATGTAAGAAGTATTTATACTTCATTTTTTAGGTTGTCCATTGTAATAGAATAGGCTTAGGAATAGGGAAAGAAGATCAAGATTCAAGAAAATCACACTTTGAGTTTGAGCCAAGTCATGCGCCATGCGCCCAAGCGCCTCACTCACACGCCGCGCCGTGCTACGCGCCTCATAGTGCGCCTGCGCCTCTTATGCGCCCGCAAAGTGTAATGCGCCTCTCTTAGCTCATGCGCCTTATAGTGATTTATTCACTCAGTGATTTAATGAAAGATTTGAAGACTTGAAGAGATTCAAACTACGCCAATGATCCAACAGTGGTTAAATAACACGTATACACCCGCATCTAAGGACACCTGTCCATAACGGTCATATTTGTGTTATGTGTTTAACGGCTATAAAAGGAAACATGCTCCATTCAATAAGCGACAGCACATCCGTCCTTTCTCTGACTTACCAAGGATTTCCAACGGCTAGTTTTTGGGGCTCTACTATAAATACCCCATAACTTCAACCATTTGAAGTTGCTAAGAATTTCAAGAATTTCTCTCTCAAGCATTTGTTGAAGATTGGAAGATTGCCTTTGTTATTTCCAGAATTCTCAAGAACATCTTCATAACTTCATCCTTAGCCCAGATCCTCAAGCAAAAACACTTTAGTTTTCTTGTGCTCTCAATCTTAAAGATCTAAAGAGCCTTGAATCTAAAATCACACACGCACCTTTTTAAGTTTGATCACTTAGATCTTTATTTTAGAGATACACCGGTTATTGTCTAGGATTTGTTCTTTCATAGAAATTAGATCTTGAGTTATTGTATAAGTTCAAAACGATTGTAATTTGTAACACTCTCTCATTATATAAGATCTCCATTAGAAATCCAAGACTAACCATCTTGGTAGAGGACGTAGATCATTTTCCCGATCGAACCTCTCCAAATAGCGCGTAGTTACTATCTTGCTATTTCCTTTCAAGTTCATATCATATCTAACTATTTGATTGTTTATTCATTGTAGATTGATTGATTGAACTGTGTTGTGTTTGTTATATCATTTGCCTTAGTTTCTTATTTCACCCACTTTGAGCCAAAATACTTAGAGTGTGTGTGTGCCCCCTTTATCATACTTTGCGCCTATTTACTTTACTAAATTCCGCTGTGCATTTCACTCACTCACATAGGCGCATATCATAACGCTTACTTGATAAAGTGCACATTTGCAATTGAGTTTATCAAGGGTACAAAAAGAATTTTAAAACAGCTATTCACCCCCCCTCTAGCTATTTTTCATACCCTTGTTGCCCTTTGGGACCAACACCTTCTTCCATCCAACTCCAGACCCCTCTCCAGATGTGTCATGCCTATTCCTCCCTCCATGTGGCTTAGCTGGTGCAGACTGACTTGTCTCTCCATATCTCTCCTTCCATATAGGGTGCCTATCCATGAAAAGATCTATGGCAGTGACTGAGTATTGTAATGGTGGACCCATTGTCCTTGGCCACCACTCCTCAACTGCATTATAAGGAGGCAAATATTCTAGAGGAGACATAAAACTGAAGGTACCTGAGGTCTGTATGCTCTCAGCAGCTATCATAGCCATATAAGATGCAAGATCCTCATCATTCCCTTCATTAACTTGGACAGGACTGCAACACTTCAAGTACTGTCTAAACAGCTGAGTATGAGTTACTGATGGAGTTTGCTGAACACCTTAGAAATTATCTCCTCCTCCCTCCAGCACTGCCATGCTGATTGAAAGAGAATCCCTGGTTACTGGGGTATACACCCTTGGCTGTTCAACCATAGGCACCTTTTTTTCCTTAACATCTAAGTCATCCTCCTGCTGGATAAGCTCTTTCATAGTGAACTGTCTCATATACTGAGTCTTTCCTATCTCCCTTCTTCCTAAGTCCCTTTCATGGACTTTAATCCCCTCTTGCTTCATCAACTCTCCAAGGGAATACACCTTTTGGACTTCTTGATGTGCAGCTCTTGTCTTGCCGCTCTCTCCCTATACAACCTTCATCTCTTGACCAAACAACTTAAAACTAGTTGTCTCCTCCCCTTGTTTTCCCTTTCCCTTACCCTGTACCTCACTCATCCTTGTTAACCTCTCCCTTTCAGCCCTCTCTAATGTCTCCTTCTCATTCTCCCACTCTCTTTTTCTTTTTTCCCTATCCCTAACCTCCCTGTACTTTAAAGGGTGATCAAGAGGAAGCTGATCAACTTCCTCATGCAACATGTGATCACTCTGTACTGTATAAGACATATATTCTCTCTCAAATATTTCTCTCTCAGTTTCCTCTCTAGAAGGAACTGTAAAGATTAACTTCTTTGCAGTTTGAGCCATCTTACTTGGACTAAATTTAGAAGAAAGTCTTCCCATTACAAAGAAAATAAACTTAGTATGTATTCTACAGCTAAGTTCATATTCCTTATATATACAAGACATTTATGTTGGTCCATGATAGGGGTATGACCATAGACTTAGCTGTTGGACAAAATTTGTGTCCATAAAGTTTGTCTGATTTGACCCTCAAATCTGTATCATTGGAAGATTTGTGTGGCAAAGACTGAGATGTGATGGTCGAAATTAAATTAGAAGAGTGTTGTGTTATATTAGCACCTTACTTTCCATAAATAGCTGCCCACCTTTTCTGCAATTAAATGAAACACCATTTAATTTCATTCTATTTATTGTTCATATGAACAGTAACAGGGGATAAGTGTTATTTTTTAACGGCTACATTAAATACCCCCCACGTCGCCTCTTCCTCAAAATATAACCGTTAAACCCCACCTTCTAAACCATGATCCTTCCACTTTCTTTACCCATTTATAAACCACAAACAATATCTCGCCCTTAAAATTTCTCATCCTTTCGATTCCCCTGTTTCAAACCCTAACTCTCTGTTTTCACCCTTTCTTTGAAAATCAAATGGAGATCACTAAAGACGCTCATGGATACTATATTGAGAAAGACTTCTTTATAGGATAAGCCGGGACCTATGTTAGAAACATTCTTGAACCAAACAACCTAATCCCAATGCTAACAGCTAAGCATCCAATTCTCGAAAATGCTTGCTTGGAAGTATACAGAAATGGCATTAGGTTCACCAACAACTCCATCCAATGTTACTTCAACTCTATCCACTTGACCATTACTACTGAAGATGTACATACCACCTATGGTATCTCCAATTATCCTCACCTCACAACAAATATTTGGAGTGACATTTTGGATCCAACATTCTCTGTTCTCTACCAAGTTTTCACCAACCAACCTGACATTGACTATGCCTCAGTTAAACTGAAACCCATTTGGAAGAAATATTTGTCAATCAATAACTCTGCCCTAAGTGATGTTGTAATCAAAGGAATGTGTGGAAAGCAATCCTCTCTAGACCAGTTGAGTGATGCAGAATGGAAGGTAGCATTTAGACTCATTAGAGGTAAAGTAGACTGGTGTGCTGTTATGCTAGAGAACTTCAATTTGGCACGCTCTCAATCCCTGGATAAACCCTATGTCAGATCCACCAAACCCAATCTTTTTAGGCTTATGAGTGGCATCCTGTACAAGAAATTCACTGCTCTAACAGCTGCCATCAACACAAAATGGTTTGAACATGTTCCTTTGAGCATATCAAAGAGGTTTGATAAGAAGAATGTATCTCTCAAAGGGACCAAGGATGTGGAAGCTAAGAGACCCTTAAAGGTAGACAAGTCTCTAACAGCCAAGCCAGTTCAGACCAGGTCAACAGCTAAGCAAACTCCTGCAAGGAAAGTGCCCACAAAGCCAAAAGCTAAGGCACCAAGGAGAAAGTCCATAGCTGTCAAGAGAAAAGTCAAGAAGAAGATTGATTAACCACCATCCTCCTCCTCCTCACCATCTAGTGAATCCACAAAATCCACTTCTCAAACCTCCTCCTTACCTGTAGACAGTCATGAACAAACTACTGCAAGTTGGGAAAAGGTTAGACCTGCTGAAAGCAATGCCAGCAAAGTCTTTGTTGATGAGGAAGCAACATCAAGTGAAGGAGAATCTGAGGTTCAAAAGTCAAATAGTTCAAGTGCTGTGATGGAAATAGATGAAGAAGAGTTTGGTGTACATCTATCTCTCCAACAGGAGCTTGAAGAGATTAAAAGAGCCAAGCATGGTACATAATCTCCTGAGCAAGTTGAGCCAACAGCTAAGCACTCAGCTGAGCAAGATGAGCCAACAGCTGAGCCTCAAACAGATGCCACAGATAAGGTAACATCCTCATCCTCTACTGCTGGTCAATTCATTGTGAAGAGAAGACCTGTAAGATCTCCCTCCCCTTCTCCAAAAAGGCATAGATAATCATCTCCTCCCTCTCCCAATCTGACCTCCTGTTCAGACCATGTCTTTGCCATTGAAGGCATTCTTCACCTTCATTCTCAAACATCTCCAACATTCACATGTTGAAATTCATTTATAGGGGAAACTCTCCTAGGTCAGATAGCCCTCCTAAGTCAAGGGGGAACTCTCCAATTCATGAGTCTATCCCAACAGCTAAGACTCAATCTCCATCTATACCTCCTCCTCATTCTTATACTTCTGCTTCTCTACCTCTAAAAATACCTAGTCAGTCTACTATCCTACCCATCCTCAATCCTAAACTCATAGAATTCATTAAGGATAAAACAGTATCCAATTTGTTTGAGGTAGACAGCTCCACCCTTTTTGAACAGCTATCCTCTATGTTCTCACTTAATGAAGCCCTCAAAGCCTTTGAGTACATGAGACTAAGAGAAGCTAGGCTGTCACAAGGTCAGGATGGATCATCTGTTCCCAAACCTGTCTCAACAGCTATCCCTCAGCACCAAATTGACCTTGATACAACCATGCCTTCTCCTAGCTTCTGGGCTCTAGATTGTGATATAAACTTCTCAATCCCAGCTGTTCTTGAAGCCCATAAGAAGTTAAGTTTAATTCCTCTACTACCACCACTTCTTAACTCTCATAATCTTTACAATCCTTAGGAAATGACAAAAACCCACATGTGCATTCATGCTAGAAACATTGTGTCACGCCCCGAAATCCGACATTGTACGGACCTCGAGAAGTGACAAACGAAACCGAATATCAATCAAATCCTCAAAATGAGAACTGAATTTTTTTTTCCTCCTCTTATAAACCAACTGAAATGATACAATGCAAAATCTCGAAGCAAGTACATCAGAGCAACTATCCTCTGACCAAAAACACAAAACTTGAACAATCTCAAATATTTACAAATTCTAAAACTGTAATTCCTTTACATTGGTTATCTACCAATAGCACAATACAAATATCTAAAAGACATGGCATTTCACTCTAGCTTCACAAATCTACAGCGAAAGGATCACGATCTCAGCTATACTCCACCTGGAAGGGAAATGGGGAGCGGAAAGGGTGAGCACAAATTGCCCAAATAACTATATCATTATTGAGCAAATAACTACCAATATACATTCTTAACTATCACATATAGAACATACTCTGAAAAGCAATCAATTTAGACTCAAGGACCGCATATTCCGAATTCAAATGGATAAATTATGACAGTAATTTTTTAAGACATATCATAAACGCAGCCACAAACATTTTAAACCTGACAATTACCTATAGCATTTTGGTACCATGTTACCAATTCATTGGAAAGTTCTTTAAAATCTAATGAGTTTAGACCCAAAAATCACTTGATTCCGAGTCCGAATGATTTAATTATGAATTTTCTATACTTAACGGACTTTTAAATTCATTCACAATGGACTGCTGTGAAAACAGATATTCTGGGAACAAACTAAAACTATTCTGATTCTGAACCCTATTTAATCAAAAAGCTCTCGAAAAGTTAGTCAAGTTGGACTTAAAAATTATTGAATTTGGATTTAAAACGAAGAAGTTATAACCATTTAGGTTTAACAAGTTCTCTTAACATTACAGGGACCAATCTGAAAATTTCACAAACACAGGGGCTGATTTGAAGCTTCACAAAACAGGGATAATTTAAAGTTTGCAATTTTAGAGACCGAAATGAAAATATTATGAACTCTGAACCAAACTGGAAACACTTTCAGGGACCAAACAGAATAGATCATAAATTCAGGGACCGAAATGGAGATTTGCAAAAACCAGTGACCTAATCATAATTTTTAGAAACTACTACTCCTATTTCATCAACCCAGCAAATTGGTACAATAAATATAAGCACTCAGTATGGCTTTCTTTAACAAGGAACCAAGGAACGTGTACAACGAAACTTACTCCCAAAATGATTTTCATACTTGTTGTTATAATTATTATTTTTTTGGTACTAACTAATTCATTTATCAAATCACAACATTTATAAAACAAACACATAAAGTACATCTCTTATCAATTAGTTGCCTACAAAAACACATATAATCAGCACACACACAAAACACACCCAGCGCACATACACAAAACACACCCAACGCACACACATAGAAACACATAAATACAGATTAACTAGATACTCACTACATATGGAATTAAACAAAACAAGACCAATAGATTAATCAAAATAAAATACTAAAATCTATATGCTAGCTACACACACCATACATACACGTACAAAGTAAATACTCACCATTTTCTTTCTTTCTATCCTTCTTTTTTTTTCTTTTTGTTTTTTTCTTTTTGTTTCTCTCTCAGCTCACTATTTCCCTCTTCTGCTCTTTCTTTTCTATATTTACTCTATTGCCTATTTTAGTATCTTTGCATACAAATGATAAGCAAAGTCAAGTAGAGAGTGCTTTCCTAAGATGCTGAGTCACCCAAAAAATCCTTCTATGTTGGACACCTCCTAGTAGACTAATGCCATGACCACGTGAAATCAAGACTTGCTGGCAACTACAAAGAAGAAGAAAAACGGTGGGTCCCACTGTCTCCTGTCATTATTTTCTTACTAAGACAAACCGAGCAAGTAGGCATTTTACAATATTTTATAAATATATATATATACATATACATATATATATTATCAATTAACTGATGTATACTTATACTTTCCGTCTCAAAATAAAACAAAGTAGTCATGTACTATACTCACAACAACTATTTTTTAAAATTTTGTAATATTTAAAATAGTATATTAATTAACTTTAAAACACTAAAATCAGAATTAATCATTTACACATTTATCTCTGATCAAATATATGTTTGTCAAAATGGAGCAATTAAACGGGATATCACATCCTCCCCACCTTAAAAGAATTCAGTCCCTGAATTCAATTACGCTACGCAACGTTCCAAATAGCCGACGACAATTCTTCAGATTTCCAACTAGCCTCTTCAACTAGATAATTTTCCATAACACTCAAAAATGATATCACCTTCGTTCTCAACTTCCTACATTTAATTCAAAACCCGAACGTGTAGCTCCTCGAATAATAAATCTGAACTATATCAATGGTTTATATCGAAGAAACAAAAACAAGAGATGAATTCGCTAAATATCTTATCAAAAGTAATTTGGTAAACATCTTTCAATGTAATAGTTTCTCGTGTGTGTAATCTCGCAAGTGTTTTTAACTTTTAGCTGGTTTGCACTACTAAAAACTGATCGGATTTTGTCAACGATCCACGATAACACATATGAAATCATATCCATCGGAGGTTATAAATAAAAATCTTGAAACAAAATCCATCGCAATGTGTTTCTTACTTCCACCCAAAAATATGTAATGGTTGCAAGATCCCTCGAGAACTCTGATGTTTAGCGTTAACTTGTTGACATATTAAACTCTATCGTACAAACTCAATCTCAAGCTCATCAATCTCTCTATTAACCCTTATAATATGTTCACATTCAGTTCAACATTCAAAACTCACATGTTTCTGAATCGATCTAGGAAATGAGCCATCATTTCAAAACAATCCCTTCGTACCCTTTGTTAATGAGAAATCGCAGTTCTTCAAACTCGCAAAAGATTTCTTGTCTCTTAGCATTTGTAACACCATTCTCAATTGTAGTTCATTGCCATCTAGACCATCAAAATATATTAACAAAACTGAAGCACCCCAAAGTTACCCACCAGACTCAATTAAACATTTATCTAGAAGGCCTTGTAGTTGACCGTTAAGTTCTTTCAATGCCCTTGATGCCAGAGTCTTCAATATAGATACGCTCCTCAAAATAGTTCAATACAAAACTCAATTTCTTTATCCGGAAGGGACCATGGAGATCCTTTAGAAAAAAAATAGGCATACTCTTTGACAATCGATATTTCATTCAAAGTAGGTTTATCCACTTGAGTATCAATGACATGTGACAGATAACCGTGAGAACTCTTTCTTTGTAATCTTCAACCTCTCAAAGTTGAAATTAGGTTATCACTTTCACTGGTTTATCTTGTAGAAAATAGAACTGAGACTAACTAGCCAAATCAAAAGTAACTTTATTTGGGTAACAAAAATTCTAGCATGACGCACAATGAGCTAATGAATTTCAAATACCACATCAAAATGCTTTAAATGCTAGGAAATCAAGTTTGCAAGTAATTTCCTATCACCTAGTTCTACCAAACAAGATTCAATGATTATAAAGGTTGATAACAAAGTACCACTAAGGTATCAAATGACAATTCCGAATTCAAAGTTTGATGCTTAATACTCAAATTATGGGTCATATCATGCAATGGATGAATGCATAATACCAAAATCAAAACGTAAGGAAATATCTCAAGAGAAAATAGGGAGTGTACCTGTAAACAAAATGTTGGAGCCTCTAGCTTTACCGAAGTTATAGCCAAAACCTTCTCTCTACATACAAACTGTATCTTCACGTGAGCGACCCCGTCCTGGTGGTGGATAAGAGTGCTTGATATGTAATTGATAATCTTTCAACACAATTCCATCCTTACAAGAATTATACCCTGTTCCCATTCATTTGTAGCACGAGTCAATACTATGTTTCTTCCCATAAGAATAACAAAGCCCACAATAATCTGAGATGTCACCACTATAATCATTTTAGGTGAATTAGTTGATGCCCTCATTTGGAAACTACGGATTAGATGCATTCCTTTATCCTCGTTATTGAACTTATAATCCCTTTTGTCCATGTCATCTTAAACCATCTGTTCGTTCCACAACTATAGCGTATAGATTTAACTTTAGGCAATTAATTGAACTCTGATAGATTTTTTCAATCTTGTCTCAAAATTCTTGGTCTCTGGAACTTATCTTCTTCCGGTACATGAAAATAATGCGATGATTCGACGAGCTTTATTTCACATTACTCCACCGTCGTCCTTCCTTGCTCAATATTAAGTAATCCTTTTGTTTCCTCCATGCTTGATCACGGGGTGAGAAATACATCTTTTGGAGCTATTTGAGAAATAATTGGCATGCACCCTTCACATGTGTAATCATCCTATAGAACTCTTTTGATTGCATATTTCCACTGAACGGCTTCCCTAACTGTCATGTTGTCAGCAAACTGCATTATTTAGCTTCATCACACATAATCATTTCGAATACATGCTCTATATTGACTACCCATTTTCCACCATACTAGGACCAATCAAACCTGAAAATACTATAAGCTTCCACTTCAAGAAACCCAAACATTTACGCTTAGTTCTTTATGAAGGGGCATAATCACTGCACGTTAACATCTAACCACCGTTCATAATATTAAGCATAACATAACATTAATATTCCACATAATGCAAAATAGGTTCTTAGGACCTTATTATGGGATTAAAAACATATTTCTCAAATGCGATTGTTATGTAAGGTTTAACTATGATTAGATCAACCTAGTTAAGTGGGTAGGTCAAACTACATTCACACCAACCTAGTTCTTATCGAACACCATTGGTAATCAATTCAGGGGCCCTTCTGAATTAACTTCAACGGCTTTCGATATAAATTCATAGCCAGTTATTAAGTGTTTCTCTTTTATTTTAAGCATAACAACCATATATCATACATGGCAAATTCAATCTTTGAAATTTTCCAAACAATACCGATTCCTAGGAAAATTCAATACCAGTTCACAATCACCTTATGGATATAGACGACCAGATGATCATAAACATATACTCTCACAATCAAACCTAAGGCTCTAGACCGAAGGATCATAACCTATGCTCTGATACCACTCTGTCACGCCCCGAAATCCGACATTGTACGGACCTCGAGAAGTGACGAACGAAACCGAATATCAATCAAAACCTCAAAATGAGAACTGAATTTTTTTCCTCCTCTTATAAACCAACTGAAATGATACAATACAAAATCTCGAAGCAAGTACATCAGAGCAACTATCCTCTGACCAAAAACACAAAACTTGAACAATCTCAAATATTTACAAATTCTAAAACTGTAATTCCTTTACATTGGTTATCTACCAATAGCACAATACAAATATCTAAAAGACATGGCATTTCACTCTAGCTTCACAAATCTACAGCGAATGGATCACGATCTCAGCTATACTCCACCTGGAAGGGAAATGGGGAGCGGAAAGGGTGAGCACAAATTGCCCAGTAAGAGACTTGCCAACACAAAGGTGTGGCACTGTATAGAAACCCAACAAAAAACGAATAGCAATAACAAACCCAACCACCCAGTATATAAGGGAGGATCCGAAAGAGTACAACCGAATCAAACATCAAATCAAAGTTCCGAAGTCAAATTTCATTAAACACTTGAGTTGGCCAAATTCCCAAAGTCAAAGTTGACTCTTCGTCATAGTATCACTTGCGCAAATGATACTTTGACTAGGAGTCACAAATATAACAACCGGTGTTAAAGTCATCTCTTGTTGATGAATCAAATATCAAATACTCAAAGTGTAAATGGCAGAGTAGCAAAAACGAATAACCGAATCCAAATGAGTTGATCCAATAACGATCACGAATAACAAAGCAAAGCCGATCAAATATTTCCGATGCCAAAGAATGAAAGGGTACTAGGTTGACAAGACCCTTACCTCAACTCCGAGCTAATCCAAAACAAAGTATTCAACTCAACTTAACTGTTCCAATCTAACATAACAAAGACATAAATAGTACAAGAGTTAGTATCCATTGAAATGCATCCAAATATTAATAATTCGTAACAAGTTATGTGAACATAACAACAACTATATCATTATTGAGCAAATAACTACCAATATACATTCTTAACTATCACATATAGAACATACTCTGAAAAGCAATCAATTTAGACTCAAGGACCGCATATTCCGAATTCAAATGGATAAATTATGACAGTAATTTTTTAAGACATATCATAAACGCAGCCACAAACATTTTAAACCTGACAATTACCTATAGCATTTTGGTACCATGTTACCAATTCATTGGAAAGTTCTTTAAAATCTAATGAGTTTAGACCCAAAAATCACTTGATTCCGAGTCCGAATGATTTAATTATGAATTTTCTATACTTAACGGACTTTTAAATTCATTCACAATGGACTGCTGTGAAAACAGATATTCTGGGAACAAACTAAAACTATTCTGATTCTGAACCCTATTTAATCAAAAAGCTCTCGAAAAGTTAGTCAAGTTGGACTTAAAAATTATTGAATTTGGATTTAAAACGAAGAAGTTATAACCATTTAGGTTTAACAAGTTCTCTTAACATTACAGGGACCAATCTGAAAATTTCACAAACACAGGGGCTGATTTGAAGCTTCACAAAACAGGGATAATTTAAAGTTTGCAATTTTAGAGACCGAAATGAAAATATTATGAACTCTGAACCAAACTGGAAACACTTTCAGGGACCAAACAGAATAGATCATAAATTCAGGGACCGAAATGGAGATTTGCAAAAACCAGTGACCTAATCATAATTTTTAGAAACTACTACTCCTATTTCATCAACCCAGCAAATTGGTACAATAAATATAAGCACTCAGTATGGCTTTCTTTAACAAGGAACCAAGGAACGTGTACAACGAAACTTACTCCCAAAATGATTTTCATACTTGTTGTTATAATTATTATTTTTTTGGTACTAACTAATTCATTTATCAAATCACAACATTTATAAAACAAACACATAAAGTACATCTCTTATCAATTAGTTGCCTACAAAAACACATATAATCAGCACACACACAAAACACACCCAGCGCACATACACAAAACACACCCAACGCACACACATAGAAACACATAAATACAGATTAACTAGATACTCACTACATATGGAATTAAACAAAACAAGACCAATAGATTAATCAAAATAAAATACTAAAATCTATATGCTAGCTACACACACCATACATACACGTACAAAGTAAATACTCACCATTTTCTTTCTTTCTATCCTTCTTTTTTTTTCTTTTTGTTTTTTTCTTTTTGTTTCTCTCTCAGCTCACTATTTCCCTCTTCTGCTCTTTCTTTTCTATATTTACTCTATTGCCTATTTTAGTATCTTTGCATACAAATGATAAGCAAAGTCAAGTAGAGAGTGCTTTCCTAAGATGCTGAGTCACCCAAAAAATCCTTCTATGTTGGACACCTCCTAGTAGACTAATGCCATGACCACGTGAAATCAAGACTTGCTGGCAACTACAAAGAAGAAGAAAAACGGTGGGTCCCACTGTCTCCTGTCATTATTTTCTTACTAAGACAAACCGAGCAAGTAGGCATTTTACAATATTTTATAAATATATATATATACATATACATATATATATTATCAATTAACTGATGTATACTTATACTTTCCGTCTCAAAATAAAACAAAGTAGTCAGGTACTATACTCACAACAACTATTTTTTAAAATTTTGTAATATTTAAAATAGTATATTAATTAACTTTAAAACACTAAAATCAGAATTAATCATTTACACATTTATCTCTGATCAAATATATGTTTGTCAAAATGGAGCAATTAAACGGGATATCACATCCTCCCCACCTTAAAAGAATTCAGTCCCTGAATTCAAATACGCTACGTAACGTTCCAAATAGCCGACGACAATTCTTTTTAATAATTCTTCGGATTTCCAACTAGCCTCTTCAACTAGATAATTTTCCATAACACTCAAAAATGATATCACCTTCGTTCTCAACTTCCTACATTTAATTCAAAACCCGAACGTGTAGCTCCTCGAATAATAAATCTGAACTATATCAATGGTTTATATCGAAGAAACAAAAACAAGAGATGAATCCGCTAAATATCTTATCAAAAGTAATTTGGTAAATATCTTTCAATGTAATAGTTTCTCGTGTGTGTAATCTCGCAAGTGTTTTTAACTTGTAGCTGGTTTGCACTACTAAAAACTGATCGGATTTCGTCAACGATCCACGATAACCCATATGAAATCATATCCATCGGAGGTTATAAAAAAATCTTGAAACAAAATCCATCGCAATGTGTTTCTTACTTCCACCCAAAAATATGTAATGGTTGCAAGATCCCTCGAGAACTCTGATGTTTAGCGTTAACTTGTTGACATATTAAACTCTATCGTACAAACTCAAACTCAAGCTCATCAATCTCTCTATTAACCCTTATAATATGTTCACATTCAGTTCAACATTCAAAACTAATATGTTTCTGAATCGATCTAGGAAATGAGTCATCATTTCAAAACAATCCCTTTGTACCCTTTGTTAATGAGAAATCGCAGTTCTTCAAACTCGCAAAAGATTTCTTGTCTCTTAGCATTTGTAACACCATTCTCAATAGTAGTTCATTGTCATCTAGACCATCAAAATATATTAACAAAACTGAAGCACCCCAAAGTTACCCACCAGACTCAATTAAACATTTATCTAGAAGGCCTTGTAGTTGACCGTTAAGTTCTTTCAATGCCCTTGATGCCAGAGTCTTCAATATAGATACGCTCCTCAAAATAGTTCAATACAAAACTCAATTTCTTTATCCGGAAGGGACCATGGAAATCCTTTAGAAAAAAAATAGGCATACTCTTTGACAATCGATATTTCATTCAAAGTAGGTTTATCCACTTGAGTATCAATGACATGTGACAGATAACCGTGAGAACTCTTTCTTTGTAATCTTCAACCTCTCAAAGTTGAAATTAGGTTATCACTTTCACTGGTTTATCTTGTAGAAAATAGAACTGAGACTAACTAGCCAAATCAAAAGTAACATTATTTGGGTAACAAAAATTCTAGCATGACGCACAATGAGCTAATGAATTTCAAATACCACATCAAAATGCTTTAAATGCTAGGAAATTAAGTTTGCAAGTAATTTCCTATCACCTAGTTCTACCAAACAAGATTCAATGATTATAAAGGTTGATAACAAAGTACCACTAAGGTATCAAATGACAATTCCGAATTCAAAGTTTGATGCTTAATACTCAAATTATGGGTCATATCATGCAATGGATGAATGCATAATACCAAAATCAAAACGTAAGGAAATATCTCAAGAGTAAATAGGGAGTGTACCTATAAACAAAATGTTGGAGCCTCTAGCTTTACCGAAGTTATAGCCAAAACCTTCTCTCTACATATAAACTGTATCTTCACGTGAGCGACCCCGTCCTGGTGGTGGATAAGAGTGCTTGATATGTAATTGATAATCTTTCAACACAATTCCATCCTTACAAGAATTATACCCTGTTCCCATTCATTTGTAGCACGAGTCAATACTATGTTTCTTCCCATAAGAATAACAAAGCCCACAATAATCTGAGATGTCACCACTATAATCATTTTAGGTGAATTAGTTGATGCCCTCATTTGGAAACTACGGATTAGATGCATTCCTTTATCCTCGTTATTGAACTTATAATCCCTTTTGTCCATGTCATCTTAAACCATCTGTTCGTTCCACAACTATAGCGTATAGATTTAACTTTAGGCAATTAATTGAACTCTGATAGGTTTTTTCAATCTTCTCTCAAAATTCTTGGTCTCTGGAACTTATCTTCTTCCGGTACATGAAAATAATGCGATGATTCGACGACCTTTGTTTCACATTACTCCACCGTCGTCCTTCCTTGCTCAATATTAAGTAATCCTTTTGTTTCTTCCATGCTTGATCACAGGGTGAGAAATACATCTTTTGGAGCTATTTGAGAAATAATTGGCATGCACCCTTCACATGTGTAATCATCCTATAGAACTCTTTTGATTGCATATTTCCACTGAACGGCTTCCCTAACTGTCATGTTGTCAGCAAACTGCATTATTTAGCTTCATCACACATAATCATTTCGAATACATGCTCTGTATTGACTACCCATTTTCCACCATACTAGGACCAATCAAACCTGAAAAATACTATAAGCTTACACTTCAAGAAACCCAAACATTTACGCTTAGTTCTTTATGAAGGGGCATAATCACTGCACGTTAACATCTAACCACCGTTCATAATATTAAGCATAACATAACATTAATATTCCACATAATGCAAAATAGGTTCTTAGGACCTTATTATGGGATTAAAAACTTATTTCTCAAATGCGATTGTTATGTAAGGTTTAACTATGATTAGATCAACCTAGTTAAGTGGGTAGGTCAAACTACATTCACGCCAACCTAGTTCTTATCGAACACCATTGGTAATCAATTCAGGGGCCCTTCTGAATTAACTTCAACGGCTTTCAATATAAATTCATAGCCAGTTATTAAGTGTTTCTCTTTTATTTTAAGCATAACAACCATATATCATACATGGCAAATTCAAATCTTTGAAATTTTCCAAACAATACCAATTCCTAGGAAAATTCAATACCAGTTCACAATCACCTTATGGATATAGACGACCAGATGATCATAAACATATACTCTCACAATCAAACCTAAGGCTCTAGACCGAAGGATCATAACCTATGCTCTGATACCACTCTGTCACGCCCCAAAATCCGACATTGTACAGACCTCGAGAAGTGACGAACGAAACCGAATATCAATCAAAACCTCAAAATGAGAACTGAATTTTTTTCCTCCTCTTTTAAACCAACTGAAATGATACAATACAAAGTCTCGAAGCAAGTACATCAGAGCAACTATCCTCTGACCAAAAACACAAAACTTGAACAATCTCAAATATTTACAAATTCTAAAACTGTAATTCCTTTACATTGGTTATCTACCAATAGCACAATACAAATATCTAAAAGACATGGCATTTCACTCTAGCTTCACAAATCTACAGCGAAAGGATCACGATCTCAGCTATACTCCACCTGGAAGGGAAATGGGGAGCGGAAAGGGTGAGCACAAATTGCCCAGTAAGAGACTTGCCAACACAAAGGTGTGGCACTGTATAGAAACCCAACCAAAAACGAATAGCAATAACAAACCCAACCACCCAGTATATAAGGGAGGAGCCGAAAGAGTACAACCGAATCAAACATCAAATCAAAGTTCCGAAGTCAAATTTCATTAAACACTTGAGTTGGCCAAATTCCCAAAGTCAAAGTTGACTCTTCGTCTTAGTATAACTTGCGCAAATGATACTATGACTAGGAGTCACAAATATAACAACCGGTGTTAAAGTCATCTCTTGTTGATGAATCAAATATCAAATACTCAAAGTGTAAATGACAGAGTAGCAAAAACGAATAACCGAATCCAAATGAGTTGATCCAATAACGATCACGAATAACAAAGCATAGCCGATCAAATATTTCCGATGCCAAAGAATGAAAGGGTACTAGGTTGACAAGACCCTTACCTCAACTCTGAGCTAATCCAAAACAAAGTATTCAACTCAACTTAATTGTTCCAATCTAACATAACAAAGACATAAATAGTACAAGAGTTAGTATCCATTGAAATGCATCCAAATATTAATAATTCGTAACAAGTTATGTGAACATAACAACAACTATATCATTATTGAGCAAATAACTACCAATATACATTCTTAACTATCACATATAGAACATACTCTGAAAAGCAATCAATTTAGACTCAAGGACCGCATATTCTGAATTCAAATGGATAAATTATGACAGTAACAAAGACGGATAATTTTTTAAGACATATCATAAACGCAGCCACAAACATTTTAAACCTGACAATTACATATAGCATTTTGGTACCATGTTACCAATTCATTGGAAAGTTCTTTAAAATCTAATGAGTTTAGACCCAAAAATCACTTGATTCCGAGTCCGAATGATTTAATTATGAATTTTCTATACTTAACGGACTTTTAAATTCATTCACAATGGACTGCTGTGAAAACAGATATTCTGGGAACAAACTAAAACTATTCTGATTTTTAATCAAAAAGCTCTCGAAAAGTTAGTCAAGTTGGACTTAAAAATTATTGAATTTGGATTTAAAACGAAGAAGTTATAACCATTTAGGTTTAACAAGTTCTCTTAACATTACAGGGACCAATCTGAAAATTTCACAAACACAGGGGCTGATTTGAAGCTTCACAAAACAGGGATAATTTAAAGTTTGCAATTTTAGAGACCGAAATGAAAATATTATGAACTCTGAACCAAACTGGAAACACTTTCAGGGACCAAACAGAATAGATCATAAATTCAGGGACCGAAATGGAGATTTGCCAAAACCAGTGACCTAATCATAATTTTTAGAAACTACTACTCCTATTTCATCAACCCAGCAAATTGGTACAATAAATATAAGCACTCAGTATGGCTTTCTTTAATTGATATAGTAGCTGGTATGATTACTTTAATATTTAAAATTAATATTTAACTTATATAATAACTATTACAATTAACTAATACTAATAATAGTAATAGTTAATGTATATAGCCTATTATAGTTAACTAATATTATTAATAATAAAAACTAATTTATAAAGTAACTATTATAGTTAACTAATACTATTAATAGTAATAATTAACTTATATAGTAACTATTATAGTTAACTAATACTATTAATAGTAATAGTTAACTAATATAGTAACTATTGTAGTTAACTAATACTATTAATAGTGATATTTAACTTGTATAGTAACTATTGTAGTTAACTAATACTATTAATAGTAATATTTAACTTGTATAGTAACTACTATTAAACTATTGTAGTTAACTAATACTATTAATAGTAATATTTAACTTGTATAGTAACTATTGTAGTTAACTAATACTATTAATAGTAATATTTAACTTGTATATTAACTACTATTGTTAACTAATACTATTAATAGTAATGGTTAACTTATACTATTAATAGTAATGGTTAACTTATGTAATTATTTGACACGCCCCAAGTCCCGGGATTCCCTAATAAAATTTCGAACCTGGTGCGCGTAACTAACAAGAAACAAGAAACTAACGGGAAACAGGAACAATACATGTTAAAAACAAAACTGACATGATATATATACTCAAGAGTAGGGAGCTAAGATAGCTCACAACGAGTTCTAGACCAAGAAAATTAAAACCAAAATGGTTACATACAGCGGAAGACATGCCTAGCAAATAAGCTGGCATCAAGAACTGACTCGAGACAACAAGTACTACACGAGTCTACCCCAAAACAAGCCCAGAGTTTAATAACTCATACAACCTCGTCCTTACCAATGTATTAAAAGGACACTAGCTTCAAGCAAGAACATCCTGCTGAGTAAGTTCCCAGCTATGTCGAGCCTCACTGCATACTATCCCCTGCTTTCCTGTGGGGGGGGGGGAACAAATAAAGGGTGAGATAAATCTCAGTAAGCTATTAACATGCAACTACATGACATGTTATCACGAAATTCCAGTAGATACTCAAGTAATCATATATCAAGTATCATCAAGTAACAAGTATAGGAGAGGCTAAGCCAACTCAACAAGTAATCAAGCTCAAGATATGATCAGGTAACAAGTAGTCAAGTAGTGTGAGAGGCTAGACCAACTCACCAAGATGCACATAGGCCTATCACGTATCATTACCTGAATCCTTCCTTATTCCTCCCAAGAATACCAAGAATACCATTGTTGTCGATGCTTGTATAGCTGAGGACAACCACGATCAAGATCAAGAGACTGCTATGCAGTATATAAGAAGACCCGGTAACCAGTGTCATTCACAAGAACAAGATTCACGAGGTGTTCACGAGTTAGCATTCAACTTATATCAGGCGTATTGCTCTAATATAGGATGCTAAGCCCTTACTATGGCCAGTAGTAAGGGAAAAACAGACCGAATGGATAGACCCACGATTATCACTTATGCCCCAGCCCTCGCAATAAGTGTTAACCTATACACCCCTCTGAACCAAATAAGCCAGCTGGACTCACACGAGAATGCACAAGTAGATGTTTACTTGAACTACGAGAATAGAACTAAGTCCCATATTAGTGGACCAGTCTTTATGCACCATGTAATCATGTATCATGTGCTCACGAGAATATGCACCATGTAATCATGTATCATGTGCTCACGAGAATACAAGTACACGTACGCAATCATTGCGAAGACAAATCAATCTAACAATGGCACGTAGAGTGTCCATATAACACGGTCAATCCAAGTTAGAGTCTATTAATAACAGACCTCAAACAAGTAGTAGGGTATATCATTCTATATCACTTTGTCACATGCCAAGTTTGCACGTACATATTCATATCACGTTTAACACGTTAAAGTGTCTATCACGATACCCTTACTATCAAATAGAGCCCAATACCTTAGACTCTAAACACGTAGTAGAATAGGTCACATCATACCTAGTCACAGTCATATCTCACGTATATGTATCGTTAGTAATTGAATACATTTTCCAACACATATTGTGTTCTGAAGTTATTCTTATTAACTTAAATCGTAGTATTCACGATTATATGAATTATCTTCATATTACACTAGTCCCTATTTTCTTTAGGAACCCATTTCAAGACAAGATATTTTCTTATACTTTATATACTTCATTGAGTATATACACGATTAAAATCAATCACTAGCACTTTAGTGTTTATTCATAGCATTTCCAATATACACGTATCAAATTCAAATGTGTAGTAGAGTTAATCATTCTCTATCTAGTTCCATATCCCAACTCTTTCGGTTATTCATACCATGTATCAAGTAATCAAGAAGCCACATTCTATCAAGTAACTATATGCAAGATTTGCATATACACGTCAAGGATCTTTCAAGTTATTACCATACACATATATTAGTGTCAAGGCACGTACAAGATTTTATAATCTTATATTCAAGTCTTAATCCAATTATTTGGATGTTCAAGTCATGTACAAGATTTTATTGTCTTATACTTCAAGTTACTGTCTCAACTTAAGACATTCAAGACATTCAAGACATTCAGGACATTCAATACATATACCAGATTTTATCATCTTATATCCAAGTTCTCAATCCATTTCTTTGGATGATTAAACATGTACAAGAGTTAATTATCTTATACTTCAAGTTCAAGCTAGGAAGATGAATTATACATCTTTTACGAATCATTTTCAAATCCTTTTCTTAGGACATTCAAGCTCAAGACACTAATTTGGTGCTCTCAAGGTGCACAAACATTGTTCCAAAACAAGCATAACACATAAGTGCTTGTTCATAGCACTTTCAAGACATACAAAAGAGTTCTTCCTTTTATACTCAAGTTCTCATTTTAATAAAATGAGTAATCATGTTCAAGACTCACTTCTGATACCCCTAAGGTATCACAACACTTGCTAGGACATCTTATCTTAAGGCTATATGCCTTAACAAGGGATAAGCTTTCAATTTAATTTAGATTTAAAACACTTTAGTTGAAACAGGGGACCGGGCGGGCGCCTATGGTAGACCGGGCGGGCGCTCATCCAGGGATTTTTGAAACCAAAACTTCTGGCCAAATGGGCGGGCGCTTGGTACCTAAGTGAGCGGGCGCCTGGTCCAATTTTCAGCAAACACCAATTTCCTTTCCAGGCCTAAGGTTCTCCGTCCCAAGCATAGGAGTAACTTTTACTCACAATTTAACATTACCCAGGATATATAATAAGCTTAAATCACTTATTTCAATTATACTTTCTTATTTTAACAGAGACTTTTATACTTACAAATTCTCCGTCCCAAGTGTAGGAGTATAAACCCACTAACACTTTCTAACACTCAAGAGTGCATTTTAACATGCTCAGAACATTTCTATAGGGACACTTTATTAATTTATCACCGTCCCACAAGTAATAGAATAATTCTCTTTTATTCCATTTAAATAATTCACCGTCCCAAAAGTATAAGTATAATTTTCTAATATACTAGTATAAACATTTAGGGATACTTCTATTCATTTTCCCGTACCACAAATAATGGTACAATTTTTCTAATAACATTTAAATCAAGTTACTATTTTACCGTCTCACGAGTAGGAGTATAAATTTTAATATGTTTGCAAACCCATTTAGTATTTAGGTTCAAGTTCTAGGTTCTCTGTACTACTAGTATAGAAATACTCCCTTCGACCCAATTTTACAAGTATCACGAAAATTGCTCAAAACACAATTTTAACAAGAACAAGTAGCGGGAATAACATATATGCATGTTATTACAAGTAAGGGGGAGTCAATAGCTTACCTAGTCCGAAATCAAGTTGACCCAAATTAATTTCTGTTCGGCAGGAAACGCTCTATTCAGCGCCACGAATATTTATCCGGGATCAAAATCACGAACAGAGGGATAATTAATCGCGAGGAGTCGAGAATAGGGTGGAGCTTTCTTTCTTTCTTTCACCCAGAGAGAGTACGAGAGGAATTTTTGTTTGGGGAAGATAATGATCCCCAGACAACAAGATATACTTATCAAGTTTCCAAGAATTGCAATTTAGACCCTCAAGTTTCACTAATTACAAAAAGGCTCCTAAACTTTCAACTTTGACATTTAACCACCTTAACTTTCTAACGTAGTTAAATAATTAACTCAAATAAAATAGCATATAATTATGCTAGCCAAGAATTTAACAAGCAAGTCAAGAATTTAACAAGAATAAGGATGGGCGTTACATTATTATATGATTAACTAATAGTATTAGCTAAGAATGAGAATATAAAAAGTCATTACATTTTAGGATGATGTTGATGTGGCTTCTCCAAATTCAAGCTTTCACTAACATAGCCCTCCTCACCAACTTTAATATATACTCCCTCCGTTTCATGTGAATTGAGACTTATTTCCCTTTTCGTCCGTTTCACCTCAATTGAGACTGCCCAAAATGATTTTTTTTTTTTATATTTTATATTCACTCAACCCCACCCATTTAACCCCACTAATTCTCTCTCTTCATTTTTCACCACTCATGTTATCCAACCAACACTACTATTTACCCCACTCATTCTCTCTCTTCATTTTCCACCACACATTCACTACTTTCTCTTAATTATTGTGCCATTTTTTTTGTCTCAATTCACATGAAACGGAGGGAGTATATATATAAGATTTTTATTCATTTTAAAGGCGTGTAAGAGCCAAAAAGTCACTTGTTTCCTTCTAATGAAAACAAAACAATTTTGGAGCGAGGGTGGGAATGGAAAGTATTTTTAAGCCAGAGTTTTAGTCAAATCTTACAAGCCCTATTAAATATAGTAACACTTGGGATTATGTTTGACATATGCTTGGGAGTTGTTGTATCGTTTATATTTAATTCACCGCCATAGTATTATCTACTACCCCCTCTGTCTCTACATGAGTATCCATTTTCAGGAAATTTTTATCCTAAAATGAGTGTTCATTTTGATCATAACTTTGTCCCTAAGTGTTTTTTTTTCGTTTTTTTAACTGGTCTCTTTATACTTGCAAAAACTAAATGTTTGTAAATAGGATTACAATATTATATATGAATTTGGCCACCAAATTGTAAAAAAAGTTATATATGTCCCTTCAAACGAAATTTGGACACTCATTTAGGGACAGATGAAGTAATATATTTTATACAATTCAAGCATTATTAGTTAGGATTATTTATCTGGTTTACCATCAAGATAGATTTTAATTGTAAGGGAATAATTCATGGAAAATATAGAAAGCAATAGTAATAAAAGGTACTACAATTTTAAACAACTTAAAAAAATATACACAAAAGAGGTGAAAAAAATCTTCAGCATTATATGGAAACATAATTCATAATATCACAATGTACAGTTCACATTTAGCATGATAATATTTAGCCAAAATCTTGTGTAAAACGCGTTTTACGAAACGCTTAGGGAAAACGTGTTTTTAAAAAACGCGCGGTGGTATTTTTGTAAATATTTGGAACTTCTCAACGGTTCTGGATATCGATATAGTGCCTTCTGGATATGAGATTGATATCCAAAAACTGTGAAAGTGATAGCCATGCGTGTTTTAAAAAAACGCGCGGTGACATTTTTGTAAATAGTCAGAATTCTCAAACGGTTCTGGATGTTAATATAAAGCCTTCTGGATATGAGATTGATAGTCAGAACCTTTGAAAGTGATAGCCAGAAGGGTTTTGGATATCAATATAAAGCCTTCTGGATATGAGATTGATAGCCAGAACCTTTGAAAATGATAGTCAAAAGGTTTTTTCTGATTTTTTTTAGAGTAGCAGAAGTGCTAATAGATAGCCAGTAACAATGTTTAGGATGACCACTTTCTGTGTTTACGAATGTCCAGTGCGTGTGTTAATAAGTGCCAGACGATTTTGAAAAACAAGTTTTTCCTAACCACTAGGAAAAACGCGTTTTACAGGAGACCAACTCATATTTATATCACTAATAGGATACTTCTCACCCATGGGTTATATATATATATATATATATATATATATATAGTGTGTGTGTGTGTGCCATGCCAGGACGATTTATGCCTTGAGCCTAAAATCGTGTCCAAGCTCAACTAATGCAACACAAGTGGAGCCCGTCAAAGCTGAAGTGTCCAAGCTCAACTAATGCAACACAAGTTGAGCCTGTCAAAGCTGAACTCAGCTTCGTAATGAACTTGCCCCGCCTCGCCTATAGAGAGAGAATCATTTACTCTCTCATTGAGACCCCTCTCATATGTGAGACCGTCTCACACAAGTTTTTGTCAAGAGAAATTGTGGAAAAGACCTCTGGATCCTAGCGATGCAGAGGCATAGTGGTCCCAGAGTTTACACAGAATATCATCACTCATATATAGTTGGTTATTCTTGAGACGATCCATTGTTGATGATTTAGTCTAAGACTTTATTAGATCACATAAATGTTTGAGGAAATATATACAGATACATATACATGTACATATACATATACATATACATATACATATACATATACATATACATATATATATATATATATATATATCTATATATATATATACATGTATATATATATATATATGTATAAATATATATATATGTAGGTGCTCAAATGAGAACCATAAGTGTGTGAGAACCATGAGAACCAACAGCAGCCGTTGGATTAGAAGAAAAGGGACGGCGCAGATCGGCTTGGGAGGGTGGATGACGCGGTGGCATTTTTGAAATAAGTCGGAACTTCAAGGGCAGAACAGGTAATGTATCGTTATGTTCTTATATTGTGGCTATGCGGTGGCATTTTTGTAATAAGTCGTTAGATACACTAAGAGCAATGGTTTGTGTATCCTATAACTGGAACATAGTATCATGTTTCATTTTATTGGATACATTAGTTTTTACCTAAATGTATCCAAGTAAACATTGGATACATTTAGTTTTGACCTAATGTATCCAATGAATTATCCAAGTGAACTATTAGATACATTAGATTTTTCCTAACTGTATCCAAGTAAACATTGGATGCATTTAGTTTGACCTAATGTATCCAACTAATGTATCCAATGAATTATCCAAGTGAACATTGGATACATTAGTTTTTGCCTAAATGTATCCAAGTAAACATTGGATACACTAGGAAATTGACACGCCCCCAGGTCCCGGGATCTCCTAATAGAACCTCGAACCTGGATGGGAGTGCCTAACGAGGAACAAGAAACTTAACAAGAACTTAATGACATTTGTTTAACAAACTGACATGATATATATATTCTAGAGTAAGGAGCTATACTAGCTCACAACACGAGTTCTAGACAAGAAAATTTAAAACCAAACTTAATACATACACAGCGGAAACATGCCTAGCACATAAGCTGGCATTAAGAGTATTATACAAGATGTCTAGTGACAACAAGAACTAAACAAGACTGTCTACCCCAAAATAAGGAGTTATACAACCCAATACATCGTCCTCACCAAGAGTAAAAGGACACAAGCCCCAAAAGAATCACGACTTGCGAAGCAAGCTCCCAACTATGTCGAGCCTCACTGCGCACTATCCTTCCTTTCCTGGGGGGGGGGACAAATAAAGGGTGAGATAAATCTCAGTAAGCTATTAGATGCAACTACATGACATGTTATCATGCAATTCAAGTAGATACTCAAGTAATCATTTATCAAGTATCATCAAGTAACAGTATATGAGAGGATAATCCACTCATCAAGTAGCACATAAGGCTAAACAAGCAAGTTATAAGGATATTGCTTCCTTCCTTATTCCTCCCAAGAATACCATTGTTGTCGTAGCTTGTATTACTTTGACAATCACGATCAATAACAGGAACTGATTATTCAGTATGTATCAGAAGACCCGGTAACCAGTGTCATTCCCAATATCAGTACTCATGATTATTCACGAGGTGTTCAGGACAGGAGTTTAGCATTCACTTAAGTCAGGCTTATTGCTCCAACTAAGGAAGCTGTGCCCTTACTATGGCCGGTAGTAAGGGGTCAGGCGGAAATACATAGGGACCCGATTGTCACTTAAACCCCAGCTCTCGCGACAAGCGTGAACCTATACATTTTCGAACAAGCAAGGAGAACCAGCTGGACTCACACAAGAATGTACAAGTAGATATTTACTTGAACTACGGGAGAAGAACTAATCCAAAAGTAGTGGACTAGCTCAACAAGGAACATGCTTCAAGTAATCAAGAAGTCACCTTGTTATCAAGCAACTATATGCAATGTTTGCACATACACAACAAGAACATGTCTCATACATGTTAGTGCTTGTTCATAGCACTTTCAAGTTCACTACCATACATATGTATTGGTGTCAAGTCAAGTACAAGATTTTATTATCTTATATTCAAGTCCTCATCCATTTCTATGGATGTTCAAGTCATGTACAAGATTTTAAATGTCTTATACTTCAAGTTATAATTCCAATCTTTGGACATTCAAGCATGTATAAGAGTTATACATTTACTCTTACAAAATCCCAATCCTATTCTTAGGATATTCAAGTCTAAGACCTTATGCTAATGCCCCTAAGGTGCACAATCATTGGATTCACAACAAGTATAACACATTAGTGCTTATTCATAGCACTTTCAAGACATAAAGAAGAGTTACTACTCTTATACTTAAGTTCTCCTTTTGATTCAATGAGTATACATGTTTAAGACCAAGTCTGATGCCCCTAAGGTATCACAACACTTGCTAGGACATCTTATATTAAGGTTATATACCTTAACTAGGGTTACTTCCAACTTATATAAACTTTAAACAACATTTTTGTTTTTCATGTAACTGTGCGGTCGCCCACACTGGACTGTGCGGTCGCACACAAGCAGGTCAATTTCTTTGAAAAACCTTCCAGAAAGATGTGCGGTCGCCCAAGAAATTTTGTGCGGTCGCACAATGTACTAAAATGCGAAATTCTTATTTCTTTCCCAGGTTGAAATATTTTCCGTCCCAAACGTAGGAGTAACTTTTCACTAACATTTTAACAACTCTAACAAGGCAAGACATGAGTAAAGTAACCTTTCTATGTTCTTTCACCATTTAGTCAGAGAAGTTATTACTCCCTTTGTCCCAAATTTACAAGTACCACAAAAATCACCCCAAACACAAAATTAACATTCACAAGTATCGAGAATAACATTTATGCATGTTATTACAAGCAAGGGGGAGCTAATAACTTACCTAGTCAAAATTCAAGTTGACCCAAACTTATTTCTGTTCGGCCTGGAACGCTCTATTCAACGCCACGAATATTAATCCGGGATCGGAATCAAGAACGGATGGATAATTAAACTCGAGGAGTCGAGAATAGGGAAAACTTTTAACCCTAGGTTTTAGAACAGAGGGAGTGTACGTATTGAATTTGGGTAAAATGACCCAGAGAAGAAAGCTAAACAAGTTGATATACTTATAACTTTCAAAGAATTGCACTTAGGCCCCTCAAGTTTCACTTTTAACAAAAAGACCCCTAAAGTCAAAATTTCACAAATGACCCAAAAGTCAAAACTAGACATTTAACCACCTTAACTATTTAAAGCAGTTAAAGAATTAACCCAAGTAAAACTAACACATAATATGCAAGTTCAAATATTTAACAAGAAATAGGATGGGTGTTACATCCTCCCCACCTTAAAGAAAATTCGCCCACGAATTTTACTTACCAAGATTTTCAAATAGGCTCGGGTATTTATCTCGCATCTCTTTCTCGGTTTCCCAAGTAGCCTCTTCAATTTCATGATTTCTCCAAAGGACCTTCACAATAGGAATCCTTTTTGTACGCAATACATGCTCTTTCCAGTCAAGAATTTCAACAGGTTGTTCCTCATAAGACAAATCAGGCTGAAATGGAATAGCCTCATACTCAAGAATATGTGATTCATCAGCCATATACTTGCGAAGCATAGACACATGGAATACATCATGAATACCCGATAAAGAAGGAGGTAAAGCCACTTTATAAGCCAACTTACCAACTCTTTCAAGAATCTCAAATGGACCGATATAACGAGGAGATAACTTTCCTTTCTTCCCAAATCTCTTTATACCTCTACGAGGAGAGACCTTCAAGAATACAAAGTCACCTACCTGAAATTCAAGATCCCTTCTACGATGATCTGCATAACTCTTTTGTCTACTCTGAGCTGTGCGCAATCTATCTCGAATGAGTTTCACACTCTCAACTGATTGTTGAACCATTTCAGGACCCAAGAGTGTAGCTTCTCCCACTTCATCCCAACATATAGGAGATCGACATTTTCTGCCATAAAGAGCCTCATATGGAGCCATTTCAATGCTAGACTGAAAACTGTTATTATAAGCAAACTCAACCAAAGGAAGATGAGTATCCCAACTGCCTTTGAAATCAATAACACAAGCACGTAACATATCCTCGAGAATCTGTATAAGTCTCTCAGATTGCCCATCAGATTGAGGATGAAAAGCAGTACTGAAATTCAATTTAGTACCCATAGCACCCTGAAGAGCCTGCCAGAATCGAGAAGTAAAACGAGGATCTCTGTCAGATACAATACTCACAGGAACTCCATGCAGTCGGACAATCTCCTGAACATATAAAGATGCCAACTGAGACAATGAATATCCCATGGAAACAGACAAGAAGTGAGCTGATTTAGTCAACCTGTCCACTATAACCCAAACAGCATCATGGCCTCGTCTGGTACGTGGCAAACCAGTCACAAAATCCATCGTGATATGCTCCCATTTCCACTCTGGAATTTCCAATGGTTGCAACAAACCTGCTGGACGTTGATGTTCCACTTTTACTTGTTAACAAGTCAAACATTTGGACACATACTCAGCAATTTCTCTTTTCATATTGTTCCACCAGAAATGTTTCTTCAAGTCTTAGTACATTTTAGTGCTTCCAGGATGAATAGTATACTTGGCTTTATGAGCCTCTTCAAGAACTTTCTTCTTAATCTCAAGATCAACTGGAATACAAACTCTGCCTCGAAAGGTAAGAACTCCATCACTGTTGAAAGAAAAATCTGGTTGCTTTCCTTCATTCATTCCACTAATAATTTTCTGCAATTCACAATCAATTACTTGAGCTTCTTTGATCTGTTGGAGTAAATCTGAAGTAACCTTTATATTAGCAAAGATAACTCCATGATTTGATTCACAAGGACTCCAATCACACAAGTCTTCAAACATCTTCCATTCACGAATCATCAGGCAAGAAATATAAGTCTTTCTGCTCAGTGCATCTGCCACAACATTTACTTTTCCTGGATGATAAAGGATAGTACAATCATGATCCTTCAATTTCTCCATCCATCTACGTTGCCTCATGTTAAGCTCTTTTTGAGAAAACAAGTACTTCAAGCTTTTATGATCAGTAAAGACTTCAAATTTGGTTCCATACAAGTAATGCCTCCATTTATGCAAAGCAAAAATAATCGCAGCCAACTCTAAATCATGAGTAGGATAATTCTTTTCATAAGGAGATAATTTTCGAGAAGCATAAGCTATTACCTTGCCATCTTGTATCAAAACACAACCCAATCCTTCTTTAGAAGCATCAGTATAAACCATGAAATGCTCAGAACCATTAGGCAAAGCCAAGACTGGAGCTGTAGTCAAACGCCTTTTCAACTCCTGAAAACTTGCTTCACATTTATCATTCCACTCAAAAGAAATAGCTTTTCGAGTCATATTAGTCAATGGAGTAGCAATCTTGGAGAATCCCTCAATGAACCTCCGATAATAACTAGCCAAGCCCAAGAAACTACGGATCTCAGTCACTGTAGTTGGCCTCTTCCAGTTCACAACTGCTTCAACTTTGGAAGGATCTACTGCAATACCAGTAGCAGACACAACATGCCCCAAGAATGAAACCTCTTCTAACCAGAAAGCACATTTGCTGAATTTTGCAAATAATTGTTTCTCACGAAGAACTTGTAATACCATTCTGAGATGTTGTTCATGCTCAGCCCGTTATTTAGAATACACAAGAATATCATCAATGAATACCACCACAAAACAATCAAGATATGGCTTGAAAATACGGTTCATCAAATCCATAAATACAGCTGGAGCATTTGTCAAACCAAATGGCATAACAATAAATTCATAATGCCCATACCTGGTACGGAAAACTGTCTTTGGTATATCCTCAGATCTGATTTTCAACTGATGATAACCACTTCTCAAATCAAGCTTCGAATACACTACTAACCCTGAAGCTGATCAAACAAATCATCAATATGAGGTAACGGATATTTATTCTTGATAGTTACCTGATTAAGATCTCTGTAATCAATACACAATCGTAGAGTCCCATCTTTCTTTCTGACAAACAGCACTGGTGCACCCCACGGTGATACACTAGGCCTGATAAAGCCCCTTTCAAGCAATTCCTCAAGCTGTGTTTTTAACTCTCTCAACTCAGCTGGAGCCATTCTATAAGGTGCTTTAGAGATTGGTGCTGTACCTGGTAATAACTCAATACAGAACTCAAGCTCTCGATCAGGTGGCATGCTATACTCAGAAGAGAACACATCTGAAAATTCAAACACAACAGGAATATCCTCCATCTTGGGAACAGATAAACTTTGATCAAGCACACATGCGAGATACCCGGCACAACCACGAGATAAAAGTTTTCTAGCTTTTAAAGCAAAAATAACATGTATAGCACATAAAGGCCTATCACCTTCAAAGGTAAAATCAGGCAAACCAGGAATAGAAAAAGTTACTACTTTTCTATAACAATCAACAGATGCATGATGCACATATAGCCAATCCATGCCAAGAATCACGTCAAAGTCCCTTATAGGTAACACGACTAGGTCAGCAAGAAGGGCATGATCACCCACAAGAACCTCACATTTCTTGTAGACCTCAGAAGTAAACATGCAATCTCCCATAGGGGAAGATACTTCTAGCACATAAGGCATAGAATCAGGAAGAACATGCAAATGCGACACAAAATGAGATGCCACATAAGAATGAGATGAGCCTGGATCTATCAAGACTCGCGCTCTCGTACTAGAAAGTAATATAATACCTCCTATGACCGCAGAAGACTCAGCTACACCCTACTGATCTAAAGCAAACACTCGACCCTAAACTTTTGGTCGACCCCCCACTATCTCTCTTGGAACCTGAGGCTGGTTGACTTGTACCCCCAACTTGATTTCCTCTACTTTTAGAACAATTTCTAGCAAAGTGCCCCGCTTCACCACACACTATACACTTTCCTTGCTTTAGCCAACACTTGTCTTCAGAATGGCCTTCTTTCGAACAAAAGCCACATACTCTCCTGGAACCTTGGACTGTTGTCCTCGAACCAGTTGATACACTACCTTTACTTTCAGTTGGCTTTCGGAATCGACGATCTTGGCGGCCAGATTTACCACCTTTAGAACCAGATCCCTGAGCCTTTTCTGATACACGACCAGTCATGGTTGTTCCCAACTTCACCTTGTGTTCTTCAATATCATTTTCAATAGTATAAGCCTTCTCCACTGCTTGCTGATAACTAGTAAGCTGTAAAGAAAGAAGTTGTTTCCTATACTCAGTCCTCAACCCTTTAACAAACCTCTGTGCCTTCTTGGCTTCGTTTGGAACTAAGTGATCACAATACCTCGCCAATTCTGTGAACTTGGTTGAGTATTGCCCCACTGTCAAACTTCCTTGCTCCAGATTAAGAAATTCCATCTCCTTTCTATCTTGGACTACTATTGGAATAAACTGTGACTTGAATGTTTTAAGAAAATTCTCCCATGTCTGAGGTACACCTTCCAGTTCCCAGCTTTTACTCAACACTTGCCACCAATGTTCAGCGGCTTTCTCAAGTTTAAAGGTTGCAAAGGTTACCTTATCACCACCTGCACATCTCAAGGCTGTAAAGATCTTCTCAATACTTTCAATCCACTCCTCTGCCTTCTTGGCATCAAATTCCCCTTCAAAACTACGAGGTTTCAGCTTCAAGAACCTTGTAAGACGATTAGGATAATCCCAGTCAACATTATCAACCATTTCTTCTTGAGGAGTTATAGATCTCAGCTGATTACTACCACTTGTACCTTCAGAACTCATTGTACCTGTAGGTAAACACTCAGCGTTATTAACAACACCCCAAGACTCACCCATATCTAGGCCATAGACCCTATCCAGACTTAGAGCAAACCAAGGTAGCTAAACAGGGTAGCTAAACCAGGGTAGCTCTGATACCAACCTGACACGCCCCAGGTCCCGGGATCTCCTAATAGAACCTCGAACCTGGATGGGAGTGCCTAACGAGGAACAAGAAACTTAACAAGAACTTAATGACATTTGTTTAACAAACTGACATGATATATATATTCTAGAGTAAGGAGCTATACTAGCTCACAACACGAGTTCTAGACAATAAAATTTAAAACCAAACTTAATACATACACAGCGGAAACATGCCTAGCACATAAGCTGGCATTAAGAGTATTATACAAGATGTCTAGTGACAACAAGAACTAAACAAGACTGTCTACCCCAAAATAAGGAGTTATACAACCCAATACATCGTCCTCACCAAGAGTAAAAGGACACAAGCCCCAAAAGAATCACGACCTGCGAAGCAAGCTCCCAACTATGTCGAGCCTCACTGCGCACTATCCTTCCTTTCCTGGGGGGGAAACAAATAAAGGGTGAGATAAATCTCAGTAAGCTATTAGATGCAACTACATGACATGTTATCATGCAATTCAAGTAGATACTCAAGTAATCATTTATCAAGTATCATCAAGTAACAGTATATGAGAGGATAATCCACTCATCAAGTAGCACATAAGGCTAAACAAGCAAGTTATAAGGATATTGCTTCCTTCCTTATTCCTCCCAAGAATACCATTGTTGTCGTAGCTTGTATTACTTTGACAATCACGATCAATAACAGGAACTGATTATTCAGTATGTATTAGAAGACCCGGTAACCAGTGTCATTCCCAATATCAGTACTCATGATTATTCACGAGATGTTCAGGACAGGAGTTTAGCATTCACTTAAGTCAGGCTTATTGCTCCAACTAAGGAAGCTATGCCCTTACTATGGCCGGTAGTAAGGGGTCAGGCGGAAATACATAGGGACCCGATTGTCACTTAAACCCCAGCTCTCGCGACAAGCGTGAACCTATACATTTTCGAACAAGCAAGGAGAACCAGCTGGACTCACACAAGAATGTACAAGTAGATATTTACTTGAATTACGGGAGAAGAACTAATCCAAAAGTAGTGGACTAGCTCAACAAGGAACATGCTTCAAGTAATCAAGAAGTCACCTTGTTATCAAGCAACTATATGCAATGTTTGCACATACACAACAAGAACATGTCTCATACATGTTAGTGCTTGTTCATAGCACTTTCAAGTTCACTACCATACATATGTATTGGTGTCAAGTCAAGTACAAGATTTTATTATCTTATATTCAAGTCCTCATCCATTTCTATGGATGTTCAAGTCATGTACAAGATTTTAAATGTCTTATACTTCAAGTTATAATTCCAATCTTTGGACATTCAAGCATGTATAAGAGTTATACATTTACTCTTACAAAATCCCAATCCTATTCTTAGGATATTCAAGTCTAAGACCTTATGCTAATGCCCCTAAGGTGCACAATCATTGGATTCACAACAAGTATAACACATTAGTGCTTATTCATAGCACTTTCAAGACATAAAGAAGAGTTACTACTCTTATACTTAAGTTCTCCTTTTGATTCAATGAGTATACATGTTTAAGACCAAGTCTGATGCCCCTAAGGTATCACAACACTTGGTAGGACATCTTATATTAAGGTTATATACCTTAACTAGGGTTACTTCCAACTTATACAAACTTTAAACAACATTTTTGTTTTTCAGGTAACTGTGCGGTCGCCCACACTGGACTGTGCGGTCGCACACAAGCAGGTCAATTTCTTTGAAAAACCTTCCAGAAAGATGTGCGGTCGCCCAAGAAATTTTGTGCGGTCGCACAATGTACTAAAATGTGAAATTCTTATTTCTTTCCCAGGTTGAAATATTTTCCGTCCCAAACGTAGGAGTAACTTTTCACTAACATTTTAACAACTCTAACAAGGCAAGACATGAGTAAAGTAACCTTTCTATGTTCTTTCACCATTTATTCAGAGAAGTTATTACTCCCTTTGTCCCAAATTTACAAGTACCACAAAAATCACCCCAAACACAAAATTAACATTCACAAGTATCGAGAATAACATTTATGCATGTTATTACAAGCAAGGGGGAGCTAATAACTTACCTAGTCAAAATTCAAGTTGACCCAAACTTATTTCTGTTCGGCCTGGAACGCTCTATTCAACGCCACGAATATTAATCCGGGATCGGAATCAAGAACGGAGGGATAATTAAACTCGAGTAGTCGAGAATAGGGAAAACTTTTAACCCTAGGTTTTAGAACAGAGGGAGTGTACGTATTGATTTTGGGTAAAATGACCCAGAGAAGAAAGCTAAACAAGTTGATATACTTATAACTTTCAAAGAATTGCACTTAGGCCCCTCAAGTTTCACTTTTAACAAAAAGACCCCTAAAGTCAAAATTTCACAAATGACCCAAAAGTCAAAACTAGACATTTAACCACCTTAACTATTTAAAGCAGTTAAAGATTTAACCCAAGTAAAACTAACACATAATATGCAAGTTCAAATATTTAACAAGAAATAGGATGGGTGTTACAGAAATACCTTTTGTATCTATAGATCTTGCCTTTCCAGACTTCGGCGCGCGTTTGTATTTTTTAAGCGATATGACCATTATGCCCTCACGTCGCCTATAATTTCAAAATTGACACCGCTTTTTTTTCTTCCTCTCTAATCTGCACCGTTGGTTTATTTCTAATCCAAAGGCTATAAGTGGTTCTCATGGTTCTCACACACTTAAGGTTCTCACAGGAGCAAGACCATATATATATATATCTATATATATATATATATATATGTGTGTGTGTGTGTGTGTGTGTGTGTGTGTGTGTGTGTGTGTGTGTGTGTATATAGGGTCATGCTCCTGTGAGAACCTAAATATCGTGAGAACTTGGATACATTAGGTAAAAAAACTAATATTTCCTGGTTCACTTGGATACATCATTTGATACATTACTTGACTTGGATACATCATTGGATACATTACTTATACATTAGGTAAAAACTAATGTATCCAATGTGCACTTAGATAAATCATTGGATACATTAAGTTCTCCCGGTTCTCACGATATTTAAGTTCTCATTTGAGCACCTACCTATATATATATATATCACCGGAAGGAATTTCGGCCATAATAATATACCTTTAAAGAAATTCTGAAGCTAGTATTTTATATCTTCATTGTATTCTGATTCCATTATGGATCCAGCAATACATGTTTCTTTGAAAAAATTTCAAGAAATAATATTGGCGAGCTGGGTGTATTAGATTAGGAAAGAGAATATTTTTGTATATCCTAGTTTTTGTATGAATTTCTTTAGGATACAATTAGCAGTTAATTAGGAGTGTATATATGGAATGAGTTAACGTAGGAGTGGGACTAGAGTTAGTGTAGGCATCTTGTTGAGGGTGACTCTCAATTTGAACTAGGATGAATTGGTCTTGCAACAAAGAAGAAAACGGAGGAACTGTAGCAGTGGGCGACTGCCCTAATGGTGTTGGGCGATCGCACAGTTTGTGCCAAAATGTACCAGAATTGATCCTGTTGGTTTGGGCGACCGCACATGGGTTTTTGGGCGGCCACACATGGTGTAGGGACTGGGTTTCCAAATACAAAAAAGAAACAAATTTTGGATGGGATTTGGACTCCTATTCTTCTAGGGTTGGGTTTATATCTTGTGTATAAATATAAACAAGCCTCCAGACCTATTCTTGTGACTTGGTATAGATCCTTGAGAGAGATTGATAGAAAAGCTAGAGTTTCACTATTGTGAGAGATTGTGAGATTGTGTGAAAAGTTTCCACCTTGATTCTCCTTGTACTCTTCTTGATTATAATGAATTGATTATCCGTCGCCTGTGGATGTAGCAAAGTTGGTGAACCACGTTAAATCTCTTGTGTTCATATAATTTTGTTCCATTCTTGCTATTTTGTGCTTTCATGTTTATCAATTAAGAAATTGTGTTTAGGACCTAAATCCTAACAATTGGTATCTAGAGCTTTGGTTTGTGGATCTTGTATTGCTTATTGGTAACGATGGCAGGGAAGTACGAAATTGAGAAATTCGATCGCAAGATCAATTTCGGTTTATGGCAAGTGAAGATGCGAGCAATCTTGGTGGGTAAAAATTGTGTCAAGGCTTTGCTTGGGAAGGCAAGGAAACCGGCAAGCTTGACGGATGAACAATTTGATGATATGGACGAGAAAGCTTTATCTCTCTTACACTTGAGTCTCAAAGATTGAGGTATTGAGGGAGGTTGTGAGTGAGAAGACTGCGACAGAGCTTTGGCTTAGGCTTGAGCAATTGTACATAACCAAAAGCATTAGTAACAGGTTGCTACTAATGAAGAAACTCGAGGAGTGCAAACTCAAAACAGGTGATTCCTTGAAGAATCATCTTTATGAGATTGATGGTTTGGTTATGGACTTGAAGAATGTCGATGTCATGATTGATGATGAGCAATTGGCGGTAAAATTGCTTTGTTCTCTACCTCCGGAATGCATGCACTTTAGAGAGACAATGTTGTATGGAAATGATGAGATCTTTATAAAAGATATCAAGAACGCTCTACTACAACGGGAAGTCATTTAGACGCACTTAACCTCAACAAGTGCTGAATCTCAAGGTGATGGGTTAGTAGCTAGAAGCGGCAGAAAGTCAAGGAAAGGTCAATCCGGTTCAAGTGAATGGCAAAAGAATGTGATATGTCATGGTTGCAAGGAGAAGGGACACATCAGAAGGTTTTGTCCAAACTAAGGGGATACAACCGCGAAGACAAAGGGTGAAGCTGGAGTAGTGTTTGAAGATACTAGTGATGATAGTGATTGTGATGCACTTACTGCTTGTGATTCGGGTACCGAAATTCGTGATAGTTGGATTTTGGATTCGGGTTGTTCTTATCATATTAGTCCCAATCGGGTATGGTTTGGTTTATATAAGGCTGCTGGTGGAGTAGTCTTGTTGGGGAATAATATTGCATGCAAGGTTGTTGGTATTGGGGCTATTAAGGTTAAGATGTTTGATGGAGTAGTGCGGAAATTGCAGAATGTCAGGTATTGTAGACACCCCATTTTGGACGTTCATTTATAAGCACACTACTTCTGTGTCTCGCCTTTGATTTGGGTCAAAATCGTTAAGTTAGACATGTTTTGTTAAGTTTCTGACTGACTCCGTTAGTTAGGGGCCAAACTGAACATTAAAACTATCGTAGAGGGCAAAAAAGTGATTCTAGCACTTAGATGCCTCGTACGAGACATTGATGTTTCATACGAGGTATCCCCCTCGACAGTCGGGTTTTTGGTCAGTTTCCTTGTTGATCTTAACCCCTTTTTCTTGGCAAACACTCATGCAATCCGGGGAAAATCCCATGGCCGATCCTAGAGTCCTAAAATAACCTCTTGAGAATTAAGTCTTTGATTCCCAACCATAAACAACTCTCCAACTAAAACCCTAGGTCACCATAAACCTATAAATAAAGGGTTTCTTTCACTCTAAGGAAGGAGGAGGAGAATTTCTAGACAGCCCCAAGGCCATTAAACCACCAAAAAGCTCTCATAATCAGTCTCTCTCCCATACCCACGAAATTTGGAAGATCAAAGGCCTTTAGTCAAGGCCATCCATAGGATTCTTGAAAAAAACGCTTAGGTAAAATCTTTGCTTTCTATCTTCTCATCTCCTTCTTTGCTTTGAACTAGTGTGATTCCATCAAAGGATCAGCCTAGATCCTCTCCAATCCATGGAGATGGTCTCGAAGCATATGATCCGACATCCCAAATAAATAAGCAATTATTTATTTGTTTGTTTTTCTCTTTTGGTACATGAATGCATGATTTTAAAACGGTGATGATGATTTCTTAGCAATACCAATCCTAGATTGGGTGAATTGGGTGCTCCTTGACCTTTCCAATTCATAACTTAACCCCCGAATCCAGACATCTCGGTCCGTGTTCCGACAATAACATGGTGGCGACTCTCGAATCAATAAGAAGGTAAATCGAAGGACGAAAACGTGCCTCGAAGAAAAACCTCGCACGCAAACTGTGGCGACTCTGCTGGGGAATATATCACAGTAAGTGGGTTAGACTTGCATCGAAAGAAATCATCGTTGTTTCAAAATTCTGCATTCTGTACGATAATCTGTTCCCAGACTGGGATGCCTCGTACGAGGTATCACTTGTCTCGTACGAGACATCTCAGTTCTGCCTAGCGGATCTGACTCTCTGGTTTGAAAAGGGAATTCTGTTCGGTTAAAACACGTACACAGAGTCTCAGACCTGCTCTCCCCTCTGTTTCTAAGTCTTGGAACCTTCCTAACGACGAAGAAACTCCCCATATATTATAAGGCTAACCTTTGTTTTGCAGGAGTACGTGCTAAATGCTTTATTCTCTGCTTTGCTTATGTTTGCCTTTATGTGTGAACTACGATGTTCTGAGTTCCTCCACAAGAGGGAAACGTAGGCATCCACTTGGCCCGGCCATTGCTTGTTTTTTCTTTTACTTTCAAAAAAAAAAACTTTCTATTTTCTCCTTGTCACCTAGATCTTGACTCTCACACACATGCACACATGTAGAATAATTGCACTACATAGCCTATAAACCCGGGTCCCAATCAGAGAACGGATGTCGGTCAGCACCCCCATTCTAACGAATGGCCCTCGCCGGTCTCTTCAAAGATGGTGTACCCACTCCGTGACACGCTCCTAGACTGTGTTCATGGGGAGCCTTAGCCGTAAGCCTTGCATCAACCTCATGCATACATACTAGCTAATAAGACACTCCTTGAGACCGGTCAGTTCGATTCTTAGGGTTGTTTTAATCTTTTCCCAAGATAACGCATCTTTACAATCTATAATCCTCCCTTGTGAATATGATGAATGTCTTCGGTTAAATGTTGAACAAAGGATTTTGAAAGAATGGAGAACCTCTCTACGGAAATCCGAGTTTGTGTTTTCCTACTTTCATTATTCTGTGCGGGATTGTGGATGCCATTTTGGCTTAGTTTCGACCGCACCGTTCAACATGTCCCTTTTGGTTGTCCCTTAAAAATTCACAAGGTTTGATTGCATTAATGCGTTGTTTAACAAAGTGCAAAACAACTACGGAATCATTTAGGTTTGGTTAATTGAATGGTGGATTCTGATGAGAATATGGGACCTTTGCCCGAATTGTCCATTTGGGAGAGTGCAATACAGGTGAAAAACAAGGGGCTGATATTCTAGGGTGACAGAATCCATTGTTCCAGGATGAACTAGAGTAGTAACCTTTTTAAAATGGATTAAATTCCATCCGACCAATAGGATTAAAAACTGCAATCTGACTGTTAGGCTGGATGCCTTGTACGAGACAATATGTCTCGTACGAGACATCCTCCTTTTTATGTGAATCTGCCGTGTTGGTCAACCCCTGTTTCATAAAAGCCGACTTGTTGGGACCCCAGCCTGGATTTGACACAGTTTCTGCACTCTAGGTCCGTCCGATCAGCAAAGTAGCTCCACGCTCCTAACACAATGCCCGCCCGCACGAAAATGTCTCTCAGAGAAATCTCACAAAGTCTGTGCTTCAAGATTGAAGCCACCGGAGGTTGGAAGGAAGGCCTACCCAACGGAGAGGCCCCAGAGATCAATATCATGCAAGAATTTCGCTTCAGAGGGCTCGATTATGCCTCTTATTACGCTCATGACCAAGTCAAAGAGCGTAACGAGCAAAGCGAAAAAGACTGGGCTGAGATCGAGAAGATGATCGACGGCAGTAAGCTCGAGATGTTACAAGCTGAATACAATGAAATGAACAAATGGTACAACGCCGCTGTCAAGAAAGCCCAAGATTTAGAGGACAACCAAGAGAAGGTCATCAACGATGAGGTGGGTAACTGTAGATACCTCGGGAGAGCCCACTACTTGGCTAGAGCGGTGGAAGGATCCTAGGATGTCTATTTAATTTTATTTGTTTAGAGTCGCCACCTATGTTTTTAAAGGAACATAAGAAAAACCTAGAAATCGCCTATTTTATGTACAAAACCAGAGATTCGGGAAAAGAAGGGTTCGGGGGTTAGGTGACGGAGTGGGAAGTACTTAAACACCCACTCCGCCCCGCTTACGCGGGTCTTGCTACTATTGGTGTTCTATTGCTAAAAATTCCTTCAAATAATATTAATATAAAAGTGCTAACAATTACAATGAAAAGAAAGGGGAAATAAAAGGGAATTTTTTTATTGATTAATTTATGCTAAAGATTACATTAAGAGAAGAATAGTAAATTAAACTAGAGTTGAAATATAGGGAGATAACCTTAACCAACTTTAATGTAGTAAAGTTGTCATTTAGTCATGTCCCATTTGATGGGGATTGCATACATTAAGAAGAATAAAATTAAAGAAGAAAAGGTGAAGTTGTACCTTGAGAAGAGGACTTCAAACTTTATGAAGAAAATAGTGTTGTTGTAAAGAAATTGTTATGGAACAATTTGTGTAGAGTTTTTGTAGAGAGAAGCCTTCTTGGTGAAGAAATTGGTGTAGAGAGAATTTTGTAGAGTTTTTTTGTCTAAGAAGTGGTGTCCTAAGATTCAAAGTTGAAAGTCCTTTCTAAGGTAGAAGGAAGGGGTTTTTTATAGGTAGAAAAGAAAGGGAAAGGTTGGAGGGAAAATGAACAATCCATGTGAAATGGAATTGACCAATGAAAAATAAGATGAATCAAATAATAAATAAAAGAAGATGAAATAAATAAAAGAAAATCAAATAAAATAAAAATGAAATATTTTATTTTAAAGAAAAGGCTAAGAATATGGGATTGGGAGTTAATGAATAAAGGGGGGATGAATGTGGACTTAAAAAGAAGTTTTTGTGATCAAGAAAAGATGTTGTAAATAAGAAAAGGGAGGGAAAATGGTGGAATCCGTTGGTGGAATCCGTTACTGCCAAAGTGGGAAGCGCGCGAGTCCGGCTTTAGGGGCGAGACGCACGCGCATCCCGTTGACAGTGTCGGAGGTGCCCGCGGCAGAAAAGGACAGAATGATAGAAATGACTCCAAAGTTAACTCTGTTATGCAGTTTAGTCCAAAACTAACGGAATCGGTTAGGAACTTAACCGAAGTAACAGAAATTAACAAAAATAAGTTAAATAAAAATACTATGTATGCAATCTGGGTGAGAGGTCCAAGGCGGGGTGTCTACAGAGCCCCTCGGCGACGTGGATTGCAAAGCAAAACGCGTCGACGAAAGAACAAAACATCCGCCGAGGACATCGACAAGGAAAAAAGAAAGAAAATAAAGCAGGAATTTGAAATTGCGAGAGATAGAGGTGCGCTCCCTTTGTGAGCGACTTTTGTTGATAGAGGGGGTGGCATGATCCTGTTGGTAAATCTGATGGCTGAATCCGTTAGTGAATCCGCTTGTTGAATTTGTTGACGAATCCGTTAGTGAATCCGTTGAATGAATCCGTTACCGTTAGTGAACCCTTGAATGAGGCTGTCAGTGAACCCTTGAATGAGGCCGTCAGTGAACCCTTGAATGAGGCCGTTAGTGAACCCTTGAATGAGGCCGTTAGTGAACCCTTGTATGAGGTTGTTAGTGAACCCTTGTATGAGGCCGTTAGTGAACCCTTGTATGAGGCCGTTAGTGAACTTGAGGCCGTTAGTGAACCTTTGAACGAGGCCGTTAGTGAACCTTTGAACGAGGCTGTTAGTGAACCCTTGAATGAGGCCGTCAGTGAACCCTTGGATGAGGCCGTCAGTGAACCCTTGGATGAGGCCGTTAGTGAACCCTTGTATGACGAATCCGTTAGTGAATCCGTTGAATGAATCCATTAGTGAATCCTTTAAATGAGGCCGTTAGTGAACCTTTGTTGATGAATCCGTCAGTGAATCCGTTGAGTGAATGCTTGTACCTGTTATATGTATGCTTTGCAGATACCTGTGCTTGTGTGAGAAGTGTGAAATTGTGCTTTGTGGTGCTTTGTGTTTTGAAAAGTAGATTTGTATGAGAGAGATTTTGAAAGGATGGAGAAATTGATTTTGTGTGCGATATGATTTGAAAGGAGCTTTGATAAATGATGTTCATACCTTCACTTACCATGGTCTCTTGATGGATTTCTGGTGTTGCGGAGGATGCTTTGATGGAGGATGTCGACACTTTTATCGGTGAGATGACATTCTGGATGATGGGTTGTCGTGCTAAAAGGCTGCCTACGTATCCCTTGAAAGGAATCAGACCAGCGTAGTTCAAGGATGATGGAGAATGCTGGGGAAGAATCTAGGAGCAAAGCAAAATGAAGCACATACTTTTACGCAAGTAAGGAGACAAGAAAAGGACAAATAAAAAGAAAAATATTTTTGTTGATTTTTTTTTAGTTCGTGGGTGAACCATTTTTAAGCATTGTGTGTTTGTAAAGCCAACCCAAGATCAAGTCATGTTCGATCGAAGTCCGGATTGCCTTGTTGCTTGATTTCTGTCGTTGTCGTCGCTGTGCCCAACGAAGATTGATGTCTAGCCCCAAGAGATTTTTTGATTATGGGGCTTTAAAAGACTTTTGATGCCGAGATAAGGGGTTGCTGATTGTAAAGCCCCTAGAATGCCCTTGATGCCAAGCTTTGAGTGACTGGCATAGCCCCAAGATAAATCAGCTCTTGGCCCATTCGAGTAGATCGCCTTTTGTTGTAGGCGTGAGTAAGCCCCATGAGAAGATTATTGATACCAAGCCTCGAGAGATTACTAAGCCCCAAATGTCATGTACTTGTTGTTTGCGAGCTTCAAGACGGTGGAATGTGAAGACCTTTCGATGTAAAGCCCCAGATTACCTTGTGATCGGCTCGGTATTGAGAGCGGATGTACCGTCGGGTAGAGTTCTTGGTAGAGATCTCCTTCTTGCTGGGGAGATGGATAGCCTCATTGTGGTTGGTACCCAAATGGCGGAAAGCTTACGTCAAAAGATGCAGTAAGGTCTTGCGGTGCCGTTGAGGTCGCGGATGATAAGGTTTTGGTGTGATAAAGTCCCAAATGAGTATGCTTTCTTGACTCTTCTTGAGTTGAACAAATGACGGATCTTCGGATGCAACAAGTGCTGCAACTATGTGCTTGGACGCAACTTGATGCTTTTGATCTTGGAGAAGGGGGTGCTGAATTGTAGAAACATTGGGATTGGCCATGGCATTTCCCGCTATAACCCTGTTTTGATAGAGTTTAGCATATTGAATCTTTTTCCTTTTCTCTAAGACTTCCTTCATAATCTCGTTATAAGTTCTAACAAGAATCATCAAATTCATTCATAACATCGGAGTCCTCCTTTCGAACCAAAAGACCTTTGACGTGATGTATTAAGAGACCCTTGAAGCTTGTTTGGTTCCATGAAGACTATTCCCCACATTGAATTGCTAGGGTATCATTCCCCAAAAAGATTTTCAATTGTGAAGCTCTAATATTGCCCTTTGCTCGGATTACTGTAATGTCGTAGCCCAAAAGATTGCAGATTGCAAAGCCCCTTGAGACCTTTGGTGCCAAAATAATTGAGGATGCCTCCAATGTTGCATATGGCTTTGCTAGGGCCACCGTGAAGTGAATTTCATTCTTGCTGATGGAGCCTTTCAAACTTGAGTCTAGCCCCTAAAGTGCCACCATTGATGACAAGTGGAGCAAGAAAGGCCTATCCTTGATTGGGGGAATAAGCACGGGTACACATGACATGAAGGCTTCTCGACATTCCCCTTGAGAGACTTTGAGAATAGTCTCACATATCTTCCTTGAGCGTATCCCCTAGGGCTCATTAACTGTCAAATGAAGCGAAAGAAGCTCTCGTTCTTGAGTCACATAGCCCCTAGGGCATCATCATTTGTTGAGCAAAGCAAGAGACTCGTCCTCGTTTGAAGGAACAAACATAAGAGGACATGGCAAGAGCTACCCCATTCTCGGGAAGACTTTTGACATACTGTAGGGGCACATGCTTGAAGAAGCTTGAAAACTGAATTACATGTTGTTGCCATTTGCTGCCCAAACTAATTGACTCACTGGGGACTATTTGTGCAACCTCGTGCCCCTCAATGATGGGCTCGTTCTCAGATGGACCTTGGTTACCATGGGGCTTCTTTCTAATGAACCTAATAAATGCACTTTGTCGGAGAGAACTCTTGCTTCAATAACCCCAAACAAACTTTGATCGTGCCTTTTGTAATTCCCAAAGTTGACTCGGTGGGGAACTGGCTTGCCGAGGAGATTCAATGTAGAACTTGTGCAGTTGTCTTCTTTAGAGGCTGGGGATCTCCATTTCTCTTTCCCTTCTCTCTCTCACTCTCTCATTTTTTATGACACACCCTGTTTTTTTCCTAGACCGCCCTTTCGGGTTTTCAATTTAGCGGGCATCTCTTTTGCGTCTTCATTTTTTTTACTTAATTAATGAGGAAGTGTGCATAGACTCTAGCTGAGAATGAGAGACATGTGATTTTGCGGTGGAGACCTTTTGTCACTAATGATGAGTGACATTGACTTGACTAGGGAAGTGGCCCCTAGTATTGACATGTATTTTTATTTATTGAATGACTTATGAAGGCAAGTAAGTCATTAAGAGATAAGAGTAAGAAAGCCCCAATTTGATTTCAAGAAACTGGGAGTATCGCTGAAAGATAGGAAGCCCCTAAACTCGATAAAGAATGCAAAGCGATTCCAATTCTAAGAAAGTTGTTCAATCTTAAGGTGATTAATTCATTGGCAAATGACTCGTACAAAGATGTCTTGACAAGTTCGAGATGAAGGCCAAACACCATAACGCGTTAGGGCTAAACACATCTTCTTTCTTGCATGAGACCGGACCCGCAGGTTGCCTACGTTCCTCTAGTGTAGAGGATCAGGTCACCGTAGTTCTTGTGGATTCTCCTTTCGCCATGATGGTTGTCGATGTAGCTTTGTCCTTTGTTGGTAGATGATGATGTTGTTGTGAATTTCTTTGATTGAGGGGGGATTTTTTTTTTTTTTTTTTTGTGCTCTAACTTTTTCCTAGGTTGTTTTGAATAGTCAACCTAGCGATCTTCCCTTCTTTTTTTTTTAATCCCCCTTTGAAAACTTTGCTTGATTTTTCTCCATGCTTGATGTCTTGGATTCGCCGTTGATGTTGTTGCTGATGTCGTTGCCTTTGTCACGATGTTTAGCCCATAGGCGTTCAATTGATGGCCTTCGTTCTAAAACTTGTTTAGACATCTTTTCATCATTTTGCTAAGAATTAAATTGAACAACTTGGAAGAGTGTATGAGGACAAGAACGAATTTTATTTGATAAGACCGACTCAAAATTTAACATGGGACGAGAGAAAACTTTAATGCACACATCAGAGGACTTTGACTTTTTTTTTATCCCTATTACTAGGTAGAGAAAGAGAAACGGAGATTTTTGTCGTCGTCCCCCATGTCGTTGTAGTCCTCATTGTCGTTGTAGTCTTCCATGTTACTACATTCTTCAATGTCGTTGCTCGGATTGCTCGGGAACCCTTCTTCTTCGAAGCTTGCCTCATAGGAGGACTCGGCCACTTCTCGGAGCAAATTGTCAACTCTAATTCCCACATCATACATGCTAGCAAAATCGGGATAAAAGGCCCCACTAAGATGAGTTCGGTGGTCCAAAGTCAAACATTTCAAGAAGATGTCCATTTGTTCCTTCATTGAGGGCCTATCAACAATCTCGGCCAACTTGTCATTCCAACGGCGAGAAAAGTCCCCAAATGATTTATTGCCCTCTTGCATGGTGCTCTCCAATTCTTTCTTCGTGGGACGGTACATGAAATTGCCTTGGTATTGCTTCTTGAAGGCAAACATAGCGGCATCCCAATTGAGGCGGGTGGAAATCGGGAGACCCATATACCAATCTTTTGCGACCCCATCGAGAGTGAGTAGGAAGCACTGTGCCATTATTTGAGGAGACACTTTCTTTGGTAGCATGGCCCAAATGTAAGAGTCAACATGAGCATCGGGACAAGAGTTTCCGTTGAACTTTCCAATATCGGGCATCTTGAATTTCTCGGGAAAGGCCACCATAATGCTCATGAGAAGAGAAGCTTGATGGAGATCGGAGCTTGGGCCTTTGTTCAAATTTAGCCCACTAAAACTTTGGTCAATGTATGCCATGAGAGTGTTGACCAAACTGTTATCAATGCTTTGGACTATTTTCCCTTCATTTGTGAGCTCTTTCAATTGGTTCTCGAGCTTAGCAAATTCTTTCTTATGGGCCATTCTCTCATGCTTGAGACGGGCTTGCCACAAATCATCCTTGCGTCGGGCATTCTCGGTGAGTGCATCAATTTGTCCTTTCAGTGCTTTGATCATGTTGGCTATATCCTCGTTGGACCGGGAAAGATTGTCACCGTTGTTGTTGATGTCGGAAGCCATTGGACCTATTTGAAGAACACGGTTGATCTTAGGATGGCCCCACAAACACCTTTTGGGTAAAATTATTTAACCCAAAAACAAGAAAAAGACTCAACCACATAAGGAAAAATGACTATTTTTTTTATTTATTTACAAAGTCGGAAGGACGTAGTCTTTTTTGGGGTTTCTAAAAAAATTAGTGGAATCGTCACACTAGTATATAGATTTTCTCGCGGTCCCATATACTCATCGGATTCCACCACGCTTGTGATACCTACATGTGACGGGATTAAACTAAATTAATGTCAAAGCATACATGCGGGGACGGAGTTTTATTTCGCCCATAACAACCACTTGTTTCTTTTGGAAACGGCATGTATGATTTGATGACATTAGTTTAGGGAAATCTCGACACATGAAAACCAACTTGGTCACGGAGTTTTAGACCCTAACTAGAATTGTATTGGCTTATGCTCGGCTAATGAGAGGCTTAAGGGTCACCCCCGGCATGTAGTCATGAACTACGCCACGGGCTGAGGTTTACCGCTTCGAAAGAGTCAAGGTCTGGTGGAGCTTGAAACTTCCTAGGACGGGCCTCGACGGGTTTGGGGTTATGAACTTGTGCGACTCGATAGTGAGCAATTTATAGGAATTTGTGCACGTAGTGTGAGGTCAAACGTGTGACAAAAATTTTTTGTTTTTTTTAAAACAAAATAAAAGCAAATAATCACATATTTACAACTTTCGAATCACCATTGTGACCGATAAAATAAACAGAAAGTAAAAGAAGTTATGTGCAGGCCCGGTGCCCACACACTGTTAAAACTGTCCATTCTGTTCACTGTTTCTGTTCTGGAAAACGGACCAGACGCGCGCGCATTTGGGTGCCTACTCGGGAGGCGCACACATTAGAGAGAGAGAGGGGCAGAGGCGCCCGATTCTGGGCAGTACCTGCAAACTCATGGGTTCAAGGGATTGCCTTGACCCTAAGTAAAAATTCTTTCCCCTGCAGACATTGTTAGCACAGAAACATGGAATTGAAGGACATGAATGAGAGGCGGGCGATTCTGGTGGTGAAGGTCGGAGGCGCGCGCCTTAGGCCAAGAAGGCCAGAGGCGCACGCTTCCCACCTTTTTCCACCAGAATGCCCAGAATGCAGAAATAAGAACACCAAAAGTTAAGAACGAAAGTTTAACCCTATAAATTGTCCCCAGTAGAGTCGCCACTGTAGATACCCCGGGAGAGCCCACTACTTGGCTAGAGCGGTGGAAGGATCCTAGGATGTCTATTTGATTTTATTTGTTTAGAGTCGCCACCTATGTTTTTAAAGGAACATAAGAAAAACCTAGAAATAGTCTATTTTATGTACAAAACCAGAGATTCGGGAAAAGAAGGGTTCGGGGGTTAGGTGACGGAGTGGGAAGTACTTAAACACCCACTCCGCCCCGCTTACGCGGGTCTTGCTACTATTGGTATTCTATTGCTAAAAAGTCCTTCAAATAATATTAATATAAAAGTGCTAACAATTACAATGAAAAGAAAGGGGAAATAAAAGGGAATTGTTTTATTGATTAATTTATGCTAAAGATTACATTAAGAGAAGAATAGTAAATTAGACTAGAGTTGAAATGTAGGGAGATAACATTAACCAACTTTAATGTAGTAAAGTGGTCATTTAGTCATGTCACATTTGATGGTGATTGCATACATTAAGAAGAATAAAATTAGAGAAGAAAAGGTGAAGTTGTACCTTGAGGAGAGGACTTCAAACTTTATGAAGAAAATAGTGTTGTTGTAAAGAAATTGTTATGGAACAATTTGTGTAGAGTTTTTGTAGAGAGAAGCCTTCTTGGTGAAGAAATTGGTGTAGAGAGAATTTTGTAGAGTTTTTGTGTCTAAGAAGTGGTGTCCTAAGATTCAAAGTTGAAAGTCCCTTTCTAAGGTAGAAGGAAGGGGTTTTTTATAGGTAGAAAAGAAAGGGAAAGGTTGGAGGGAAAATGATCAATCCATGTGAAATGGAATTGACCAATGAAAAATAAGATGAATCAAATAATAAATAAAAGAAGATGAAATAAATAAAATAAAATCAAATAAAATAAAAATGAAATATTTTATTTTAAAGAAAAGGCTAAGAATATGGGATTGGGAGTTAATGAATAAAGGGGTGATGATGTGGATGTAAAAAGAAGTTTTTGTGATCAAGAAGAGATGTTGTAAATAAGAAAAGGGAGGGAAAAATGGTGCAATCCGTTACTGCCAAAGTGGGAAGCGCGCGAGTCCGGCTTTAGGGGCGAGACGCGCGCGCAGCCCGTTGACAGTGTCGGAGGCGCCCGCGGCAGAAAAGGACAGAATGACAGAAATGACTCCAAAGTTAACTCTGTTATGCAGTTTAGTCCAAAAACTAACGGAATCAGTTAGGAACTTAACTGAAGTAATAGAAATTAACAAAAATAAGTTAAATAAAAATACTATGTATGCAATCGGGGTGAGAGGTCCAAGGCGAGGTGTCTACAGTAACTGCATCATCCTGCTTTATCAAGACCTAAAGAACCAAATGGAGGAGGAACATAATCATCATCTCAATGTCATGAGGGACCACTATGAGAGCATCATGCAAAGCCTCCAACCCAAGCCACAAAGAGTCTACACCGATTTGAGCCAAATCCGACTTGGTAGGGTGTTCCAAGAGCTTGAGAGGGAAGGCAAGCTAGCACCTATGAGGGGGTACAAACCCAAGTATGAGGGCGCCGGAAGGGCCTTGCACCTGTATTGCTACTACCATCAGTGCCGCGGTCATCACACCGACAAGTACAACAACCTAAGAGATAAGATCCAAGATCTTATCGACCAAGGCACTCTACAGATAATCGACAATGGAGCCGGCCTCGTATTGAAGAACGAGGGGTCCAAACCTCAAGCTCCTCTTCCACTACATTAGTTAGTAGTTTAATAGACTAGTTTTTACTTCATTTTCATAGCTTAGACGTCTCTTTCCTTCCTTTTAAACTAGTTGTTTCTTTTTCTATTTGTTAAGGGATCCTACTCACTCAAGAATCATTGTGAGTAAGAGCATGCCCTTCTATCAAATTCAATTTTTATTAATAGTTAGTTTCTTTTAAATTTCTCACTTTTTCGCACTTTTCCAAAAAGCAAAGTAGTGTAGAGATGGTAGAGGTGCACAATGAAAATAACTATTCTAAGGCAATTCCATTCTCCGGAACGCGTCCAGTACTTAACATGATGCTAAAGGAAGGGTACTTCCCCGGTCTTGGGCTTGGCAAACATTTACAAGGGATAAGAGAACCACCACCTGTCATTCTATACCCCCCAGAATATGGTCTAGGGTATGTGTCACCACTCAAGGACATCCCTAAAGATGAAAGGGATTGGACTTCATACATCGTGCCAATGGCACCGCCCTATCGAAAAACTCTAAACGGGTACTTTGTACGTGAGGGGGAAAACTTGCCATACTTCATGTTCCCTGAACCATGGCTTGATCATAAGGGGAAGCGCCAACCGGGCTTTGAAATCTTCGGTGACTGTGATCCGTACTCACTAGAAACAGAACCGATTCAGTTCTCGTGGCTACCTTGAGAATTAAGGGGTACCAAGGCCGAGGCGTTCAGTGAGTGGGACTTTGTGTTGGGAGAAGACCTACTACGCCAATTTCTCAACCTTTGCAAGCTAGAGGACACTCAGATCAATGCAATAGACAAGGGGGACACTCCGAACCGAGACTACACCGAGCTCATAAAGAAGAGTGACGAGCCTATCCAGAATTGGTATACAACTGAGGGACCCATAGCAAGTGAAGACTTCCTGATCAAGGAATTAGGATGTACTCCCCATCCCCATAGAGAAAGAAAATTTGTAACTTTTACCTTAGAGTCAGATACCGCTACCGATGATCTCACCCAAGGGGACTTGGATGCCATCGCAGAACATGTATTCCCCTACTTTCTTAATGAAAAAATAGATCTTTCTGAGTATCCCGAGATTGCTAGCGTCCTAAATGATGAATTAACTAATAACTCTAACGAATTAGATAATAATGAGTCATACGACGAGATAGATCAAGAAAACGAACAAATCTTAAAAGAAATTAATAAGCAAGTAGGTCTTTGTGCAGGAAATGGTCCTATTGATGCCGAAGCAATGCAGACAGTTAATCTGGGGACAGACGATGATCCGAAAAAGACCAAGATTGGCAGTTTCTTCAAGGGGGAAGACCGACAAGCCCTCATAGCGCTCCTCCGAGAATTCGTAGATGTGTTCGCTTGGTCCTACAAAGATATGCCGGGGCTAGCCAATTTGATTGTTGAGCACAAGATACCACTGCTTCCTGATTCAAGGCCAGTCAAGCGGAAACTCCGCAGAATTAAGCCAGATTGGTCGGTACAAGCCAAACAAGAGATAGAGAAACTCCTGAGAGTTGGTTTCATCAAGGTGATAGAGTATCCAACCTGGTTGGCTAATACTGTGCAAGTTTCCAAGGCAAATGGAAAAGTCTGAGTCTGTGTTGATTTCCGTGATCTCAACAGAGCATCTCCGAAAGATGATTTTCCTCTTCCCAACATAGACATGCTCGTTTACAATACCACGGAATACGAAGTCCGTTCATTCGTAGATGGATTCGCCAGTTACAACCAAATCCTCATGGCCGAGGAGGACCAACACAAAACAGCGTTCGCCACACCTTGGGGGACGTTCTGTTATACAGTCATGCCATTCGGACTCAAGAATGCCGGTGCCACCTATCAGAGAGCTGTAACTGCGTTGTTCCATGACATGATACATAAAGAAATGGAGGTGTACGTTGACGATATGATCATATACTCCAAAGGCTCTGATGGACAACACTTTGTCGACCTTAGGAATTCTTTGAAAGGTTGAGGCACTACAAAATGAGACTTAATCCGGCCAAGTGCACATTTGGGGTAGTGAAAGGAAAGGTCCTTGGGTACATGGTCACTGAGCGTGGTATAGAAGTAGACCCCGCTAAAATCAAAGCCATCATTGACATGCGTCCACCTAAGACGCAAAAAGAAGTCAAAGGATTCATGGGTCGCCTTCAATACATTAGTCGTTTCAATAATCAACTCACGACGATGTGCGAGCCCATCTTCAAACTCCTCAAGAAGAATGCATCCCTAGAATGGACTGAAGAGTGCCAAGAAGCCTTCTAAAAGGTCAAAGGATACTTGGTAAATCCGCCAATGTTGGTTCCACCGCACAAAGGCAAACCGTTGACCTTGTACCTCACAGTCAATGACACTGCATTAGGGGCTATGCTAGCACAAGAGCAACCCAATTCGAGGAAAGAGAATGCCGTGTACTTTGTCAGCCGCCGCTTCCAAGGGGCTGAATTGAATTACTCTGCATTAGAAAAGTCGTGTGCTGCACTGGTATGGGTAGCTGAGAGACTAAAGCCGTACATGGAGGCGTTTCCTATACAACTGATTGCCCGAATGGACCCAATGAAATATATCTTTGAGAAGTCGCATGTCTCCTCTAGGATAGCCAAGTGGTACTTCATGCTCGCGGGGTATGATATCACTTACATCACACAAAAATCCGTGAGAGGAAGAGTCTTTCGCGGATCATTTAGCCGAATTGCCATGTGATGAAGCGAAGGGGGAAGACCCGCGATTCCCTGATAAGGACATCATGGCAATAGCAGAAAATAAGTGGCAATTATTTTTCGATGGCGCAGCCAATAAAAGAGGGTATGGCATTGGCATGTTACTAGTAGATCCCTCAGATTTCTACACTCCACTTGCAATCCGCCTTGACTTTGAGGCCACTAAGAATATAGCCGAGTACAAAGCTTGCATAGCGGGACTTAAAGCAGCCTTAGAAAGAAATGTGACCGAACTAGAAGTGTACGGAGATTCACAACTTATAATCTATCAGTCACTCAAGAAGTGGAAGGTACAAGATCCTACACTCCAGAAATATAACGACCATCTCCAAGACTTGGTCAAACAGTTCAGAGAGGTTACTTTCTACTATCTCCCTAGAGATAAGAACCGTTTAGCAGATTCGCTAGCCATGCTAGCATCACTTGTGGAGATCCCCGAATGGACTGAGGTTAAGACCTTCAAAGTCACGAGGAGAGCGACTCCTTCTTACTACTCAATCATAGACCTGCATGACAGCAAAGAGCCGTGTGATGTCATTTCCATGAATACCTTGGATGATAAACCTTGGTATTATGATATATGGCGTTTCCTCCTAGACGGAACATTCCCATCAGACGCATCACCTAAAGCGAAGATAGCCCTCAAACGGTTTGCCGCTCAATTCGTTATCATAGGTGATCGCCTTTACAAGAAACACCACGAGTAGTGTCTACTCTGTGCCGATGAGCACGAAGCCATAGAAATCATGGACCAAGTCTATTGAGGATTCTGTGGAACCCACATAAATGGAAATATGCTAGCAAAGAAAATCATCCGACTAGGGTACTACTGGGCTACAATGGAAGCGGACTGCACCAACATGGTTAAGAAATGCCACAAGTGCCAGATACACGCCAACTTACAACACGCACCACCGTCCGTGTTATACCCCATGACATCCCCTTGGCCATTTTCTACATGGGGAATAGATGTCATTGGCAAAGTCTCACCGACAGGTCATAATGGGCACTCATTCGTATTAGTTGCCGTTGACTACTTCACTAAATGGATCGAGTCCCAATCCTACAAAGTCTTGAATGCCAAAAAGGTGGCTGAGTTCATTAAGACTAACATCATATGCCTATATGGGGTACCTCATGAGATGATATCTGACAATGGCACGCACTTTAAGAAGGAATGCGACCAACTACTTGTAGAGTACAAAATAGAGAGACATCAGTCATCACCGTACCGACCACAAACCAATGGAGCAGTCGAAGCTGCTAACAAGACCATTGAGACCATCATTAGGAAAATGGCTAAGACTGGCAAATACTGGCCCGACAAGCTACCCTTTGCATTCTGGGGCTACCGTACTTCAATCCTTACCATCACCGGTGAAACTCCATACGCCCTAGCCTATGGGATGGAAGCAGTATTACCAATCGAATTAGAAGTACCATCACTAAGGGTTCTCTTATAAAACCAAGTGAATGAAGTCGCATGGTTAGACAGCCGTTATGAACAACTAGCCCTGCTAGATGAATGACGACTTTGAGCCGCCGAGCATATCCAAGCATATCAATGAAGAATGGCCCAAGTATTTAATAAGAAAGTCAAGTACAGAAACATCAAAGAAGGGGACTTTTCCTACGTGAACATCGTCCTGGACCATTCAACCCTATGGGAAAGTGGGGACCAAGATGGATAGGCCCCTACATAGTCAAGAAGATATTCTCTGAAGGAGCGGTACAACTTGCAGACCTAGATGGAGATCAACTGCCGAAGCCCATCAACATGGACAAGCTGAAGAAGTACTATTCATAAGTCCGTCCCCTATTTCAAAAAAAAAAGAGGAAAGCTTGCTAGGTTGAAAACCCGCAAGGGCAGCCTACGCAAAAATTAGAGCAGAGAGCACGAGAAAAGGAGCCCGCTAGATTGAAAACCTGAAAGGGCGGTCTAGGCAAAAATCAGGGTGTGCATAAAAATATATATATATATATATATATATATATATATATATATATATATATAATAGGGGTCAGTCTCGTACGAGACACCTATGTCTCGTACGAGACATGTCAGTCAGCAAACATATTTTTCTCTTTCTTAAACAAGAAATATGATGACCTGAGCTCCTTATTTAATTGATATAAAAGGAGAACGTAGGCACCCTTTTGGTCCGGTCTATTCAATAAATAAAATCAAAATCTTGTCTTCTTATTAATTGAATGCATTTCAAGAAAGCAATAAGAAAATTTCTAACATGAATAGCAACTTTCAAAAGAAAATAAATAAAATACTAAAAATCTAAACATTGGTCTATCTATGGCAATCTTTCGATACTCCTAAATATCTATTTCTTCCTTAACTTAGTAGAGGCTTGACCACGATCCGCCTTGTCATCCCTCTTCCTTTTGAACCAAGGTATCTCGAAACCGGGAGGAACATTAAGACGACTGAACACCGAGGGAGTCAGTCTCGCAAACACATGAGGCCTATCCAGAGCTTGGAATTTGCCGGGAAGTCCATTTGCTCTCTTCTCGTAAAAGTCACTATCCAGAAAGTCTTGAATGGTATCTGCTCTGACATTAGAAGGATCCTCCTTAGCTTCCTTCTTCCTCAAATTCAATCTAGGCTCAAATTGGTCCCCCAACAGAGAGAGAGGATCTCATCAATACCCTCGACATTGGGACGGAGTTCCGAGAGAAACCAATTCAAGTATTTATCTGACAAATAGATGCTCCCTCCATCATGACGAAGATTGGTCCAACGATCCATAGTGGTGCCTTGCCCCCAAGCGCGAGCCAAGCTCATAGAGAACTCCGAGTCCATGAAAGAAATGTGTCGAGGCCGTCCCCCTGACAAGAAAGTGTACTGCTATTGACCGAATTGTCGCATTACCCTCCGAGTAAAATAGAAAGAGGAGTCCCTCAAACTCGGAAGGACGACCCTGTCGTACCCAAGGGTACTAGCTACGAACCTCCTCACCTTCCAAAAGGATGGGCACCAAGCGATATCATTGGTCTCCACTTTAGCAAAAAGATGTGCCCACTCCTCAATGCTGAGACCCTTCACTAACAGTCTCCGCCTATGGAAAGTATAAGGTGAATACTCGATTGGAGAGTCCAACAATTTGAAGTGTTCTCTAAGCCAAATGGTCAACAATAATAGACTTCCCCGAGTCATAGAGCCGGTTTGGTGTAACTCATCAAGACCATGAAGAGTCTCCCCTAAGATGAGAGGGATTATGTTGAAGGCCCGTCCTCTAGCTTGCAGAACGATATCCACGAGCTCCGTGTCCACCATGCCACACTTGCTCATAAAAAGCACGTTTCGAAATAAGCACAATGCCAAGAGGCAACACTGGGAATCCACACCGTGACCGCGAGTCACCCGACCTTTAAATCTCCTAGGCAAAGCGTGGAGATCGACATAGCGGTTATGAATGTAACTATGCGCCTCGGGAAGGCCAATACTCAATAAGTCCCTAAGAGACTCCGCCGATACCTTCTCACAATTAGAAACCGCAATCACACCGGTCAACGGCATATCTAAGATAGCCGCCATCTCCTCTACGGTAGGGACCATCTCATTAAGTGAAAAGTTGAAAAGATGAGCCGATGGATCTCAAAAGCGTCCAACTCCCTTTAAGAGGTCCCATACCGGCTTTAGATTCTTCAAGGTGAAAAGAATCTTAAACCCGAACATCTCCACGAATCTCTCTTGGCGAGTTTTATTGAATGAACGAAAGAACGTTGCTAAATCACCCTTGTAGCGTTCCACTAACTCTAAGTCCAAGGAGAACTCATTAACAATTATTGATGAAGGGACGGACTTACTTAGGGCCATTGGGAGCAAAAGGTTGAGAATTCTACTCCAAAAGAAAGGTTCCCAGAACTGATTTAAGGCTGCATGGTATTCTAGGACGGACTAGAGGTGTTTATATACAAGTTTAGACACCAAATCCTCGAGGAAAAGGAGAAACATCCGCAGAATGAAAGGATGGCTCGTACGAGACATCGATGTCTCGTACGAGGCATCTCCCAAGTCAAAACAACAGAAACTCTGCTCAGATTTCAGGTTACTCGACAAGTCAAAATATGTCTCAATCACCTCAAAAATCCATCCAAAACAGTTCATTCATCACATACAAATAGCCCAATGCGAATCCATCTCATAAAATCAACCCTCGGTTGACCAACCGGATGTGAGTCAATACATTTACACAGTCAGAAATAAAACTAAAATTAACTAATGTATTGTGTGCTAGAGTTAGGAAATAATTGTTGCATAGGTACAAACCAAAGAAAGGAAAAATTGTCTTCGCCTACGCCGAGGCAACAAATACATCATCAATAAAAGGGGAGAATTGGGGAATCCTATCTAGGACGTGTCGCCACTGCCACACTATCATCCGTCAGTCCGAGGCCTCTTCCCGCAAGAAGCTAGCTCCTCCGTCTGCTGAGTCAACCGTCCGAGCAGCCCCGCTGTCTCTCTCTTCATCCTTTTGACATAGGCCATGAACTGGGCGAGCCGTCCCGTGACCTCTCTACACTCAGCAATGGGCACCTGTTGAGAAGAAACAAATGGAGATATCAAAATCTTCAGATAAATGATAAACAGAAAGATGAAATGGTAAAATGATGGAAATGATGGAAGAAGGGTCATAAATCATACCATGGTCGCGCCGGCAGGAGGTACGAGCTCCTCAGGCATGTCATACTGTGCGGGAATATCCTCGGTATTCTCTGCTCCCTCAGCCACGCTATAGGTAAAAGAAGCTAGTCCAAGCTGTGGACGAAAAGGGACGTGGACAACTCCCTGAGCCTGAGCCTGATCACCCTCTATAATCAATCGGGGCATGAGACGAGCAATAAAGTCCTGGTAATCAGCCTCCAAGGACATATGGTCAAAGGCATCCTAACCAATAATGAGGTCCCCTCTCTCCTCCTCCGCGATGGCATAAGAATTAAGCATATGAGCCGGCGGGTCCAAAGGGACAACGACGTCGAGTCTGCCACCACCCTGCTGGCGAGAGACTCTCTCTCTTAAGTAAAAGCATCCCCCGCCAAGGCCAATCATCAGTAGCCTCATACCATCAAACCCGTAGGCGTGATCAATGCCCAAACCCCGCTAAGGAAAGAAGGAGACAGCGGACTCAGGGACGGCCTCCCATCTGTCAAAATACAGCCTCATGCACTCCACCGTCATGTCAGCCCCCTCAGCCTGCTTATCACGGTTATCCCTGTTATCCCGACGCCATCTCAGAGTATTTAGGAACATGACAGTATTGTCTCGAAGGTTGAAAGTAAAGAGGTCAAACATGGCGTAACCCCAGGCCTCCAAAAATGGAAGAAACATAAAAGATGTCAATACGCAGTAGCTAAGATGAAAATGCTATCAAAATAAACTGGGGCTGAAACAAAGGAGGAATACAGAAGAAGATGAGTATTATACCTCCCAGGCATGACTGTAGCCGCCCAAGCCAGCGTTCGCCCTATCCCGCGAACTCTCATCCATAGCCACATAGCAGTGGGACAAGCTGTTAGGTTTTGATGCATCATGCGCAGCGGAATAAACAGATAAAATCAAACACCCAAGAGCCCGGATCCGTGCATGTTGATTAAATTAAATACAAGATTAAAGAAACATACCCTTGAAGATCGAATCCATGAACACGGACTTTAAGGTGTTAAAGCAAACACCCTCTATCGGTATCCACACGTCGAACGGATATCAAGAACACCTTCTTGATCTGGATTGCTAGACCCAAGGCTTGATGAAGAAACAATTTCTTCATAGGAATTATTTTGCTCCATTGATTATTGAGTTATGATGATTCTAAATCTCAAAACTAATAATCCCCTCTATATGTGTGTAATTGTTTCTCAAACAACATGTTATGATTTCTAAAATCAACCATTAGGTTTCTCAAACCCGACTGCACACATATATAGTAGGGTATAAACCTAATTCCTTTTGGGATCAGAATTCCTTGTCAAACAAGAGATCTGAACAAACTGTTTTCCGTCTGGACAAACCATCCGTACGGATCCTTCCAGTAGGATCCAATTTTTCCCGTTTTCTGTGCCTTATTCAATCCGTGCTATTGTGTGTGACCCAATAGGATTATACTAAGTTGGCAACAAGTCCGAACGAGTCAGAACCCGTAAGTTATAAGCGGACTCTAGCAAGCCATTATGACTACCCAATTAGTATAACTTTGAAAGCCCAAAGTAACCTTATAGAACATATCACAATCCTTTTGTCACACGATATTATATTGGACATAAGTCATGGTCCACGTCAACTTATGTTGTCCAATGCTTTCTCGATCCCGAGTAGATTGATATGAGCAAATAACATTGAACGCTTCAATTCATTTGGGTACGGCTGTACACTATTATCAATCTCACTCATCGAGTGGCCAAGCAGATATCTCTCTTGATAGAGGGACAAATCCCATCTTGACTTATCATTCTTCCCTACAAGAATCCGATTATGCCAATCGTAGCCTTTATAACCACCCGGTTAGGGGTAGCGTTTGAGTACGTCAAACATAACGTTCATCATGTTGAAGACTATGATAATCTCAGGTCTAAGGATAAACGATATAACTATTATGAGATTTAATTATGATATTTGACCATGACATAAATCTCATAACGGGTCTATCCAGTACTTGTTCTCCAACATGTACTCACAAGTTTAATCCGCATCCTATGCGCTATAATCATCATATGATTATCCATTAAACTCATGCTAGCCCTTCATAAGTGCTAGGGACAATGATTATTATAATAAACATGCAAAAGATATAATAATCGGGTTTGTTATCTCTATAACAATGAAGCTATGATATAACGCATAAGCCTTTCTCAAGGGCCTAGGGCATAATATCCAACAATCTCCCACTTGCACTAGGCCCAATCAACGTGTATCCAATACCCATTGAGCTAGTTATGATCTCCATCATAGTTGCAAGCAGGCTTATGTAAGATAATTATCCTTGTTGTCATCATATGGTACTTTGCATATTTAGATATCTCCTATCTTTGACGATTTCTCGAAAAAGAAAGAAAAAAAAATAGAAACGTCCAAGTATATGTTTAGATAAGACATTAGCCCCTTAGATTGTGCAATAACAATTATTGGCACAATGAAGGTCCATAAAATTAGTGACACTAGAAACGATTTCTAGTTTACTAATTAGAATCTTAATCTTAACATTTTTCTAGTTGCATCCCATGCGACTAGATACTCAACCTTTTGTAGAATAGTAATGGTATACTTAGAACTCTTCTAACACCATTATTAAACTTAGACATGTATTTATACTGCAAAATTTATCTTTGGTGGTTTGTAAGAATGCATCTTTGTAACTATTTACAGGATCATCTTATATTCCATCAAATATCAAGAATACATCATTTAGTTCTTCTAAAGTACTTAAGGATGTTTCTTAACTAGTGACTTTCACTAGGATCTGATTGGTATTATCTCATCATACTCCAAGTATATGAGACATTCGGTCTTAGTATATTAACATGGCTTACATGATAGATCCAATTGCCGAAGCATATGGAATCCTAATCATGTACTCTTTTCTCATCAGTCTTCCAGTAAGACTAAATCTTGCAAAGATTAATGCCATTAGACTTTTACAAGTGACCTCTCCAAGAGTCTTGCATAGTGAACCTTTCACTTATATTGTCAATATTAGTACTTTGACTTTAACCAATCAACTTTTTAGATTTATCTCCATAAATCAGTCCAAGGATGTAGGCGGCTTCATCCAAGTCTTTCATTTAGAAACTCTTTCAAAATGATTTATATATCAACCATATATATATATATATTAGACTATGAATAAAATTACGCTCCCACTAAATTTATTGTAATCACAAGTCTCATCCTTGATGAATTTCAAACTCTTTGAATACTTCATCAAAATGAAATTTCACTCCAAGTAGTTTGCTTCAATCCATCTCATGAATTTCTGCAACTTGCATATTTTATTAGAATTTATATATCAAAACTTTTAGGTTGTATCAAACACATCCTAAAGAATGTTCCTGTTAAGGAATATAGTTTTGACATTCATCTGTCATATTACATATTCAAAATATGAAGTCATGACAATAAGAATTCTAATAATATTAAGCACGACTACAGGTGATAAAGTTTCATCATAATCGACATTAAGAATTAACTTTTCTCAATTAGTCTTGCTTAATCAATATACACTTTTAGATTTTATAACTCCAAGTCATTGATCTAAATCCGGAGCGGACTTTGCATCTTGATAGGTAATAGGTCAATCATTCGCAATGATATCTTCCCTATTACTTTCTATTACGAGAAATCAATATTTCTTGTTATAGATAGTATCCTATCAGTTATGCAAATTTCTTGTGTATACTTGAACGAATTTCCACAACTCCTTGTGAATATTTGTTCAACTTCCATCTTAGGTTCCAAGTCATTTTTGGGTCTCGAACTCTTCGAGATACATTTTACTCCCACTAGTTCTTTAGAGATAAACGATTTATCTAGAAAGTACTATTTAGAGTAACAAACGATTTGTACTCTTTAAAGGGTGTAAAATCAATACCATTAAGATATCCCATGGAATTACATTTATAATATTTAGGTGTGATTTTGTCCCAGACAACACTTTTCTCAAAAGCATCACATCATAAATCTTTATGAAAGACAAACCAAGTTTTCTTTCATTCCATATCTTATATGGTATAACGAACCTCCTTAGACGAATCTCAATTTAGTGTAATCGTAGCTGTTTCCAGCACATAATCAAGAAGGATAATTAAAGATCAGTTTGACTTATTATGAGATGAAAAACTGTGTTTTACAGACAATCTGTAAACTTCTGGAACATCATCCGTACGGCTGCTGTTTCCAGATTCTGTTCTTCTTAAATTGCAGACTTTCTACAGAATTCTCATCGAGTCCAAAGGGAAAGAAGGTGGGAACATTGTACAAGCTTCTTGGGTCTATGGTTGTTGGTGATGTGTCTATTGCAACGGAGTCAATGGTTGAGTCGGAGGTTACTCAATCATGGGACATGACATTGGGTCACATTGGCTTGAATGGAATGACAGAAAAGTCTTGGTATTTGTTGTCACAAGCATTGTTAGGTACATAATTTTGTGTGGAGGCGATTAGGATGACTGCTCACTTGGCTAATCGTACTCTAAATTCTGGTATTGGGATGAAGGCTCTGTTGGAGATGTGGTCAGGATCTCTAGGGGAATACTCAAGATTGTATATTTGTGGGTGTCCCGTGTATGCTTGTGTGAACAACAAATTGGAGCCAAGGGCCAAAGTATGTTCCTTTGTGGGTGATACTACTGGAGTGAAAGGATTCCGGTCATGGGATCCGGTGGCATCTAAGTTCCTGACATGTAGAGATGTTGCTCTACTTCTCTGTGAAAAAGGGTGTCCTGCAGGATGGATATATAAACAGGTGGAGTTAGCCGGAGATGATAAAGAAGTGGTGGAACTTGACTTAGATGTCAATGATGTGTCTGATGAAGCGACTCCAATTGAAGCTCCAGTTCAAGAGGAGGAGACCAACAAGCAGGTGGAGACTACCATTATTTTTGGTAGAGTTCGATATGGTTTGGAAGAGATGGTGGCTTATGCATTGTCCGCTGCGAAAACAGTAAGTATGCATAAATTAATTTCTTTCAATGAAGATATATTGTGTGATAAATCTGCTATGTGGTTGGTCATTGTTAAAGAAGAGATGGTATCTCTTATTGAAAGTCAGACATGGGAATTTGTTAAATCACCACCAAAGAAGGTGTTAGTCAGTCACAAGTGGATCTACAAGTTCAAAGATGGTACTCCAAGGTTTTGGGTAGACTACAATGATATTGTTTCACCAGTTGTTAGACACTTATCAATTCACATCTTGTTGATCATTGAGGCGATGCAAGATCTAGAGTTTGAGGTGGAGACCTACATGTGCCGGCCTGAAGGGTTTGTTGTTGAGGGTAAGGATCATGTTTGCTTGTTGAAGAGGTCCTCGTATGTGAAGCAGTCAACTCGACAGTGGTATAAAAGGTTCGACACTTTTATTGGTACCCATGGTTTTGCTAGATGTGGATTCGATAGTTGTGTTTACTTGATGGTTTGTAGTGATGGCACATTGAGTTATCTTGTTTATGTCAATGGCATTCTTGTGGCTGCAATAGATATCAATGATGCTTACCAGGTGAAATGGTTATCTTCTTTAGATAGTCCCAAGTCTAAAGATGATGTGTCATGGGTTCCGTATTAAATTCTTGTGTGTGCATTGTGTATGGAAAGAGAAGTGATGGTTTTGTTGGGAATGATGATTCAGATTGGGGCAGTAATCTTGTTGACAGAAAATCTACATTGTGATATGTATTTTGTCTTGTTGGTTCCGCGGTTATTTGGAAATCTGGGTTGCTGGATGTCACGGATTTGTTTACTACCGAGACTGAATATATGGCTATGACAAAGTTGATTGCTAAGTTAAAGAAGTTCATGGACTTAGTTGGTGTTAGTAGTCATTGATGCCTGTAAGGGAGGGGCGGCGGAGATAGAGATGTTCTCTTGATGTACTAGCTTTTCGGGAATTGATCGTCAAGGTGGAGAATTGTTGAGGGTGACTCTCAATTTGAACTAAGATGAATTGGTCTTGCAACAAAGAAGAAAACGGAGGAACTGTAGCAGTGGGCGACCGGCCTAATGGTGTTGGGCGATCGCACAGTTTGTGCCAAAATGTACCAGAATTGATCCTGTTGATTTGAGCGACCGCACATGGGTTTTTGGGCGGCCGCACATGGTGTCGGGACTAGGTTTCCAAATACAAAAAAGAAACAGATTTTGGACGGGATTTGGACTCCTATTCTTCTAGGGTTGGGTTTATATCTTGTGTATAAATATAAACAAGCCTCCAGACCTATTCTTGTGACTTGGTATAGATCCTTGAGAGAGATTGATACAAAAGCTAGGGTTTCACTATTGTGAGAGATTGTGAGATTGTGTGAAAGGTTTTCACCTTGATTCTCCTTGTACTCTTCTTGATTATAGTGAATTGATTATCCGTCGCCTGTGGATGTAGCCAAGTTGGTGAACCACGTTAAATCTCTTGTGTTCATCTATTTTTCAATTTTGTTCCGTTCTTGCTATTTTGTTATTTTGTGCTTTCATCTTTATCAATTAAGCAATTATGTTTGGGACCTAAATCCTAACACATCTTGTACTATAAAAGCTAACTGATGAATGCAAAAGCAGCAACGAAAAACCTTCATAACATTGTTTATGGTATCAGAGCAAACTGTTGGCAAGCAGGTCAGGCTGTGGTCTCCTACTACGGAAAGCTCAAGGTAATCTCCGAGTGCAAAGGGTGTCAATGCAATATCACGGCCGTGTTGACAAAGAAGCAAGAGACTGAAAGAAACCATCAATTCTTGATGGGTCTTGATGATGTCGTGTTTGGAACTAGTGTTGGAAATATTGATCTAAGGTGACATTTGAGTGAGTCCATTTATTGGTTCTTAAAGTAGTTGACTGAAGTCAATATTTGTATGTTTAACGTGAGTTTCAAAGATATGATTATAAATTGGGATATTTCCATTTATGGTAAAATCCATAGTTCAAATACTTGCACTTTGAAGTTATTCCTGTTTAAAGATAAGAAAAAATACTTTATACTTGGTTTCATTTTTTGGATTAATTGTTGTCCAATATTATTATAAAGTATTTTCTAGTTATCTTTTTTTGTGGAATAATTTGATTGTTTGTATTAGAATAAATTTATAATTATACTTGATTTAATTTAATTAGTTAATCCTTATATTATGCGGATTAACTTGTTAAGTTGATGGGCTTATTTAACTCGTTAAATATGTTAGCCTAGTAAGAAAGAAGCTCATGTTAATAATCAGGTTATATAAGAAGTCAATCTGAGAATGACTTCTTATTGGACAAATGATAAAATCCTAATTAAGGTCAACTAGTATACTTATGATAGTCATGGTAGTTAGTCTTTGACTAGGACTACTTTCATAATAAGTTGTTGACTTAGAGTGAATCAACTAGTACATAAAATAGTAAGGATGAGAACACGGGTACGATAGAGAAGAAATAAGGGCAGAGGAAAAGAATCAAAATAGCGCCGCCACATGCAGTGAATTGGGCGAACGCTTAACTGATCCGTCCCTGTTGGTTTCTCTCGTCCCGTTACCGTTTATTCGTTCAAGTCATCTTTGCAACGTAGTTGATACTTCTGTTTATGGTTTTGCAATCCTTAATCCATGGTGAAATCGCGAGAGACTCAGGTCAATGAGATAGAGCCGCAGTTGAATTTGAGTCTGTGTGCATCGTTCTTGACTCAAATTCTGAGATCGTTTTATCCTCAGAGGAATTTGTCTGTATCCGAAATCGCATAAGTAGGTGGCAATAATTTCTCTTAGGACAGTCTTCCTAAGGCGACTCGATCTACCCCGATAAGTTTCTAACTTGCTCTTTAATTTTCTTATTGTTATAGTATGCTTTGTTGCGTGTTACTTTAATTGTTGGTTGTGCTGCAATTACACTGTTGAATGCATGATTGTCCCATTGATTATTTGTTTAATCTACTCGTTTAATTTATATTCCAACAGTCTAAGAGAAATTAATATCATGTATTCTTGTTGATTGTGGTAGATTTTGTACGTTCTTTATTTGTCCATATAATCATTGTTTACTTGAAAGATGAGATCTTTGAACAAGTAATTTAATTGTTTGTGTAAACATATTAAATTTGAATGATTATGATGGTCTGATAATTTTCATGTGCTTGTTATTGATGGTTCTATGTATCATGAAACGGTAGAAAAAAAAATAGTGCAATCAAATAATTAGATTAATCGAAGGAAATATGAAAATAGTTCTCTATTATTTAATTTTATGTTGTTGTGTTAAATTAGTAGTGAAGTTCCTAGAGACCTTGAATCTTACTAATTTTGGATATGATCTATAGATCTCATGGATTTTCATGTGAAATGAAAATCGAATTTTGAGTTATTTAGATCACAACCGTAAAATTGAATTAGACTATTTTCTTATATTGTTGATTAGTGTTATAGGTATTTGATGTACTATTGAAAAAGCATTAGTTACAACTTTAAATGTTGAATGAGCTTTTTAGGTACTCTCTTACCTTTTGGGTATTATTGTTTAAGTCACTATTTGAAGATTGAAAAATAATACTTTATTGAGTGTGTCAATATGAAAAGTATTATTTATCAAATCTTGTTTATTTCATATTATGTGAGAAATTCAATAAGTAAAGAAGCGCATAAAGTCATGATTATTAGTTGTACTCTAATAAATACTAAAAGAGAATTTTTGAGAAAATTCGGTAAAGTCATATTTTTAAGATTATTTCATTCAGTTGAAATATTAATTATATGACATAATTTTAGTATGGAAAATTAGAGTTGTACTATGTGATTCATGAACCCTTTTCTAATGTACCAATGTATGACCAACGTGACAACAATTGAGAAAATTGTTAGAGAAGAAATTATTCAATTATTATTAATCATATTGATAAGTAAAGTAGTAAATTAAAATACTTGGGGACGGAGAAAGCGGAATACTTTATTTTACTCTATATGTCTCAAAATTTATAATTAGTTATGAGTTTTAATAGTAGCTAGTTAATATGCAAGTAAGAGTGAAATTCGTTTCTGACTAACTCTTTTGCATATTAGTAACTTGACGTGGAAGATTAATAACAATGAGAAATATAAAGTGTTGCGTTAGTGTTCGTATAAGAATGTGTGGATCTAAAGTTCACTTTAGTATATATTCTTATCATGTACTAAATGCATAACAATAGTTCTACGTGTTATAATATCTTTACAATGACTCATATTTAATTAGGAAGTATTTTGAGTAGATGTGTAAAATAAAATGTTGCTTTCTAGTTGTGTAGTATTTTCTTATTGACTCGTAGTACTTGTCTGAAAATTATGATTAATATGATAGTTGAACATGGTAGTTTATCTGAGAATAATAAAGTTTAATTATCTTGATTTGATAACTGAATTGTATGTGATTGGCATGGTCATCAAGATTATTTAAATTATGTTTCCTTTAAGGATTGTTAATTTAAAATAGATTCTTGTTTTTTGCTATTAATTGAAAGTCTCAAATTTCTTTAGCATTTGGTGAATTGTAACTTGGTTAAAAGAAACTTTCGTGTTTGAAAATATATTAACCTTGTTTATTATGCTATGCTGAATTTTGTGATTATTAATAGTGTGATGACCAAAGACATGTTAAAATACGTTATTAATTTTATTGATTAAAGCGTAGACCATTTATCTTTGCTTAATTATAAAGATAAAGATGTTGATTAAAATCTATTATTAAGCTAAAATTGAAACTGGTAAGGAACTACTTTGGTTATGATCTTATGAAGCGAAATAAGTCTAATTCGTCTATGATCTGTTTACAGTCCATAGAAAGACTTTGCTAAATACTCTAAGTTTTTATGGGATAATGCATGATGAGATAAATTAACGTCTTAAAGAACATAATAGTTGTTTGCCCTCTAAGCTTGAAATTATCAAAGTAATACTTAGAGATAAACTTTGAATTAGTTTACCTAATTCTGGAAAAAGTAACTCTTAAGTATTTAAGTGATAGTCAATCAAACTTTGCTAAGAAGGTATTTTAGCTTGAATATCTTTTGGAATGATCTTTCATAAGTACGTACTTCACATTAAAAGACTAAAAGCTAAAATTGTAATAAATACTACTATTCATGTAATCTTTTAAGATATGTGACGCCAACGTGTTTAAGATCTTCTGTTGTGAAATCTTTGGCACATAAGCTAACATGTGAATTTATCCCAATGCTATTTTCTATAAAGATGTCTATCCCATATAATTAGAAGTGATTTAGACTTCATTCCTACATTGAATCCTTATACTAATCGTATGAAAAAGGATAACAAATGTGGGGGTAAATTCATGTAAGTCTAACTTTGAAAGTTAGATGAATTTAGGAGAAACATGAAACTTAAGATTACTAAGGATAGTGCAAAGTAACTTAATTACTTTAAAGTTACTATCAAGTGTGATCTTTAAAGTTTAAGGATGTTTTAAGAGCTAGATAATTTACATTGTCTCTATATGACTAATGAAATTAGTTTAGTTCATTCATAATTGCATATGAATGAATTGATGCAAGTCTTCATGATTAATTAAGATTTTAAAGTAACCATGAAAAAGTTTAAGACTAGTTTGGTAGTGAAAGGGTTTTAGCAAAAGTAAGAAATAGATTATATCTATTTTCTTAAGTCACTATTTTCTACAATTTAATATTTGACTGAGTATATGATTTGAAAATCCATTACATGGATGCTATCTTATTTCATTGTATATGAAAAAAAAAGTAAATATATACGAATCAGTCAAGTGATTTTGTAATCCATAGTGAAATGTTTTGATTTGCTAATTTGTTTAAGTCGTCTAATACACTTTGACAAACCCTAATACATGGGATGAAATAATTTATTTATTTCATTGTATGCTTAGTATGTATGAATTTTGAAAAGTTATCTACTGCAAAATAATCGTTGATAATCGTATTTGTCTGTGCCATAAATTTGGTTTGTATTCATTTAGTTGAAATCTATCGAGATAAATTAATGAGTGCATGTCATTCTTGAATAGTAAGTTTGAAATAAAAGGATGAAATTTTTAACAAGATTCTCGGCTTCTAACTGATTATTTGAAGTGCTACATTATACTAAAAGTATTCTTGAGAAAATTAGAATCGTTAAAAAGATAATCTGTTCCTTTTATTAACTTTCTGTAAGGATGTGAATTTGCTAAACTGTAATATTCTCAGATATTGGTTATTTGATGTGTCTTGGAGATTTAGTTGTTTAGAGAGACGTCTCTATTTGTACTAAATCATGTAGACACTAGTTGACCAACTAGAGTTCTTGGTGGAGCTCTTGATTAAGTATTTTTAAATACTTGAAGGGAGTTGTTTCTCTTGTGCTACATATTGAGTTAATCTCAATATAAAGCAGGAATGATTAATGGTTCTCGCAAGCATTAATGAATATATTTGTTTATAGTTACCTTAGTCGATGGGCCCGTCGTTTGGAGGTATGTTAAACAATATATTGTACTAAGGCTCATTGTGTTGAGCGACTTATTATAAGTACGTGTGAGTATGATAAAGTTGAATGAACTAATTGACAAAAATGTCTGTATTTATCCATGATCGACTATATTTACTGTTACTAATTTTTGACAGTATGTCTAAAGATTACAAGTATATAAAGTATTAAGAAAATAATTTTAACACATCCGAGTTAGATTAAAATCTATGAAGGGTCTTGTGTCTATATAAAGGTAGTTGTTGATTATGGTGGTACCAATGATAACACAACTAACCTTTAAACCAAAAGAACATGAATTAGTTCTTGTTCATAAATCCAGGTTTGGGGAAGGGACTGAACCCCGACTGATTCAAACGCAATAGCAACCCAACCTATCTGAGTGGAGATCCCACAAAGAAGGTTCAATGTGGTAATAACAAGTTGTGGGGTGGATCGGAGCACCAAAACAGATTGAAATATTTTATGTTTGAGTCTGTCCCCTTAATAACCTGGAAGGTGCTCATTACTGCAAGTTTAGTAAAAGATTTTAGAACTTTGAATGGGATCAAGTCTTTGAGACAAGATGCTAGCAGTACATCTTTGGAGAGGCCCAGCTAAGTGTGTGTTGTTGTTGGCCGCAACTAGAGGAAATGGGTTATTCCTCAAAAGCACTCATGATTGAGGATCGGGATGTATGGCCTATATGCGTCAAATTTACGATAGAGGACTTATCAGAACCTTTGTCGTGTTGTTACCAACAAAGGCCTCTACATTCAAAGGCATCAGATTCAAGACACCCGTTCATCTGGTCCTGTGGGGGTTTGCGTTGACTAACTCAGGTAGCGGTTCAAGCCGGAAGGTACCGTTCTACTCAAAGCATGACATGAATAGTCTCAATTCGTATTTTCACTATGGACTTGTGGGGGATTGTTGGAAATATTGATCTAAGGTGACATTTGAGTGAGTCTATTTATTGGTTCTCAAAGTAGTTGACCGAAGTCAATATTTGTATGTTTAACGTGAGTTTCAAAGATATGATTATAAATTGGGATATTTCCATTTATGGTAAAATCCATAGTTCAAATACTTGCACTTTGAAGTTATTCCTGTTTAAAGATAAGAAAAAATACTTTATACTTGGTTTCATTTTTTGGATTAATTGTTGTCCAATATTATTATAAAGTATTTTCTAGTTATCTTTTATTGTGGAATAGTTTGATTGTTTGTATTAGAATAAATTTATAATTATACTTGATTTAATTTAATTAGTTAATCCTTATATTATGCGGATTAACTTGTTAAGTTGATGGGCTTATTTAACTCGTTAAATATGTTAGCCTAGTAAGAAAGAAGCTCATGTTAATAATCGAGAAAATTCCACAAGGCCCCTTCATCCAGATGATTTCTCCATAAAAACCCAAGTGAGATCCAAAAGCCCACACTACAATAGAAGCTCAGATCAAAATTCCATCAAAACCCAATATACTGTTGACCTAGTCAAAATTATTTTCTAAATACCAATTTTAACCCTAGTCCCAAATAAAACCCTAATCACCCTCCCTCTCTGTAATTTGGGTCATATCTCTCTCTCACTCTAAAATCACACACACACACACACTTTCTCTCTCCACACCTCCACCTTCGGCTACCACACTCCGGCAACCTTCTCCGTCTCCGGTGCTCCTAACTCCGACATCACACATGCCGTCTCCGAGCTAGCACCTCCGGCCTCACGTTCTCCGTCTCCGGTCATGGTACTCCGCTCCGGCCACCTCTCTGGTCATCTTCCCCAGCGACTTCCATTTTCCATGGCGGCCTTCATCTTCACCGGCGTCTTTCATTTCTCCGGCGTCTCTTCAACTCCTTGCTCTCCTGTTCATTCTCTCTCGGCACTTGAAACAACAACACGCCTCAGATCTGGTCTCATATTGCTCAGATCTGGTCGATATTTTTCGGCGAACCACATATCTCGTTTTCTCGTCTTCGTCATCTCCGGTCAGATCCATTGTTTTCTCCGGCGTTGTGAGATGTTTTGATCTTGTGCCGGTGATGGTGGTCTTCATCGGAGTTAATGGTGACTATCGGAGATGGTGATGTTTGTCGGAGTTAACGGTGTTCATCTGGATATGTGGTCTTTGTCGGCATCAATGGTTATAGCCGGATATAATTGAATATGAGTTTAGAAGTTAATGGTGAAGGCTAGAAATTGATTGAAATTGGGTAGAAATTTGGTAAGCATAATATACGAAAACACCCATTTGACTCTCTGTATATTCAATTTAGTTTGACTCTCTGTATATTCAATTTAGTTGATTAATTCTTGGATTTGCTTTTGCTTTGAAGATAAAAAAGAGCTTAGACGAATATCATTGTGATATTTTTTGTAATATTACTATAGTTGGAATAATACAAATATGGCATTATTAATGTTTATTAAAAAAATGGAAAAAGTGCAAAAAACAATGACTCTTATTCTTATACGTCTCTTATAAGAGTTTATAAGAGTTTGAGCGGATTTGACTATAAAAGTAAAACTGGTTTTATACGTCGGTTATAAGAGTTTGACCAGATTTTGACAAAAAAAATTTTTTTATTAAAAGTTGGAAAAAGTGAAAAAAAATGACTCTTGTAGTCTAATTATAAGAGTATAGCAGGTCTTATACGTCACTTATAAGGGTTTGACCGGATTTGACCAAAAAGTATTGTTTATTTTTTTTATTAAAAGTTGGAATAGGTGAAAAAAATGACTCTTATATTCTAATTATAAGAGTAGAGCAAGTCTTATACGTCACTTATAAGAGTTTGACCACATTTGACCAAAAAGTATTATTTGTTTTTTTTTATTAAAAGTTAGAAAAGTGAAAAAAAAATGACACTTATAATCTAATTATAAGAGTAGAACTGATCTTATACGTTAGTTATAGGAGTTTGACCGGATTTAACCAAAATATATTATTTATTTTTTTATTAAAAGTTGGAAAAAGTAAAAAAAAATGACTCTTATAGTCTAATTATAAGAGTAGAGCAGGTCTTATATGTCACTTATGAGAGTTTGACCTGATTTGACTAAAAAATATTATTTATTTTTTTTATTAAAAGTTGGAAAAAGTGAAAAAAATGAGTCTTATAATCTAATTATATGAGTAGAACTTGTCATATACGTCAGTTATGAGAGTTTGACCGGATTTGACCAAAAAATATTATTTATTTTTTATTAAAAGTTGGAAACAGTGAGAAAAATTGACACTTATACTCTAATTATAAGAGTAAAACTGATCTTATACGTTAGTTATGAGAGTTTTAACCGGATTTGACCAAAATATATTTATTTTTTTATTAAAAGTTGGACAAAGTGAAAAAATTGAATCTTATAGTCTAATTATAAGAGTAGAGCAGGTCTCATACGTCAGTTATGAGAGTTTGACCGGATTTGACGAAAAAATACTATTTATTTTTTTATTAAAAGTTGGAAAAAGTGAAAAAAATGAGTCTTATAATCTAATTATAAGAGTAGAACTTGTCTTATACGTCAGTTATGAGAGTTTGACCGGATTTGACCAAAAAATATTATTTATTTTTTTTATTAAAAGTTGGAAAAAGTGAAAAAAATTGACACTTATACTCTAATTATAAGAGTAGAACTGATCTTATACGTCAGTTATAAGAGTTTAACCGGATTTGACTAAAAAATATTATTTATTTTTTTATTAAAAGTTGGAAAAGGTGAAAAAAAAATGGGTCTTATAATCTAATTATAAGAGTAGAACTTGTCTTATACGTCAGTTATGAGAGTTTGACCGGATTTAACCAAAAAATATTATTTATTTTTTTATTAAAAGTTGGAAAAAGTGAAAAAAAAATTGACACTTATACTCTAATTATAAGAGTAGAACTTGTCTTATACGTCAGTTATGAGAGTTTGACCGGATTTGACCAAAATATATTATTTATTTATTTTTATTAAAAGTTGGAAAAAGTGAAAAACAATTGAATCTTATAGTTTAATTATAAGAGTAGAGCAGGTCTTATACGTCAGTTATGAGAGTTTGACCGGATTTGACCAAAAAATATTTTTTATTTTTTTATTAAAAGTTGGAAAAAGTGAAAAAATGAGTCTTATAATCTAATTATAAGAGTAGACCTTGTCTTATACGTCAGTTATGGGAGTTTGACCGGATTTGACCAAAAAATATTATTTATTTTTTTATTAAAAGTTGGAAAAAGTGAAAAAAATTGACACTTATACTCTAATTATAATAGTAGAACTGATCTTATACGTTAGTTATAAGAGTTTGACCGGATTTGACCAAAATATATTATTTATTTTTTTATTAAAAGTTGGAAAAAGTGAAAAAATTGACACTTATAGTCTAATTATAAGAGCAGAACTGGGCTGAGGGATCCGGGCTCGAATGTGGGCATGATTGGTGAGCAGGAGTGGGCTGGGATGTGGGCTTGGGCAGTAAGGGTATTTTTGTCCTTTAACTAGCTCTGGGTTTATTTGGAATTTTCATCTCAGCTTGGGTTCTTATGGGTTTATGATTTGTATGAAGGGGCCTAGGGTCCAAAGCTCGTTAATAATCAGGTTATATAAGAAGTCAATCTGAGAATGACTTCTTATTGGACAAATGATAAAAATCCTAATTAAGGTCCACTAGTATACCTATAGTCATGGTAGTTAGTCTTTGACTAGGACTACTTTCATAATAAGTTGTTGACTTAGTGTGAATCAACTAGTACATAAAATAGTAAGGATGAGAACACGGGTACGATAGAGAAGAAATAAGGGCAGAGGAAAAGAATCAAAATAGCGCCGCCACATGCAGCGAATTGGGCGAACGCTTAACTGATCCGTCCCTGTTGGTTTCTCTCGTCCCGTTACCGTTTATTCGTTCAAGTCATCCGTAGTTGATACTTCTGTTTATGGTTTTGCAATCCTTAATCCATGGTGAAATCGCGAGAGACTCAGGTGAATGAGATAGAGCCGCAGTTGGATTTGAGTCTGTGTGCATCTGAGATCGTGGCAATAATTTCTCTTAGGACAGTCTTCCTAAGGCGACTCGATCTACCCCGATAAGTTTCTAACTTGCTCTTTAATTTTCTTATAGTTATAGTTTGATTTGTTGCGTGTTACTTTAATTGTTGGTTGTGCTCCGATTACACTGTTGAATGCATGATTGCCCCATTGATTATTTGTTTAATCTACTCGTTGCGTAATTTATATTCCAACAACTAGAAGGTCGAATATCTTAAGCATGGAGCCGATGCCATCAATGATGCGTGTTTACTCCGTGATTATACAGGAAGAAAGACTCTCTGACATGGCCAGATCGAAGGAAGAACATGGGAATGCAATGGCATTCACAGCCAAGTCGGGGCAAGCCTTGAAGACTGTTGTGAATCAGGTTTTTGATCGACAGGCTACGTGTACTCACTGTTGGTGTACTGGTCATGACTTCAAAGAATGTTTTCAGCTTGTCGGTTACCCAGATTGGTGGGTGGATAAATCACGAGGTGCAGGAAGAGGAACTGGACGCGGACAAAATACACCCGGGAATACCGGACGAGGTCGTGGTGGTGGTCGAACGAGTGCACAAGCAAATGCAACTAAACTGAAAGATGCTGGATGCATGGGATTAGCAAGATGATAGTGGCTCGCAACAGATGGAGGAAGTGATCAGGAGCAATTTCTCAAATCTGAGCGATGATCAGATTACCACTTTGGTGACAATCCTGTGTAATTGCAAATCTGGATCAGCAGAAAAACTCAATGGTAAGTCTTGTGATTGGTTACTCGACACCGGGGCCTCACAACACATGACAGGAAATATTAAGCTGCTGGACGATGTGACTAAAATCACACCATGCCTAGTCGGAATGCCGAATGGAGAAAATACACCAGCAGTAAAGAAGGGTTCATTATCTATTGGCAGGAACATTCGTTTGCATAACGTTCTTTTCGTCCCCAAAATGCACTGCACACTTATTTCTGTTGCTCAATTGGTAAAACAATTAAATTGCACTGTCACTTTTTCTGACAAATTATGTGTGATACAGGACCAAACTACGAGGACTTTGATTGGAGCGGGTGAGTAGCGTGGTCTATTTATTTCGAGCACTCAGCAATACGCAGGCTAACAATATAAGCAAGGCAGATGCTCGTGAATTATGGCACCGAAGATTGGGTCATCCGTCTTATCAGATTTTGAGTTTTATTCCTAATGTAGGTAACATTCCAGATAGTTGTGATAGAAAAGCTTGTGACATTTGTTTTCGAGCCAAGCAAACTAGAAGATCTTTTAAAATTAGTACTAGTAGAGCAACTGATAGTTTTGAATTAGTTCATGTGGATTTATGGGGAAGTTATCGTGTTCGTGCGTCTTGGGGTGCTACATATTTCTTAACTATAGTTGATGATTTTTCTCTTGCAACTTGGGCGTATTTGCTTCTTGATAAGTTAGAAGTTCCTCAAATTGTAAAGAATTTTTGTGCCATGGCCAATAGACAATTCGGAAAACTCGTTAAAACAATTTGTAGCGATAATGGTACTGAGTTGCGTCCTTTAAAGTCATTTTTTCTAGAGAACGGAATTTTGTTTCGATCCTCCTCTGTTGAGACACCCCAACAGACTGGGCGAGTGGAAAGGAAACATAGGCATATCCTGAACGTCGCTCGGGCTTTACGGTTTCAAGCTTATCTCCCTCTCAAATTCTGGGGAGAGTGTTTCTTGGCAGCTTGTCACTTGATCAATCGAACTCCTACCACGCTGCTCACAGGACTTACACCATATGAGGTTCTACATAAAAAGCCACCCTTGTTCCACCATATGAGCTGGGTGTATTAGATTAGGCAAGAGAATATTTTTGTATATTCTAGTTTTTGTATGAATATCTTTAGGATACAATTAGCAGTTAATTAGGAGTGTATATTTGGAATGAGTTAACGTAGGAGTGGGACTCAAGTTAGGGTAGGCATCTTGTACTATAAAAGCTAACTGATGAATGCAAAAGCAGCATGGAAAAACCTTCATAACTTTGTTTAAATAACAACACCAGCTATAGTGAATACATATCCGCTTATTGATCTTGAGCAGAATCCATGTAGAACAGATTTGTCTAAATCTTTCTAGAGAGAGAAGAGCTTTGTCTAAACCGTTTAAGGGTGCTTGATTCGTGTTTGTTGGTGATTCAAGAATAGTTAAAAACGCATTGAAAGTTTGAGGCAAGATTGTTTGTCGTCATGGGTAGTCTGGAATCTAGATACGGGATCATGAATATGATCAATATCGTGACCTACACACTCCAACTTGAGGGGGCATATTAGTGATCTTGATTCGTTTTCTCGGTGTAGTAAACGTGGTTATTCGTGATCGAACAAATTTTGATGTCTTTTGGCAAAGATTGATATGAGGCGGAGATGGAGAGATATGTTTTGGTATGAAAGATGGAGTTCAAGGTGGAGTTTTATCAGTTTCTTTCTTCACAGGTCTGAATTATTGACCGGTAAAATTCAAAGTCAAGGTGGAGATTTTCGGGAATATGCTTTTGAATCATAGGCTTGGTGGACGCGTGAAACACTTTTTTTGGGAGTAATTCCTGTTGACTTGACTGCTGAATTGACACAACTGTGCTTGCGAAGGTGCACAACCGTACAGGAGTAAAAAAGGAAGAAATCATTCCGTACCTGCATGACCGTGCAGAAAGAACATCAAGATTCAACGCACACGGCCTAAAGTGAACGAATATGCCAGATCAGGAGCACTATCGTGCCACCGAGTTTGGGCTTGGGCCGGGAAGGCTTTAGGCCCGGGTTTGTGTCTGATTGTTTAATCCTTCTGGTAGAAGGATTGTGAACTTGTTCAAGAATAAGGATTATAATTTCCTAATGAGAATATAGTTGCTTACTTTACAAGAATGAGGATTCCTTATTGTCAAGGGTTTAGGTATTTAGAATAGTATAAATATATACTACCCTCTTCTCCTACCATAATAGACTAGACTAAAATTGTTCAAGAAGTTCCAAATCTATAATTCTAGATCTAGGGTTGTGACGTAGCGGAAGACTTGATAGGAATCAACCCTAGTAGAATTTAATCAATACTAGTGATCGATCTTCAACAATCGTAGTATTTAATCAAATACGTAGAGTTGGATGAAAGGAGGAAAACTCAAACTTTCGGATTTAAGAAAAGAGCAACGCTCAATCAACTTTTATTCATCCATAAACTAATTTTAGGAATTACATGAAACCCTAATTTTAAATGACTTCTAAGACTTGGAAAACAAGTCAAACATGTCTAAAAATAAGCCTAATTTATATAGTAACCTAATAGAAGTCTAAAATAACAAAATAAAGGCTAAATCTACTTTTAAACATCAAAATACTGCCCATCTAATACTAAATTCGAAAATTTAATAAAATAATTATAATAAAAATAAAACTTATTCTAATTCCTAATATTGATCTCCATCATTCTCCCCCGTTGAAGAAAATCCGTCCTCGGATTTTGAGTATTGCTTTAAACACGTCTTGAAATATTTCTTCATGCACTTGACGAATTTTATACTTGGTAGTCTTCGTAACAATATACATCCAATCTTCCCATCGAGTTGATACAAAATAATTTGTAATTAACTTTTGTATCATCCATGAACTTGAAGAATTGAAGATAGTGATATCAAACAGGTCAATGAATTGATGGGTGATAATCTCATCATCATAGAGCAACGACTGGAACCAATCAAAAATAGGTTGTGGAGTAGGTGGACTGGTACAAGGCAAGACCATGTCAAACTGACACTTTTCGCAATCACACTTATCATATATTGGTGGTTTTGACCAATCGACAAGAACATCAACACTTGAAGATTCAAAAAAGAAACCGGAGAGATCAATCCTCGGACTAATATTTTCGGGATAAGATGTACGTTGATCTACGATCTGTGCGATTCGCTATTCAAGCGTATCCTCCTCACAACCATAGATCTCTTCCACAGCGGCCTTCTTTCCTCCTCGTGCCATTCTTCCTGGAACGAACTGAAGTCTGATACCAACTAACGTAGCGGAAGACTTGATAGGAATCAACCCTAGTAGAATGTAATCAATACTAGTGATCGATCTTCAAAAATCGTAGAATTTAATCAAATACGAAGAGTTGGACGAAAGGAGGAAAACTCAAACTTTCGGATTTAAATGACTTCTAAGACTTGGAAAACAAGTCAAACATGTCTTAAACATCAAAATACTGCCTATCTAATACTAAATCTGAAAAGTTAATAAAATAATTATAATAAAAATAAAACTTATTCATATTCCCAATATTGATCTCCATCAGGTTGCATAGTCAGAAATTATTGTGATCAATAATTACTGCACTAGATTAGTGGGGTTTATATTTCACTACAATAAAAACACTCATTAACAACGTTTAAAAAACGTTGTAGTAGACGTTTTACAACGTTTGCGCAAACGTTGTGACAGCCGACGTTGTAATAGATCCTAGCCTATGACGTTTACTAAACGTGTAGTACAGATTTTTTACAACGTTTGAAACGTTGTGAGTGAAGTGAAGACAACATTTCAACTAACGTTGTAATAATTGTTCTACAACGTTTTGGAAAAGTTGTAGTCCAGCTAGTACAACGTTTCATCAAAGTTGTAGTAGACCTAGAAACACGTTTAACAACATTCAAAGAAACGTTGTGGTATTATTAATTAATTAAAAAAAAAATCCTGCCAGCTAGTTTTCCCTTCCTATTCCCTGTATGACCCATTGATGGGTCTCTGCTTCTCATAACAACTCCAGAAAATTCATAGTAAATGATAATCATTGAGTAAATACAGCCCATAATAATAATAAAAAAAAACCATTAAGTAACAGTATCTAATTATCACTCATATAAATCTATGCCCAGTGCTTCAATAAAGTGACATTCTATTACCAAATACTATATCCTATAACAGTCCAAACACTGCTCTTCAATTATCACATTCCAAAATACAAAATGAGATCAATTCAAACTTAATGTAGCTCAACAATACAAATGTTCAATATTTAAACCACTAAATCCTAACCTAACCATAGATTATAGTGAAACCAGCCCTTTTACAAGCCATTGCAGCCATCATTGAAAAACTTCACCTGATTCCATGCCAATTCTATCCGTTCATACTCATCAAATGCCCTATAACGTCACAAAAAAAAAAAAAAAAAAAAAAACCAAATTTAGAACACACCAAAAACTGTACCAAATGTCAATCAACCAAATACCCATTCACATAAAACAATTAAATAATGACTGAAACTGAAGAAATTGTATCAATTTTAAAACGGTATCCAGGAAAAGGCACACATACACTATTTTTACCAAGCCATTGCAGTCATCATTTAAAAACATTACCTGATTCCTTGCCACTTCTATCCATTCAAACTCACCAAATGCCCTATAACAGCACACAAAAAACACAAATTTAGAACACAAACCACAAACTGTACCAAATGACAATCAACCAAATGCCCTATAACAGCACACAAAAAACACAAATTTAGAACACAAACCAAAAACTGTACCAAATGACAATCAACCAAATACAGTGAAAAGGTTATCCATGAAAAGGCACACATACACTATTTTTGAAGTTCCCTTGACAAGAACTTCAAAGCTCTGTGTTAATAAATTATCTGTCCCCTCCATCCCTAAATGAATGTCCAAACTTCACATTAAAGGACATTTGCAAAAATGTTAAACTCAAGCTCTTTTAGTAACATTAGTACATTAAAAAAAAAAAAAAAAAAAACCTTGATGATCTCACCATATTTCATTTAGGACAAACATTTGAAAATTTGAACATTTATTTAGGGATATAGGGAATACCATTTAATCCATTCATTCAAACAACAATAATGATTGAACATCTTATCAATTTGCATAAGGAGAGTTACTCTCTTTCATTTCTCCAAACACCTCACCTCACCCCTGCTTCCTTATTGGCCTAACCGTTGAGTCATTAGATACTGTTTTTTATATTCCCCCAAAATATGTACAGCCTTACTGAAAGTAGCATAAAGTGAAATAGACTAGCCTAACACGTACTAATACACATTATTCACAACTAGAAAATTGTTGAAACTAGTCACTATATGCAAATTAATGGATGCATATTATCAATATTGGATAATCAGGCTAAATTTGTAACTACTTACCTTAACCATAGCAATATGTTCAATCCCATCTAGCATCGATTTTAATAGTTTAAAAAATTAATCTCAAAGTGCCAAATGGATTGAAAGAACCTAGAAAAATGCAACATTAAGTCAAGTACTCTGACTCTCCTAGCCACAATTTGCTCATAACGCGGACACCCTGTAGAAACAAAGATTTAAAAAATTAGACACAATTTAAAAAAAAAAATTAGCAAATCAAACCACAGATTAAAGCAAATCCATGACTAATTATGAAAACTATGCCACTAAAAAATCTTTATTAGTAGCATAACTTACAAATACACAGATTGAAAAGGAACTAATATCAGAAGATATATAAGAAATCATCCTCAATCAGTAGTATATACTACTACCTCCGTCCCAGAGTAAGAGTCCTATCTTTTTGTTGTTAGCACGAAGGTATTTTGAGCAATAATTTTGGGTTAATTCAATTATCTTAATGAACATCTAGATATTGTTATTGGTAGTACATATAATGGAGTATCAATAACAAATTTAAAATCTCAGGATAATTGAATCAACCTAAAATTATTGCTCAAAATACCTTCGTGCTAACAGCAAAAAAAAAATAGGGCTCTTACTCTGGGACGGAGGGAGTACTACTTTTCCTTCACAAGATGAATATTGAGTAGTATATACCACTTTTCCTTCCCATGATGAATATGAATGTTTGAAAAAAAATTACTTTTGATATGAAAATTAAATTTGAACATTTTTTGGACATTCATTTTGGGACGGAGGTAGTACAAAATAAACCACACATGATCACACTTGAGCATAACCAAACTTCAAATCATTTGAACAATCAAAAAATCAAATAATTTTTTTAAATGACCCAACAACGAGACCTTAAATCCAGCTAAACAGAACCCAAATTCATGACTAATTATGAACTCTATGCTACTAAAATCTGGGATTAAAAAGCATTGTTAGTATAGGTGCAGCAATCGTATTAGAGGATATTCAACTATTGTCAATAAAATCTGGGCTTAAAAAGCATATCAAATACTGAGTTTATGAAACAATACCATTTCATCCTCTAGTCGAGCATACCCCTTCCTACTCATTGTATGTGGAGTTTGATTCTTTGCTCTAATGTCCTTTAACTTTTCACTCCACCTACACCATTTTTAGTTTAGAATGAAAACCTTGGTAGATGCACCCAAGCTTTATCCATCAAATAAGAATTCCGAGTTCACCGAGAGTACCAAGAGACCACTAGAGTTGATAAGATTAGCGTAATTTAAAGGTGCAAACAAGTAAAGCTACATCTTTTAACAATTTGACACCACCAATTTAAGAGCAATAACAAATTGTGGTCTAGCAAGATGCTAGTTGAATTACCTGCCTATTGTTCCTTTTTCCTACAAAAAAAGTACTTGGCTGGGTGTGCACATAATTAAGTAAACAATGGGGAGAAACAGAAGTCTATGGATAGAAAGTGATACAACCTTAGGAAATTCTCTAGGAAGAACTAAACTTATATAGTTGCATAGATATGTAAAAAACTCACGTCAGCAACTATGCATCACCGCGCCTAAACTGCTCGTTTAGCACACCTAATAGCTCCTACCTGCTTGCACAAAGTCATAATTCAGAAAATAGAAGGATTGTTTTCGGTAGCTATTCATAAAAATAATTACATACCCATTAAGAGAAAACACAAGTCGTACAGAAATTAATGGTTACCTGTCTGTATGATCCTCCACACTCTCTGCGACAAACTTGGAAGTCTGCAACTGATTTCCCCACCTCGAATGCCTAAATCAACACCTAATCGATGCCAGCTCCTCGGACCTGTAATCTATGATTTATACTCCCTCCGTCCCAAAATGATCTTCACGTTTGACTATTCAAACTTTTTAAGGATATGCATACTTGCTTCACTAGTCATGTTTTGTTTATGCATTTTTAAGCCTAAATTGTAGAAATGTGAAGAACTTTTTGGGACAATAAAAAATGGCAAATGAGAAGATCATTTTAGGATGGAGGGAGTATAACAAAGAAAGCTTGTGAAAAATCGAACATCATGCCTCATACCAACCAAACCCATGTACAAAAGATATAATTTCGGAAACTTTTGTGCATATACTAGCAAGTAAAAGAGGCTACAGTAATGACCCAGATTGTGGCGTACCTAAAAATGTCGCCGCCATCTGAAGTAGGACAAGACAACGTAGTAATCGGCTTGGGAGTCTAAAGCGAACGAGTTTGAGTCAGATTAGTTAGGGGTTCAATTTGGTTCCAATTTTGACTTCAGACATATAAGTGTAGAATCTAAAACAGAATTCTTCATTTTGACTGAATTTGCATTTCCATTAAATTTATTAAGTATCTTTCAATTCTTTAAATTCATTTCAGTCCTGATCTTTTTCCCTTCATTCTTCACAGCAAAATGACATCCGTTTACTAACAATGAATCACACGTAAATTTATACAAAGGTCTACACTTTTAATCGTTTTTCTATTATTGAGATTCTCTGGCATTATATCAAACGGAGAGAAAAATGAGGGAGAAAAATGCATTAAAATTACCAAAAGAGTGTAATGTTGTTGAACTGAATGAACGGATACTAGCATCAGATTGATTAGGGCTCCGAGCGACATCGACGGCATATGCGTTGAATGAGTGAACTCGCGTTGAGTTGAGAAGAGTCGGTGATTAACTCAGTGTCGCAGCAAGCCGACGGGATTTTGAGGTGACGTGCAGCATTTTGTGTATGTGTGTGTGTGTGAAATCTGATTTCCGCAGATATGGAGCTGCCAGGGTTTTAAGGGATGGAGAAATCTGGAAGATCTGTATATGAAGACGGGTTTGTGGTTGTTTGGGGATGGAGGCAGCGATTGAAGAGGGGAATTCGTGTTGGGGGAAATCAATTTCATGGAAGGGTCAGGGCTAACGAGGGTGAGAGAGAGAGAGAGAGAGAGAGAAAGAGAGAGGAGGCTGCGTGTTTTAGATTTGGGGGGAAAGGGGTACGCTTTGATTTTTGAGAAAAGGGACGAGTGCGGGAAATGAAATTTTGCGGCCCTGTTGATTTTTTTCACTTTTAATTGATTTTTACTTTTTCCTCCGTATTTGAACTTGGAAGTATATCAAATAGTTAAACGTTGTATTAGTGACAGCTACAACATTTTAATTACACGTTGTGGAAATTTTGTATTACAACGTTTTTTTCCTTAATGTTGTGTTATAATACAATGTTTGGTACAAAACGTTGTCATTTTACCAATATTACAACATTTAGTAAGTAAAACGTTGTTATTTAAGAAAATGAACAACGTTTACCAAAAAAACGTTGTAGTAGGGCCCTATTACAACGTTTTCCCATAAATGTTGTAAAAAAAAACGTTGTAAATAATTGTTTTTGTTATAGTGTTTGTGATTGCCAAGTGATAATAATATTCTCTCTCCGTCCGTGGACGTAGCACAGTTGGTGAACCACGTAAAATCTTGTGTTTTTGTATGTGGATTTTCGTGATTTGCTCTAATAAAATGGTTCATCGTTCTCATTACCTAGTAACTTATACGTTCTTCTACAAAAAGTGAGAATAGAATCCTTTTATTTGGATATAAAATCCCCAAAAAGATAGTATCACACTATTCAATAACAATATTTGTATGAATATCTGTGATTTCATATTTAAATACCAAGAATCTGTAACCGCTATTATTTTGTGATAACAATCAATTGTCGTAAATTTAAGAATGGTTATCTTAGATGGTGTGAAACTGAACTATAGGAAAATAGCCCTATACTATGAGATTTTTATAGCTAGGTTTCATCCCATTTCCATAACTTATATTGAATGGCGTCAATTTTCTTGTGTATAACTCCAATTTGTGCAAGTAAATATTTTCTCAAACTATATTTCTCAAACTATTTTGTCTTAAGATTGTAATTGGGTATAAACAATCTGTGTAAGTAAATATTTTCTCAAACAATATTTCTCAAAGTGTAAATAGATGCTTTTTCTAAAATACTTCTGAAATATTTATTTCTCAAAGTAGTTTCACAAAATACATGTTAGAACTACTTTTTACGCAGTAAAATATATTTACTCCATATATATCTCATGAAAGAAAATATATTTACTCAATATATATCTCATGATAGAAGAGCATATGAAGTAGAGATAACTACTAATTTTATTAGTAGGCATAGTAAATAAAACACACAAAGAGTAAACACTTACTCCCTTCATCTCAAAATAACTTGCACCATTTTCCCTACCATTGTTCTATGACACGGGAATTAAAGAGAGAATATGTATATTTAATCAAAAGTATCATGGGCGATAAAGAGGTTGAGAGCATGTTAATTTGTTATGATAGTGGAAGATTTTAGGAAATTGAGACTCACCAATAGAACACCAAAAAGAAAATTGGTGCATTTTGTTTTGGGGCGGAGGGAGTATTTGATAAATAGAATTATCACCGTAACCCTACAAACTAACTCATTTCTAAAAGAATGACATCTATTTTTTTATTACCCTGGAATCCACACTAACCAAATGTTATTGTGCTAAGGCCCCTCATCCTTTCAGTAAAATAATGTAATTCTCAAACCGCCCCATCATTCCAATAAAAATAACGCTTCATTAGATTTTTTTTCCCATTTTGTTAATTTCTCTCTCTCTCTCTCTCTCTCTCTCTCTCTCTCTCTCTCTAAATTATTTGCCTTCTTCACCATTCAGTCTCTCTCCGACACCGGCGCGGGATCTCCGACTACCTCACCCTGGATCCTTACCCCTCCGGTCGTCTCCTCACTCACGCCTTGCTTCACTAGTTCAAACTCTCGAGAGCAGGCCTAAATTCTTCACTAGATCTGCCGAACTTCTTCAAACATTGCCACCTTCTTTGTCTTTTTCTATCATCTCCCTCATTCACGCATATTATTGCTTTCATTTTCATAGTAGTTCTTGTTTGGTTGTGAAGACAAAACCTAGAAGGAAACTTTAATTAAATTTGAGTCATATAAGAATTCACGGAATTCCTTGTTTGACTAAGTTGAAATTTAATATTCCTTGAGATTCCTTGTTCAAGTGGATTTAAAAATTTAATTATTCCGGGTTTTCTACTTAGTTTAGGTTTTGGGCATGTTGCCTATATATACCAAGTGATGGCCATGAACATTATACACACGCGGTGCCAATAAAAATAGCTAGAGAGAATATGTGAGCCACAAAAGAAGCTGAGGGAGTGCTGGCCCTTTAGGGGTGCCCTTAGGGGCATTCCGTGGATGGGTAGAAACATGTCTAGGGTTTTATATGTGATGGGAGTGTTTACATGGAGATGTTATCTCCTTGCGATATAAAGCGTAGGCTTTATTGTAAACAAACACAAATTGTTGATATTAGTGACATATACTGGTTTAGTAGTACCCCCAGAGGTAGTCATTATTGTGACGAACTGGGTTAACAAATATTGTGTCCTCTTCTTGAATACTTTCATATTATTCATATGCATGGTATTGTGTCTCACCATCACCAGACCATGCAAGAATTGCACGGATATACCATGATTTCTACAACCAGGTAACTGGTTTAAAGATCAGGGCTGTCCAAGTTGATTAGATGTGGCTGCAGGAACATGGATCAGAATTAGGGGCTACAGAAATAAATTTGATTTTATGATTACTTAGACCACATAGGATCAAGGTTTTATAAATTCAGATGAATTTTGGACTGCAGGTATTTAGACCAGGGTTGAAGTTAACATAATCATGGAAAGGCATTGGATACAAGATCAATGGTTACAGAATCTATTTGTTGCTAGGATTTGTAGGGATTTAGGCAGATCATGTTATTTAGAATTTGTGGGTGTAGTAATAATGGGTGGAGATTGATCAACATAGAAATTCGTTGGTGCGAATTTGGGCAACGGATTTGGATTATGAAAGTTGCAAGAGAGAAAGATTCAAGTTTTCTAGACGTTGAGGGATGATTGATTGCATAGATGTGCAGATCATATGTAGGCACAGGCAATAAGCGTATGGGGTACGTGCAGCAGATGTGCATAGTACGGTAGCATGCGTGAAATGCACGTGAAAAATTCATGCAATGCACGTGCAGATTTCGATATGAAGAATTCGTGCGGTGCAAGTGCATATTTTGTGCAGAATTTGTGTAGAAGACGTGTAGAGGGCGTGCAAAAAAGGTACAGATATGTGCAGCAAGCGTATGGGGTATGCAGAAGTTTCTTGATGTGCAGAAGCATTCAAAGGTAGAAGAGAAACTTGATTGTCCATTGAGCAGTTGCGAGGAAGGTTGTGTGGCCGCCTTTGGCTGTGAGATGTGGAGGATTGTTGTGGTAGCTAATCTGATAGCTTTATGGGTCAAATGATTATGATGTTGTACACCATATACAAGTTGTTGCCAAGAATGTGAAGATGGCAGGGGCCGAGATCGCCAGAAACGGTATGTTGGTAGAAAGTTGGTTGTGAAGACTAGTTGATCGAGACAACTTGGCCAACATGAGCGTTATCCAGAACTAAGGTGCAGATGGGTTGCCTTGGTACACAGAAAGACCAAGACTGTGAAGGCATATAGTTGCATAGGGTTCGTGGATAGAAACAAGGGACAGACGAGCAGAGATGTTTGCATGGAGGTTCACTTAGAGAAGTGAAGACTCGGGGCAAGAGAAGTTTTCGGCAGTTGTGTTGAAGACCTATGCTTCACTTTAACTCGTTTGTATGGGCTTTGTCGAGCCTAGTGATTAGACTATTGGCAAAAGTTGAATATAGTGGTGACAATGTGTGAAGAGTCATTCTCGGGTGGGAGTTTTGACAAGATGGTAGTCACTAATTTGGTTTAGTCTCCAAGTGGGAGATTGATGGGTTGTGGGGAACCTAGAAGGAAAAGGAAATTAAATTTGAGTCATATAATAGTTTAGGTTTTGAATGTCGCGCCCCAGACCCGTGGTCCTACTTGGTCCCACGCTCGGGACACGATTGGAAGACGTTATAAAACTCTTTCTGAAAATTTTTCAAATATACTTTTAGAAAGTGGAACAAAAACACACCTGAAGTTCAAAGACTTCACTTAACTTGAAACAAACTTTTACAAACACTTTCACAACGAAAATACTTAGCCCGAAGGATTACAAACTTTTAAACAAATGTACATACATCAACATTTACCAAAATAGATGTGACCATAAGAAAGTACGGGTACTCTACCCAAAGGGTTTACATTTACATAATGTAACCTTCAACAAAACAAGTCCCAACTCTTACCAAACCAACGTCCTCCCGTGCCGAGTGTCCTATCCCCTGGACCCGCTTTTATCTAAAACAGTAAACAAATAAGGGTGAGAATAAATCTCAGTAAGCTACTAAAATGCAACTACGTTACATGCTGATATGATGATCATAAAGAAACAATATCAACAAGTAAGCATATAGCATATAGCACATAACATCAACTCATATATCACATTTATCACATAGCCCACACTCCGGTGGATACCAAGCCAAGGTTTAACCAATAACCATAACCGATGAGAATACCATCTGAGAACCCATCAGAGAAAACCATCTAAGCAGCATAAATAGCTGAAGCCAGGATCCCGAAAACCAAATCATAACCAATAGAACCAAGTAACCAGAGAGGGAAATATGACACAAAGTCATAACCCAAATACTCACCAAAGGGAGCAATTCATCCAATCCAAGGCCAATCTGGACTGGGGAAACTAGAAGGCACAGTGGACACCTTATAGTGAACTTGGCTTATGTGCCACTATAATTCCCACCGCCTGACTCACAAGCTCCAATGGAAAACCTTATAGTGGACTTACCTGTACCACTATAAATCTTCCATTGGCTGACTCCACAACAAGACCAGCTGGACTTTTAACAAGAAACACAGTAATGAATACTTGCTAAACACAACCCGGGGCATTTAATCCAAGAAGGAACTAAGTCAATTACATCACAAGATGCACAAGAAAGATTTCTTATAAAGAGCCCATAATAAGGACTTTTAGTCACAACCCAATCTTTATCATCAAAGACATAAAAGTCATACACATTCACGTTCGGGTCCTAAACAACCCCAAGGACTACACAAACAATTGTCCTCTTATACCCAATTATCACAAACTATCAAACCTGAAAAACAGGGGGGTGCGCACGCCCCACCCCATAGGGTGCGCGCGCTCCCAAGGATCAGAACCTCACTATTTTTTGACAATTAAGGGTGCGCGCGCCCCACCCAAAAGGGTGCGCACGCCTCCCTTCATCAGTCCCTTTTGTCTAAATTAGTCAATAGGGTACGTGCGCCCCCTTATCTAGAGTGCGTGCGCCCCCTCCTAATTTGGGCCAAATCCCAGATTCTTCCTTAGTTCAATTTTTACTCCTTCCGTCCCACAAGCATAACACATATACACATAACTTAAGCAACTTTCAATAACAACTTTCATCAGCAACTTTCAACATGGTTTCTAAACCATTACAACACCCAGCTAAACCAAGTTCATATACTCCCTTTGTCCCAAAATTACAAGTATAACAAATATTACCCAAATCACAAAATTAACAAGTAGAAGTATCATATATAGCATATATGACTATTTTAACATTTAAAGGGGAATTAGTAACTTACCTAGTTCTGGAAAAAGTACCGCTGAAAAAAGTTTTGTTCGGCTAGGAATGACCTATTCGACGCCCTGATCATTTTTATATAATTAGTTTTTAAAACGGGTAAGTAAATAAAAAGAATTAAATCGAAATGGGTCGAACTTACCTTTTTCTCTTAACCCTAAACTGAACGAGGAAAGTTGCAGAAGAATGTTGTTTACACAGTGAAGGAAGAGGGAAGGGAAAGTTTCCTTAAATATCTTTACCTAATTTTCATTTTGATCACCCAAGATTTGTTTTTAACACTCTAGCCCCTAAACTTACATTTTCAACTAGGACCCTAAAATTTCAACTTAATCATTTAACTCCTTTAACCATTATTATTACTAACTAAGTAAATAACACAAATAATCAAATATGATATGCAAATCATAAAATATGATGCAACACATAAAATGCACATATAAGTCAAATAAAAATCCCCAAAATATAAAATAAATAGAAACGGGTTTTGGGGTCGCTACAATCACTCCCCCTTAAAGAAAATTCGTCCCGAATTTTAGGGTTACTTACCGAGACCCTCAAACAACCAAGGGTACTTCCTCTCGATCTCTTCCCGAAGCTCCCAAGTCGATTCCTCCACATTGTGATTCCTCCACACAACTCGAACAAGAGGAATACTTTTGTTTCTCAATTCTTGCACCTTCGAATCAATGACTTGGACCGGATGTTCCTCATAAGACATACTCGGCTCAATATCCTCGGGAACCTCAGATAGCACATGAGAAGAATCATACACATACTTCCGAAGCATAGAAATATGAAACACATTATGGATCTTATCAAGAGAAGGAGGTAATGCAAGACGATAAGCCCGATCCCCCACTCTTCCAAGAATCTCAAATGGACCAATATACCTCGAAGCAAGCTTGCCTTTCTTTCCATATCTTCGAATACCAACCTTAGGTGAAACTTTCAAAAACACAAAGTCACCCGAATGAAAATCAAGATCTCGCCTCCGGTGATCGGCATAGATTTTCTGTCTACTCTGAGCAGTACTCAAACGATCCCGAATAAGTTTAACTTCTTCAAATGATTTGTTCACCATATCAATACCCCAAATTTTTGCTTCTCCCACTTCATCCCAACAAATCGGAGACCGACATTTCCTCCCATACAAGGCTTCATACGGAGCCATCCCAATACTTGACTGAAAACTGTTGTTATAGGCAAATTCTACGAGAGGTAAATGAGAATCCCAAGAATCTGAAAAATCAACTGAGCAAGCTCGCAACATATTCTCGAGAATCTGAATAGTCCTCTCTGACTGCCCATCTGTCTGGGGATGAAAAGTTGTACTCAACTTCAACTCTGAACCCAAAGCCTTCTGAAATGCTTGCCAAAACCGAGATGTAAATCTAGGGTCACGATCAGACACAATGCTCACCGGGACACCATGCAATCTCACAATCTCATTTATATATAAAGTTGCAAGCCTCTCCATCGAGTAGCTAATCTCAATAGGTAGAAAATGAGAAGACTTTGTCAATCTATCCACGGTCACCCAAACTGCGTCAAACCTTCTTCGAGTGCGAGGTAATCCCGTCACGAAATCCATAGTAACATGTTCCCACTTCCATTCCAGAATCTCTAACGGTTGAAGTAACCCCGTAGTTCTTTGATGCTCAGCTTTAACTTGTTGACATATTAGACACTTGGATACATAATCCGCTATTTCTCTCTTCATATTATTCCACCAAAAGTGTTGCTTCAAATTCTGATACATTTTTGTCCTCCCGGGATGAATAGTATACCTCGACTTGTGGCCTTCATCAAGAACTTGGCGTTTAATCCCATCCACGCAAGGCACACATAACCGGCCTCTGAAAGTTAACACTCCTTCGGAATTAAGAGAGAAATCCTCGAATTTACCATCTTCGATTTTATCCACTATTTTTACTAACTCCGGATCATCTTTCTGATCTTCCTTTATTTGTTGAATTAAGACTGGTAATACTTGAATACTCGCAAAAATAGCCCCATGCTTTGACTCATAAGGACTCCAATCTCGAGCATCCTCTAACATTTTCCATTCACGCACCATCAATGAAGCCATAAAAGATTTCCGGCTAATGGCATCAGCTACCAGATTTGCTTTACCCGGGTGATAAGAGATAGTGCAATCATAATCCTTCAATAATTCCATCCATCTTCTTTGCCTGTTATTCAACTCTTTTTGTGAGAAAAGGTACTTCAAACTTTGATGATCAGTGAATATCTCAAACTTTGCTCCATAAAGATAATGTTTCCACTTGTGCAATGCAAAGACAATAGCTGCAAGCTCCATGTCATGGGTAGGATAATTCTGCTCACTCGGAGTCAACTTCCTCGAAGCATATGCAATCACCCTTCCATTCTGCATTAATACACACCCGAGGACTTCTTTAGAAGCATCACTATAGATTACCAAATCATCATTACCATTAGGTAGAGCAAGAATAGGAGCTGTAGTCAATCTCTTCTTCAATTCTTCAAAGCTAGCTTGGCATTTTTCATCCCACACATAAGGAACATTCTTTCGAGTCAACTGAGTCAAGGGAGTTGCAATCTTAGAAAACCCCTCAATAAACCTTCTGTAGTACCCAGCTAACCCCAAGAAGCTTCGAATTTCTGTAACTGATTCTGGCCTCTTCCAATTCACAATAGCCTTAACCTTGGATGGATCAACTGATATACCTTTATTGGAGATCACGTGCCCAAGAAAAGATACTTCATTGAGCCAAAAAGCACACTTACTGAATTTAGCAAACAACTGCTTCTCACGAAGAATAGATAAAACCATTCGTAAATGTTGTTCATGCTCCTCCCGGGACTTGGAATAAACAAGAATATCATCAATAAATACAACCACGAAGGTATCAAGATAAGGTTTAAAGACCCTATTCATCATATCCATAAAAACAGCCGGAGCATTAGTCAACCCGAAAGGCATAACAAGGAACTCATAATGACCATATCTACTACGAAAAGCAGTTTTAGAAATGTCTTCAGAACGGATTTTCAACTGATGGTACCCACTCCCCAAGTCAAGTTTTGAAAAGACAACCGACCCTTGAAGTTGATCAAATAAATCATCAATATGAGGAAGCGGATATTTATTCTTTATAGTTACCTGATTCAGCTTTCTGTAGTCAATACACAGTCTCAAGGACCCATCTTTCTTTTTAACAAACAATACTGGAGCTCCCCACGGGGATACACTAGGACGAATGAATCCTCGATCAAGTAACTCTTACAACTGAACCTTCAACTCTTTCAATTCAGCTGGGGCCATTCTGTAAGGTGCCTCAGATATAGGAGCCGTACCTGGAAGTAAGTCAATACAGAACTCTATTTCCCGGTCAGGAGGCATAGCATACTCAGAAGAAAATACATCTGAAAATTCTTTAACAATAGGCACATCCTTAATATCAGGAACTCTTTTAGTAGTATCCAAAACACTAGCCAAATACCCCGCACAACCCCGGTTCAACAACTTTCTAGCCTTCATATAAGAAATAATTCGAATCTCTCTACCCCAAGGAACAGTTTCAAAAGAAAATTTAGGAACATTAGGGATAGAAAATGTGACCACCTTATTAGTACAATCAACAGAAGCATGATATTTACCCAACCAATCCATACCCAAGATAACATCAAAATCTTGTAATGGTAAGATAACTAAATCAGCAGGTAAAACATGCTCACGTATATGCACATCATAAGAATGCAACACCTCATTGGTCACCAAACACTCCCCTATAGGAGTTGACACCTCTAACACATAAGGTAGAGATTCAGAAGACATATGCAATCTAGAAGCAAAATGCACAAACACATAAGAATGCGATGAGCCAGGGTCTATAAGTGTACGTGCCATCAAACTAGACACAAAAATAATACCTCCTATCACATTAGAGGACTCTGAAGCCTGTTGCTGAGAAATGGCAAAGACACGACCCTGAACCTTAGGCTTGCCTGAGGAATCCCTCTTCTGGCCCTGAGAGGACCCAACCATACTTCCCGATGCTTGCATCCTATACTTAGGGCAATCCCTCTGAAAATGTCCTAACTGACCACAGTTCAAACACTTGCCCAGCTTCTTCCAACATCTCTCTTCTGAATGCCCTTCTTTCTGACAATAATTACAAACTCCTCTGCTCTGACTCCCTGAAGTATTACTTTGATTTCTGTTACCTGACTGTCTTTGAGAAGACCCTTTAAATTGTGAAGATCCACCTTGATTTCCTCGATTATCACCACGTGGTTGTTGCCTAACTTGCTTCCCTGCGCGTAACAATTCCATTTTCTTCTTATGTTCCTCAATATCATGCTCCACCTGGTAGGCTCGATCAACTGCATCTTGAAAATCCTGCAACTTATGGGATACTAGCTGAGTTCTAATCACAGTTTTCAAACCTTTCACAAACCTCGTAGCCTTCCTCTCCTCAGTTGCCACTAGGTGAGTACAATACCTGGACAACTCTGAAAATTTAGCTGAGTACTGAGCAATTGACATAGAACCTTGCTCCAAGCTAAGAAATTCCATCTCCTTCCTATCTTGATATACTCGAGGAATGAAGTGTTCTTTAAACTTTCCTAGAAAATTCTCCCATGTGTAAGGTACATGAGTTTCATCCCATTTAGTTTTCAAAGCTTTCCACCAATGCTCAGCCGCTCCATTCAACTTATAAGTAGCAAACCTGACTTGATCTTCCTCAGAACATCTCTAGGCATCAAAGATCTTTTCCATTGATTCAATCCACCTTTCCGTTTTAGATACATCGGGCTCTCCATCATAATCCATAGGCTTCATTTTTAGAAACTGTTCTAAGCTATATCTTGGTGGTACCTGTTCCCTTTCTTGCCTCTGGTCATTTATATTTTTCATCGCTGCTTCGAACATTCCTTGAAACATAATTCGAGCCTCTTCTCTGGCATCCCATTGCCCCGAAGAGCCAGCCTGATCTCCGTCTTCACCCATTTTTAATGAATACCTGCATCAAACACTCAACGTTACTCACTCTATACTCTACTACCCTCATAGGTCATTTAGTCATTCTAGACCATCTACAACCTAGCTCTGATACCAACTGTCGCGCCCCAGACCCGTGGTCCTACTTGGCCCCACGCTCGGGACACGATTGGAAGACGTTATAAAACTCTTTCTGAAAATTTTTCGAAATATACTTTTAGAAAGTGGAACAAAAACACACCTGAAGTTCAAAGACTTCACTTAACTTGAAACAAACTTTTACAAACACTTTCACAATGAAAGTACTTAGCCCGAAGGATTACAAACTTTTAAACAAATGTACATACATCAACATTTACCAAAATAGATGTGACCATAAGAAAGTACGGGTACTCTACCCAAAGGGTTTACATTTACATAATGTAACCTTCAACAAAACAAGTCCCAACTCTTACCAAACCAACGTCCTCCCGTGCCGAGTGTCCTATCCCCTGGACTCGCTTTTATCTAAAACAGTAAACAAAAAAGGGTGAGAATAAATCTTAGTAAGCTACTAAAATGCAACTACGTTACATGCTGATATGATGATCATAAAGAAACAATATCAACAAGTAAGCATATAGCATATAGCAAATAACATCAACTCATATATCACATTTATCACATAGCCCACACTCCGGTGGATACCAAGCCAAGGTTTAACCAATAACCATAACCGATGAGAATACCATCTGAGAACCCATCAGAGAAAACCATCTGAGCAGCATAAATAGCTGAAGCCAGGATCCCGAAAACGAAATCATAACCAATAGAACCAAGTAACCAGAGAGGGAAATATGACACAAAGTCATAACCCAAATACTCACCAAAGGGAGCAATTCATCCAATCCAAGGCCAATCTGGACTGGGGAAACTAGAAGGCACAGTGGACACCTTATAGTGAACTTGGCTTATGTGCTACTATAATTCCCACCGCCTGACTCACAAGCTCCAATGGAAAACCTTATAGTGGACTTACTTGTACCACTATAATTCTTCCATTGGCTGACTCCACAACAAGACCAGCTGGACTTTTAACAAGAAGCACAGTAATGAATACTTGCCCGGGGCATTTAATCCAAGAAGGAACTAAGTCAATTACATCACAAGATGCACAAGAAAGATTTCTTATAAAGATCCCATAATAAGGACATTTAGTCACAACCCAATCTTTATCATCAAAGACAAAAAAGTCATACACATTCACGTTCGGGTTCTAAACAACCCCAAGGACTACACAAACAATTGTCCTCTTATACCCAATTATCACAAACTATCAAACCTGGAAAACAGGGGGGTGCGCATGCCCCACCCCATAGGGTGCGCGCGCTCCCAAGGATCAGAACCCCACTATTTTTTGACACTTAAGGGTGCGCGCGCCCCACCCAAAAGGGTGCGCACGCCTCCCTTCATCAGTCCCTTTTGTCTAAATTAGTCAATAGGGTGCGTGCGCCCCCTTATCTAGGGTGCGTGCGCCCCCTCCTAATTTGGGCCAAATCCCAGATTCTTCCTTAGTTCAATTTTTACTCCTTCCGTCCCACAAGCATAACACATATACACATAACTTAAGCAACTTTCATCAGCAACTTTCAACATGGTTTCTAAACCATTACAACACCCAGCTAAACCAAGTTCATATACTCCCTTTGTCCCAAAATTACAAGTATAACAAATATTACCCAAATCACAAAATTAACAAGTAGAAGTATCATATATAGCATATATGACTATTTTAACATTTAAAGGGGAATTAGTAACTTACCTAGTTCCGGAAAAAGTACTGCTGAAATAAGTTTTGTTCGGCTAGGAATGACCTATTCGACGCCTTGATCATTTTTATATAATTATTTTTTAAAACGGGTAAGTAAATAAAAAGAATTAAATCGAAATGGGTCGAACTTACCTTTTTCTCTTAACCCTAAACTGAACGAGGAAAGTTGCAGAAGAATGTTGTTTACACAGTGAAGGAAGAGGGAAGGGAAAGTTTCCTTAAATATCTTTACCTAATTTTCATTTTTATCACCCAAGATTTGTTTTTAACACTTTAGCCCCTAAACTTACATTTTCAACTAGGACCCTAAAATTTCAACTTAATCATTTAACTCCTTTAACCATTATTATTACTAACTAAGTAAATAACACAAATAATCAAATATGATATGCAAATCATAAAATATGATGCAACACATAAAATGCACATATAAGTCAAATAAAAATCCTCAAAATATAAAATAAATAGAAACGGGTTTTGGGGTCGCTACATTGAATATGCTGCCTATATAAACCAAGTGATGGCCATAAACATTGTACACACATGGGCCAATAAAAATAGCCAGATAGAATCTGTGAGTCACAAAAGAAGCCAAGGGAGTGCGGCCCTTAAAGGGTGCCCTTAGGGGCATTCCGTGAATGGGTAGAAGCAAGTCTAGGGTTTTATGTATGATGGGAGTGTTTACATGGAGATGTTATGAACATTATAAATCTTGAAATTCTTTCTCTTTTAAATTCTCTTTGAAAATAATATACATATTCCATATATTTCATAATATCAAAAAAATTAAATTGTCAGAAAAAAATATTGACTTAAGGTGTACTATGAGTGAGTCCATCTATTGGTTCTCAAATTAGTTGACTGAAGTCAATATATGTACTTTTAATATATGAGATTGTTAGTACCCGGTCTGAAAAATGAGTTGTTAGGTATTCCAAAACTCACAGGGTCCTCATAGGTATTCAGAAACAGTGCAAGACTTATTCGGAATTTCCCAAAAAGCCCGGATAAGGAGATATTTGTTGGGTTTTGATACATCATGTGCAGCGGAATAAAATATAAGATCAAACACTCATGAGCCCGGATCCGTGCATGTTGATTAGATTAAATACAAGATGAAAGAAAACATACCCTTGAAGATCGAATACATGAACACGGACTTTGAGGTGCTAAAACAAACACCATCTATCGGTATCCACACGTCAAACGGATATCAAGAACACCTTCTTGATCTGGATTGCTAGACCCAAGGCTTGATGAAGAAACGATTTCTTCGTAGGATACAATTGTTTGTGATTTCCAAAATCACCATTAGAGGCTCAAACACAGCTGTATATCTTATATAAGGGTGTGACCTAAATTCGTTTGGGATCGGGATTCCTTGACAATCAAGAATTCTGAACAAACTGACCAGAGCCGGGCATAGCCGCCATACGGCTCCTATAGAGCCGTACTCCACCATTTCGGCCGTACGGTCGCAGTCCAGAAAATCCCAGATTTTCAACCTTTTTCAAATCCGTTCTATTGTGTGTGACCTAATAGGATTATACTATGTTGGTAATGAGTCCGAACGAGTCAGAACCCATAAGTCATAAGCGGACTCTAGCAAGCCATTATGACTACCCAATTAGTATAACTTTGAAATTCCAAAGTAACCTTATAGAACATATCATAATCCCTTTGTCACGAGATATCATATTGGACATAAGTCATGGTCCACATCAATTTTTGTTGTCCAACGCTTTCTCGATCCCGAGTATATTGATATGAGCAAATGATATTGAACGCATCAATTCATTTGGGTATGGCCATACACTATCAACAATCTCACTCATCGAGTGGCCAAGCAGATATCTATCTTGAGAGAGGGACAAATCCCATCTTGACTTATCATTCTTCCTTACAAGAATCCGATTATGCCAATCGTAGCCTTTATAACGACCCGGTTAGGGGTAGCGTTTGAGTACGTCAAACATAATGTTCATCATGTGGAAGACGATGATAATCTCAGGTCTAAGGATTCAAATGGTATGACTACTATAAGATTTAATTATGACATTTCACCATGACATAAATCTCATAATGGGTCTATCCAGTACATTATTCTCCAACAAGTACCCACAAGTTTAATCCGCATCCTATGTGCCATAATCATCATATGATTATCCATTAAACTCATGCTAGCTCATCATAAGTGCTAGGGACCATAATTATTATAATAAACGAGCAAAAGATATAATAGTCGGGTTTGTTATCTCTATAACAATGAAGCTATAATGTAACGCATAGGCCTTTCTCAAGGGCCTAGGGCATAATATCCAACAATATTTACGCCTGATCGGATTAGGCCCAAAGATAGACATTATCTAGGAGTTTTCAGAGTCCAAATATGACCAGAAGCTTGGGAACCACGCCAATCATAAAGATTGACCGGGAGGCCAGTTCTTCTAGCCCAAAACCCCTATAAATAGGTTGCCTCAGCTCATAATTAAAAACAACAACTCTCCTCCCCGAGTTCCAGATTCTAAACTGACGAAAGAACTCATAGCCAAAGTTCTCCTAGCAATCCCGAAGGTCCGGCGAATCTACGAAGAAGATCGGCTTCGTTCTTGCCAAGATTGGTTAGGCTTACTATGTTTCTTGAGATGTTCATACCATGTTCATAGGATTAGATCTATTTCATGCCTATGCTTATTATGTTATTCATATATTCATGATGGCATTCATAATATGCATGCTAGATATAGGGTTTATACATTCATAAATGCTAGTTTTAGGTTATCGATCTTCCTATATACATGTTTGTTCATATGTGTTCATATAATATGCCTATTATATTGCTACGATTTAGGGTTTTAATCTTCATGTATGAATTATATAGCCGATGATGATCGACCAGATCTAGGAACTACTTCGAAACCCTAAACTTTAGGGAAATACTCCCATGATCATTAACTCTCCTATCCTAAGATGAGTGGCGATGATCACACATCGATCTTATCGATGGTGTAATCATCACTCTAGAATGTGATCATCTTGCATGATCCTTTCTCCTCCCCCTACTATATACATGATCCCGCTTCATCTCTCTATTCTCCACTCTATGTGCGAACTATGCTGACCTGAGCTTCTCACATCGATAGGAACGTAGGCAATTCTCGGATCTGGTCTAAAACACTAACACACTACTAACATATTTTAATCATGATAGAAATTTCGATTGCACGGGCGATAGGAGTGATCACTTAATATTCTTCTCTTATCGTAACTTGACCCCCGAACCCTCTCTGTTAGTTTTTTTTCAATGTTTTAGATCAATACAATGGCGTGGCGACTCATAATAAGTTAAATGCTAACTTGAATATCCTGTCCCATAGAAAAGATAAAAAAAAAAGATGAATAATAAAGAAACTTCTCATGCATCGCTGCATCGGAACGGGGTATTCACAGAAATTCAAAGTTATAGTTGTAACCATTATTTGGTAGAAATCCATATCTCAAAGACGTTAAGTTGGAAATTCATTAATTAAAGATGTGAAAGTGGTTTTTACTTTATAATATTATTTTGGATATGTTCTTATCCAATTAGATTAAAGTGAAAATTTGTTTCAATCCTCTTTATGATTAATAAAAGCTTTTCCATGTCCAAATCTTGTTAAAAGAGTTACAATTATTAGTTTCAATTAATTAATTAATCCTAATTTTGTGTGGAGTAGTTAATTGAGTTAAATGAGTCTTAGTTGTGAAATAGTATTATCGACTAAATTGATAACTAGAGGACGGTCCATATTAAAGGTGTAGTAACAAAAGGACTCAATTGGAAAAGTCAAAATCCCATGGAATAAGAGTCCATGTTACTATGTTATACTAGTGTTTTACTAGTACATGGAGAAGGTCAACCTGGGTATAGAAGAAAGAAACACACGATCAACAAAAAAGAATGGAGAAGAAAACATATGGGCATAGAAAATAATCAGTATGTCAGCCGCCGCACGAATTGTGCTTTGGGCGTGCTTTTCATTGTTATGTCCCTATTTGTTTCTTCCGTTCCTTGGTTTGTTTATGTTATTCTAAAAGATTATTCACTTGTTAATGGTTTAAAATCCTTAATTTATGGTGAATTATGAGAGACTCAGGTGGAGTGAGATAGAATGCGCAAGTAGATCTGTACCTGTGTGCGCAGATTTTTGTTGGAGTAGAGATCCTAATGGAAACGAAGGGAAGAAAATCTGGCGGAAGGAGCGCGCGGGCGCCTGGTATCAACCAGGCGGGCGCCTGAAGTGGGCAGAAGATTTACGTCTCCTGGAAATTAATTCAGGCGGGCGCTTGCATGGTACCAGGCGGGCGCCTGGTGCCGCGGCCTGGATTCGGGATTTTCGGGTTTTCTCTTATGTTTAGGTTTAGGACTCATTCTAGGTTGTGTATTTAAGCAATTTTCCGCCCCCATACTCACTGTAACTCAGATTTAACATATTATAGTACAAGATCCTGGCTTGGTAGTGCCCTCAGACGTAGTCAAACATATTGACGAACTGGGTAAACAATTTCTTGTGTTCCTTTGACTTTTGCTTTGTTTCTTTATTTCTTGTGCTTATTTGGGTGCTGCGATTTCTTGCGATTTGCTTGGGTGTTGGGAGGGCTTTTCCACAACAACTGGTATCTAGAGCTCCGGTTTAATGATCCGGGTTTATCAAGCAATCAAGAATGGGTAAGGATAAACAAGCGGTGGAGAAATTTGATGGGTCAGACTATGGGTTTTGGAAGATGCAAATAGAGGATCTCTTGTACAACAAAGATCTCTATAAGCCCTTAACAGGAGTCAAGCCGAAAAGCAAAAAACAGGAAGATTAGGATCTTATGGATCGGAAAGCCCTAAGGGTGGTTAGATCTACTTTGTCAAAGTGGATCGCGAAGACTACCAAGAAGGCGAAAACCACCAAGGAGCTATTGAATTATCTTACTGAGAGATTTGAAACTCCATCTGCTGCAATTAAGGTTGATTTGATACGCAAGATGGGTAATCTCAAGATGCAAGAGGGAGGATCCATAGATAAACACATCAATGAGTTTATGGATGTTATAGACTCATTGGAGGCGTTGGATATTACGTTTGGGGATGAGGTTCATGCTTGTCAATTGCTAGCATCCTTACCAAGAAGTTGGAGCGGAATGGTGACGGTGTTAAATGCTTCAGCAGGTAAGAATAAATTGAAGTATGATGATATTAAGGACTTTCTTTTAGGCGAGTAAAATCGTATGAAGAAGTTGGGGACACCATCTACTTCGGGATCGGCTTTAGCTACAACTAGCAGGGGAAAGCCGGGTACTAGCAATAAGGGGAGAACCGAATCAAAGGAAAACGTAGGAGGTGGTGAGTACAGGCCTAGGGAGAACAAGAATGTACCAAGGGTTGCCAAGGGATCAGTACAGTGCTATCATTGTAAGGAGTTAGGACACTACAAGAAGGATTGTCCCATGCGGGAGGATAAATCGACGAATGTGGTAAGTGGGGGTGAAGATGTACTAGTTCTATGTGTTATTAGTGCGCTAGAATCATGGGTGTTGGATTCGGGGGCATCATTCCACTCATGCGGGCATGCAAAGGAGATGGAAAATTATACTTCCGGTGATTTCGAAAAGGTCTATCTGGCGGATGGCGAGCCTTTAGAAATAAAAGGGAAGGGGGATGTCATAATAGGAGCATCGGATGGGAAGGTTTTATATCTACACGGGGTCAGAAACATTCCGGGTTTGAAAAAGAACATGTTATCAGTTGGGCAGTATGATGAAGAAGGTTATAAGGTAACTTTTAGCTGCAGGAACTGGGTTATTACCAAGGAGGATTCAGCGATCGCTCGGGGTAATAAAGAGGGGACATTGTATTTGGCGAATAACACTAAGGATAGTATCGCGGTGGCGTCAGCCAATGGTGATACGGATTTGTGGCACTGTCGATCAGGTCACATGAGTGAGAAGGGGATGAAAGTACTTTGCTCAAAGAGATTACTACCGGGTTTGAAGACAGTCAACGTGGGGATCTGCAAAGATTGTGTGTTTGGCAAACAGTCGAGAAGCAACTTCTCGAGGACATGTAGGGCTTTGAGGGAAGCAAATTTGGAATCGGTTCACACAGATTTGTGGGGGCCGGCCCCAGCAACTTCTCTAGGTGGTGCGTCATACTACATGTCATTTATTGATGATTCGACAAGAAAGGTCTGGGTTTATTTCTTGAAACACAAAGATGAGGCATTCGAGGTGTTTAAGAAATGGAAGGCCTTGGTGGAGAATCAGACGGGCCTTAAGCTCAAAAGCTTGAGGTCTGATAATGGTGGGGAGTATGAGCTCGGGGAGTTCAAGGAATATTGTGCAGCGAATGGTATTCGTATGGTGAAGACACCAAAGGGCACACCTCAACACAACGGGGTTGTAGAGAGGATGAAAAGGACATTGAACGAGTGGGCTAGAAGTATGAGGTTGAAGTGTGGACTTCCGAAGACGTTCTGGGCATATGCGGTTGACACGGCGGCTTTTTTGATCAATAGGGGACCATCGGTACCATTAGGGAATGAAATTCCAGAGGAAGCATGGAGTGGCAAGCAGGTAAAGTTGTCCTTTCTTCGCATATTTGGCTGCGTTTCATATGTTCATATTGATTCTGCTGATAAACTAAATTAGATGCTAAGTCTGTAAAGTGTACGTTTATTGGTTATGGCGGGGATGACTTCGGGTATAAGTTTTGGGATGACCAAAATCATAAGATTATTCGTAGTCGGGATATCATATTCAATGAACAGGTTTTGTACAAGGACAGAAAAGGGGCATCTGATGGGATTAGTTCAGAACCAGAGATTGTTGAGGTAGATATTCCAGACTCGGGTGAGAGCAGGACGGTTCATGATGACCAAGATCAGGGGGTCACTAAAGATGAACCACATACTCCAGAACCGGATATTCCGCTGCGCAGATCCAGCAGATTGAGTGCATCTCCTGATAGGTATTCTCCTTCAAATTACTATTTATTGTTAACAGATAGTGGTGAACCGGAGTGATATGCGGAGGCTGTTCGTAGTGCACTTTATGATAAATGGAAAGCTGCGATGGATGATGAGATGGACTCATTGAAGGCCAATACAACTTGGGAGTTGATTAAACTACCTAAGGGGAAGAAGGCATTGCATAACAAGTAGGTTTATAGGATCAAGGAGGAAGCAAACGGCAGTAAGCATTACAAGGCAAGGTTGGTTGTAAAGGGGTTTCAACAAAAGTATGGTATTGACTACACCGAGGTCTTCACTCCTGTTGTGAAGATGACCACTATCAAAATGGTTCTGGGGATAGTAGTGGCAGATAACTTGTTGCTGGAACAAATGGATGTAAAGATGGCCTTTCTTCATAGTGATTTGGAGGAAGAAATTTACATGAAACAACCAGAGGGATACTTGTCTAAGGGTAACGAGAAACTGGTTTGCAGGTTGACTAAGAGCTTGTATGGCCTTAAACAAGCTCCTAGGCAGTGGTACAAAAAGTTTGATGGATTCATGCATGACATTGATTCTATTAGATGTGAGGCGGATCATTGTTGCTACTTCAAGAACACTGAAAACGGGTACATAATCTTGCTATTATATGTGGATGACATGCTAATAGCGGGCTCTAGTAGTAGAGAGGTAAACAGATTGAAGGCACAGTTGTCAGAGCGGTTCGAGATGAAGGATTTGGGGGAGGCCAGAAAAATCTTGGGCATGCGGATTGACCGGGATAGGGAGTCGGGTAAGTTGGTTCTTTCACATGCAGAGTACGTCGAGAAGGTCTTGGTAAGATTTTGCATGGAAGAGGCGAAGCCAACGGGTACACCATTGGGTATGCACTTTAAACTATCCGAGAAGGACTCACCTAAGGGCAAGGAGGAGCGTGACAAGATGGAAATGACTCCATATGCTTCGGCAGTGGGGAGTCTAATGTATGCCATGGTGTGTACAAGGCCGGACATTGCACATGCGGTGGGAGCAGTCAGCCGGTTCATGGCCAATCCAGGGAAACAACATTGGGAAGCGGTTAAATAGATCCTTCGTTACTTAAAGGGTACTGCTGGTAAGGCTCTATGTTTCTCAAGCAAGGATGTCGTGTTAGTGGGTTATGTTGATGCGGATTTGGCATCAAGTGATCTTGATAAGAGGAGAAGTACTACGGGTTATGTGTTTACATTGGGTGGTACGGCAATCTCCTGGGCTTCTAAATTGCAGAAGATCGTGGCTCAGTCGACTGCGGAAGTAGAATATGTGGCAGTGACAGAGGCAAGCAAAGAGATGGTATGGTTGCAGAATTTCTTGGGTGAACTTGGGAAGACGCGAAGTGGTAATGCTCTCTACAGTGACAGTCAGAGTGTAATCCATCTAGCAAGGAATCCGGCGTTTCATTCCAGAACGAAGCACATCGAGCTGAGGTTTCATTACATCAGGCATCTCTTGGAGAGAAAGATCTTAAGGCTAGAGAATATTCAAGGATCGGAGAACCCGGCTGACATGTTGACCAAGGTTGTAAACCTTGAAAAGTTGAAGCTATGCATAGCTTCAATAGGGCTTGGAGAATAGGATAGGAGGAAGGAACTACCATGATCGAGGTGAGCACTATGGCACCAAGGATGAGTTAAAGACGGATACGGGGCTTATACACGGGTTGATCTCTAGGTGGGAGATTGTTGGAGTAGAGATCCTAATGGAAACGAAGGGAAGAAAATCTGGCGGAAGGAGCGCGCGGGCGCCTGGTATCAACCAGGCGGGCGCCTGAAGTGGGCAGAAGATTTGCGTCTCCTGGAAATTAATTCAGGCGGGCACTTGCATGGTACCAGGCGGGCGCCTGGTGCCGCGGCCTGGATTCGGGATTTTCGGGTTTTCTCTTATGTTTAGGTTTAGGACTCATTCTAGGTTGTGTATTTAAGAAATGTTCCGCCCCCATACTCATTGTAACTCAGATTTAACATATTATAGTGCAAGATCCTGGATTGGTAGTGCCCCCAGACGTAGTCAAACATATTGACGAACTGGGTAAACAATATCTTGTGTTCCTTTGTTTTTTGCTTTGTTTCTTTATTTCTTGTGCTTGTTTGGGTGATGCGTTTTCTTGCGATTTGCTTGGGTGTTGGGAGGGCTTTTCCACAACAATTTTGATACTAATCTTAAGATCGTTTTATCCTCGGAGGAATATGCCAGTATCCAAAATCACACGGGTAGGAGGCAATAATTTCTATTAGGAGAGTCTTATTCAGGCGACTCGATCTACCCGATAAGCGTTCTTACATTCTCGTTATTTTCTTGTTATCAAAGATGTTTGATTTACTTTAGGTTCCAACAGAGGACGCATTCGAGTGAATTGAAACATGCAGGACATGGAAAAACTCTTAAGGGTTAGCATAGTCCATGTTACACGATTGTTTCATCTCCTCAAACAATTTAAAAACGTTGCCCCATAGCATAGTAGAGGAACTATGTTTGCACGATTTTGCATCATGCTCACTTTAATGGAGTAATAAAAGTGAACAAAGAAGGGTTCACATCTCTAAAGAAATTTTGAGATGCTTTGCATGCAAAACTTGCTAGAGAGTTATACACGGGGAAATCATTACTTGTGCGGTGTACAAAATCAAAGTATTATGTGCATGGGGTTCCAAGTGTCTTATTTTTATGTTTATACCAAGATGTCTGGTGCAGAACCATGCTAGAAGGTGCTAGGCTAGTGGATATCCATCTATATCAGTGAATGAGAGGTTATAATAATTTGTGAGGGAAGGATATAATCGAAAGTGCCAAGTCTTTGAAAATATTCGAAAATCTCAAAGTTATCCTCCCAACACAAAGTTAACAAATTTTAAAAACAGATTTAAATATAAAGCATATCAGAAAAAATCATACCGATAGCTATATTATTATTTTCACAAGTCATGTAGTATAACTTGTGTTTTCCTAAAAGACTATCACTAAAAAAGTACAAAGTCGAAAACTCCTCTTTAAATGATGTTCTAAGTATGAAATGAGGAGGGAAAGCTGGCATACAAATATTAAACACATACTTTCTCTGTTTCAAAAAGATACAAAATCTTGGAAAAAAGTTTTTCCTAACTCCCAGGAAAAACGTGTTTTAAAAAAATGTGGTGGCATTTTTATAAATATGTGGAACTTCTTTAAAAAAACGCGCGGTGACATTTTTGTAAATAATCGGAACTTCTCAACGGTTCTGGATATCAATATAAAACCTTTTGGATATGAGATGATAGCCAGAACCTTTGAAAGTAATAGTCAAAAAGGCTCATTTTTGTAAATAATCGGAACTTTCAACGGTTCTGGATATCAATTTAAAACCTTCTGGATATGAGATTGATAGTCAGAACCTTTGAAAGTGATAGCCAGAAGGGTCCTGGATATCAATATAAAGCTTTCTGGATATCAATATAAAGCCTTCTTCTGGATATGAAATGATAGCCAGAACCTTTGAAAGTGATAACCAGAAGGTTTTTTCTAAATATTTTTAGAGTAACAGAAGTGTTAAGAGATAGCCAGTGACAATGTTTAGGATAACCAGTTGATGTGTTACGAAGGTCCAGTGAGTGTGTTAAGGACTGCCAAATGATTTTGAAAAACACGTTTTTCCTAACCACTAGGAAAAACGCGTTTTACAGGAGACCAACTCCAATACGAAAGTCTTTTATTTCGGGGGGGGAATGACAATTTAGGATCCAAGTTTAGGGGGTGTGTGCCAATAGGGGTCTGATGTTTCAATTTTTTCAATTTAAGGTTCAAAGTTAACAACGTTAGTCAATTTGACGTTTTTTGACGGAAATGTTAGAAAAAATCATTAAGCCACCACGTGCGTTTCACATTTAACTAAATTGACGTTATTTAGGGTTAAAATTACCAATTTGCCCTTCATACCAGACCCTAAATTGACAAAATCCTAAAGTTTGGACCCTGTTTTGTTATTTTTAAAAATTAACAAATTAAATTTCAACTTTTTTTCACTTTATGGTATATTAATTAAATAAAAAATATTTTTATGCATGTTTAATGAATTAAAATTTAAAATAAATATTGTATTAGATATAAATATGTCATTACCCCACTAATAACTATAATAGCAAAAAATGAATAGAATGATAATATTAAATGATAACTAGATAATAAAATTTATATATGTATATATATTAAAAATATAAAAGACTGTAATATAAAGTACCTAAAGACAAAATTTGTAATTAAAAATAAATATAATTGTTATAAGGTACCTAAATATATAAATATATCATTTTTTCAAAAGACTTTCTATAGCCCTTGTTGTCTTGTTGAACTTTATCTTTTAAGGCTATAAGTTTTTAATTACAAATAAATATAATTGGTTATAAATTAATAATGAAGAATTATCAAATAGCACAACTTACACAATATGCCTAGAAATACATAAGGTAATGACATATTTATATCTAATCCATTTTTTTTTATATTTAATATTTTTATTTCTTTGCTTTGAATCAGTATATTTGGTAAAAAAAATATATACTCCCTCCGTTCCGGGTAAGTTGCAATAATTTGCTATTTTAGGCATTCCACTTAAGTTGCAACAATTCTAAATAAGGAAACTCTTTATTACTTTTATAATCATCCTCATTCTCACTCTTCCTCCCAACCACTCATTATTCCCCACTCATTCTCTCTCTTCCTCCCAACCACTCCTTATTGTCCACTCATTCTCTCTCTTCCTCCCAACCACTCATTATTCTCCTTTCTTAATTTTTGTGTTTCCCCTTCCATGTTACAACTTACCCGGAACGGATGGAGTATTTGTTACAAAAAAATCTTTTCTTTAAGTAATTTTTATTTATGTATTGTATATGTTTAAAGAATATATATACATATGTATATGTTTAAAGAATATATATATATATATATATATATATATATATATATATATATATATATATATATATATATATTACCTAGGCAATTAAATAATTGTTTAAGAGATAGTTCACTATCATTAATAAGGGTAGAGTTGGTATACAACAACAAAATAGCCTTGAAAATAGTAAAACGACATGTATTTTGAGACAAAAATTAACTCTCAAAACGACATATATTTTGAGACGGAGGGAGTAATTTTTAAAAATGACAAAACAGGGTCCAAACTTTAGGATTTTGTCAATTTAGGGTCTGGTATGAAGGGTAAATTGGTAATTTTAACCCCCAAATAACGTCAGTTAAGTTGCATTAGCAACTCACGTGGCCACTTAACGATTTTTTCTAACATTTCCGTCAAAAAACCTCAAATTGACTAACGTTGTTAACATTGGACCCTAAATTGATAAAATTGATACATCAGACCTCTATTGGCACACACCCCCTAAACTTTAGACCCTAAATTGTCATTTCCCCTTCTTCTTTTTTTGTCAACCTAATTGAAATTTAACACACAACATATACAAATTTAATAATCTTAAAAGAAAAAAAATTGTTATTGATGCACCATTAGTAATAATATCAATATTTATTCATAAATTTAATAAAGATATTTATACTTTTTTATTGGGCTGGTCAAAGTTCTTTTAAGTTGACCTTCAAAAATAAATCCAGCTTATGGTCTTTTTCTTGGAGGAGTTAGTCTCATGTAAAACACGTTTTTTCAAGTGATTAGGATAATCATCTGGCTCCTAAACACACTCGCTGGACCTTCATAACACATCAACTGGTCATCCTAAAGACTGTCACTGGCTATATATTAACACATCAACTGATCTTCTCCAGCTATCACTTTCAAAGGTTTTGGATATCAGTCTTAAAGGTTTTTTTCTGCTTTTTTTTTCTCACTGGAGATGCTTCATTAATTATATCCAGAAGACTATATTATCCATATCCAAAACCTTTTGAGCTTGATATCCAAAAAGTTTGTTGGCCATGACCTTCTTCAAATGTGCTTGAAAATCATATCCAGAAGGCTTGTTATTGATATCCAGAACAGATAAAAAGTTCTGATTAATTACAAAAATACCATTGCGCGGTTTTCAAAAAATTTCCACATATTTTCAAAAATGCCACCGAAAACACGTTTTTCATAGGACATGCGTAAAGCACGTTTTGTCCAAGATTTTTTCAAACATGTTGTTGTTATCATTTCTTATGGTGCATACTCCCTGCGTCCCACTCGAATTAGGATTTTTGGTCGATCTAGTTATACTTTGACCAATTATTTGAAGAAAAATAATGATGCTAATAAAAATTTAAAAATTGTCATTATATCACGGTTACTAACAAATTCAGTAACTATTTTTAGATTTTCATTAAGATAATTATTTTTCTTCAAATTATCGGTCAAAGTATAATTAAAATGACTAAGAATCATAATTCAAGTGGGACAAAGGGAGTATATAGTAATTTATATTTCATGTGTATTACATTATACTTTCATAAATTTAAGTCAAAATTCAATCAAGATGACTTTAAAAGTTGTAAAAGATAAACCAAAATAATTAAATTTCAGTATTTCATTGCATGAAAGAAGAAGTACAATAAATGATTCAAATTGATACATACATTGCGAGTTTCTCAATTATTAAGAAATGCTTGAACATGAATTAGAAAAGATTGAATAACTTTCACTAACAATTTCAAAAGAGTATAAAAATGTAAATTGCTCTTGACCCAATCCGAGTTGATGTAGAGGAGGATTCTACCTTAGCATTGTTTCAGTGGTAGATGAGAACTGTAACAAAAGCGGGTAGAATAGATTTAAAGGTGCAAACGGTTAAATATAGCAATAATGAGGAGGGGTGAAGGTGAAGGTGAAGGTGGAAGGGGAAACTAGTAGTAGTATGGTGGAGGTGGGGATTTCTTAGGAGGTGGAGGGGATGAGTAATGGTATGGTGGAGGTGGAGATATTTTTGGAGGTGGTGGAGATGTATAATGGTAAGGTGGAGGGGGAGACTTTACAGGTGGTGGTGGAGAATAATAGTGATATGGTGGAGGTGGGGACATTTTAGGAGGAGGCGGAGACGAGTAGTGGTATGGCGGAGGTGGGGACTTTTTAGGAGGTGGAGGGGACGAGTAGTGGTACGGTGGAGGTGGGGACATTTTAGGAGGAGGAGGAGACGAGTAGTGGTATGGAGGAGGTGGCGACTTTGTAGGTGGAGGTGGGGATGTGTAATGGTATGGCGGAGGGGGAGACTTTACCGGTGGTGGTGGAGATGAGTAGTGGTATGGAGGAGGTGGGGACTTCTTTGGTGGAGGAGGGGAAGAGTAATGATACGGAGGAGGTGGGGACTTTTTAGGAAGTGGTGGGGAAGTGTAATGGTATGGAGGAGGGGGTGACTTTACTGGGGGTGGTGGGGATGAATAATGGTATGGCGGAGGTAGGGACTTTTTAGGAGGTGGAGGGGACGAGTAGTGGTACGGTGGAGGTGGGGACTTTTTAGGAGGAGGAGGAGACGAGTAGTGGTATGGAGGAGGTGGCGAGTTTGTAGGAGGAGGTGGGGATGTGTAATGATATGGCGGAGGGGGAGACTTTACCGGTGGTGGTGGAGATGAGTAGTGGTATGGAGGAGGTGGGGACTTCTTTGGTGGAGGAGGGGAAGAGTAATGATAAGGAGGAGGTGGTGGCGAAGTGTAATGGTATGGAGGAGGGGGTGACTTTACTGGGGGTGGTGGGGATGAATAATGGTATGGCGGAGGTGGGGACTTTTTAGGAGGTGGAGGGGACGAGTATTGGTATGGTGGAGGTGGGGACTTTTTAGGAGGAGGAGGAGACGAGTAGTGGTATGGAGGAGGTGGGGACTTTGTAGGAGGAGGTGGGGATGAGTAATGGTATGGCGGAGGGGGAGACTTTACCGGAGGTGGTGGAGATGAGTAGTGGTATGGAGGAGGTGGGGACTTTTTAGGAGGTGGTGGGGAATTGTAAAGGTAGGGAGGAGGGGGTGACTTTACTGGCGGTGGTGGGGATGAATAGTGGTATGGCGGAGGGGGAGATTTGTTAGGAGGTGGAGGGGATGAGTAGTGGTAAGGTGGAGGTGGAGACTTTTTAGGAGGAGGAGGGGACGAGTAGTGGTATGGAGGAGGTGGGGACTTAGTAGGAGGAGGTGGGGATGTGTAATGATATGGGGGAGGTGGAGACTTTACCGGGGGTGGTGGAGATGAGTAGTGGTATGGAGGAGGGGGAGGCTTCACCGGTGGGGGTGGAGATGAGTAATGATATGGAGGAGGTGGTGACTTTTTTGGTGGAGGAGGGGATGAGTAATGGTATGGAGGAGGTGGGGACTTCTTTGGCGGAGGAGGGGATGAGTACTGGTATGGAGGAGGTGGGGACTTCTTAGGAGGTGGTGGGGAAGTGTAATGGTATGGAGGAGGGGGAGACTTCACCGGTGGAGGTGGTGATGTATAGTGGTATGGAGGAGGTGGGGACTTTTTCGGAGGAGGTGGAGACGAGTAATGGTACGGAGGAGGTGGAGATTTGTTAGGAGGTGGTGGGGACTTGTAGTAGTATGGAGGAGGAGGTGATGGAGATGGTGGTGGAGGTGACTTGTAAATATATGGAGGTGGCGGGGAGGCATAAATGTAAGGCTTATAATCAGCTACGACACCGGTGGCTATCAAACAAAATGCCAAAGCAAAAACAAGTCGAGGCCATTGCCTCATATTTGAAAGGCTTGTCATTGGGAAAGACTAGTTAGAGAACCTTTTTTTTGTGTCTTAATCTTTAGAATGGAACCCTTTAAATAGTAAATCACTCGATCATTTTGAGAGTATCTTTGTCTTTTTTAAATGAACCAAACAGGCTGTATTAATTGTTTAAACTATTACTCTTACCAAATGCCCAGTGTTTGTCTTCCATGATCTCAAGGGATGTAGAGAGAGGAAAACGCTGATAGAAAAGTCAAAAGAATCGAAAAGGGTTGGAAGTTTTGATAGCATTTTTATTCATTTTAAAAGCGTGAAAAAGCCAAAAAGTCACTTGTTTCCTTCTAATGAAAACAAAACAATTTTGGAGCGAGGGTGGGAATGGAAAGTATTTTTAAGCCAGAGTTTTAGTCAAATCTTACAAGGCCTATTAAATATAATAACACTTGGGATTATGTTTGACATATGCTTGGGAGTTGTTGTATCGTTTATATTTAATTCACCGCCATATTATTATCTACTAGTCCCTCCGTCCTAGTGTATATGTCCATATTTCTTTTTTAATCTGTACCAGATTATATGTCCACTTTCTAAAATGGCAAAGAATCTTTATTATTCCTCTCACACATTCTCTTTCCTACTTACTTTTATACTCACGACATCAATCAACTTACTATTCCCTCCCACCCATTCTCTCTCCTACTCTACTTTTATACTCACAACACTTACATCACTTCCACCGTTTATTTGTAATTATGTAAATGTCCAAAACACTATTCATGAAGCAAGAAGGTGAAAGTAAGTTAGGTAAGTAATCGTTTATTTGTAATTAAATGAACTTTTTGAGGCCAAGATTCTCCAAAGCACTATTCATTCTTTTCCATTTGTGGAATAAAGTAACTAAGAACCTTAAATTGGGACAGACCAAAAAGGAAAGTAAGAACCTTAAACTAGGACGGAGACAGTTTAATATAAAAATAAATTTCAAATACAAATTATAATGTCTTGAAACTAAAGAAAAGTAGAACAACTGAAGTCTTGAAAACTAAACAATACAGTGACTTTATATAATATACACCATGACTCAAAAAACTAAAAGATTACAATAAGGCGGTTTGATTTTTTTTTTTCTTAAATCGCAATTAAGTAACTTAAGGACTTAAGGTTAGGAAAAGGAAATTAATGTTTGATACTCCATTCGTCCCAAAATACATTTTGTTACTGCCTTACTATGCTTAATCACAAATTAATCATAGTAAATATGTTTTGATAAATAAATAATCAAGCCTAGTTGATTATATGATGTATACAAAGACTTGACTACAGGCAACCCAAGACAAAGTTCAACAGCTAAGACTGTCATACATCTACACAACCAACAGTCAAGTCATTACATGATACACCTATCATTCATACATTAAACAAACTGAAGAACCACTTATTACAGACTCCCTTTACTTCAAATGAATTATCAAGATGCTAAATACAAACAAGCTTCAACAGCTAATGGCTTAAAAGCCCAACAGCTAAGACCCCTACGTCAACAGCTAAGCCTGTTCTTGGCCAACAGCTATCTCTGCCACATCAGATCCTTGAAGATCAATTATTCCAATGAATAAAACATTCTCTTATCATTAGAATAAACCCAGATTGAAGCTTGATCAAGCCTGCATAGCTCTCCACCCAGATTGACAACTTGCATCCAACCAAGTAATAAATATGTCAGTCAACTCGACTCATGCCATTACACCTCTGCACCTTTGTTCCCCAACGGCTATATGCAAACCCCTATATAAACGAGCATACTGGCATGTTGTCTAGTAACCTTTAAATCCTTTAACCTCCAACCTTTGAAAAACTTCATAACCCTTTGTAGCTCCTCTGCATTCACTCTGCAGCCTTGAATATTTGCATAGACCCCTGCAAATATTGTGCCATCTTGCACCCAGTTACAACCTACACCCAGCCAGCTAACAGCCAAGCCATTTTCATTTGTAAACACACTTGTGATTTTTCTTTTCTTTTTATCTTTGAAAGAAGCAACCTTAATTGAAGTATCAATTAAGTAGAGGGGGTTCAAAAGAACTTGCCTTATCAATTCTTGTAACTTTAAAATAGAGAATATTATAGTGAATTGATCTCACTGTTCCAACAGTAGGGGTGGATGTAAGAGAAGGGTTTTGCCTCTGAACCACTTTAAAATACTGTGTACACTCTTGTCCATACACTTACACACACATTACACTTTGTCCTTTCATTTCTTTATTTATTTTATATTCCGCTGCACATTTCTTTTATTTATTATTTCTCAACAGCTAACCTCAAACTGTTAGCTGTCCAAGTTTTAATCCATCTTTTCATTTAGTTAAACAGGGCCTTTCAATTGGCATCAGAGATTGGATTCACCATAAAGAGTGTAACAACTTGTGAAAGATCTATTCTACCCACCATGTCTCAACCAAGAAGAAACAATGAAAAGGACATTCCACACATTGATGATTATGGGTCTTTTGAGATTATTCCTCAAAAATAAAAACCTATCTAGATGCAAAGAGCATATGGAACTGGTATGTCTTAGAGAATGAAGTTGAACCTCCCACTAAAGCTGAAGTTAATGGAGGAGATAGCAAAATTAAATCTCTTGAAAATTGGACTGATGCTCAAAGACAACTAATGACAGCTAATCTTAAAGTTAAAAACATTCTGCAAAAGAGTATAAATGATTCCTTAGCTCAAGAAATAGCTAAAGTACCAAGTGCTAAATCTGCATGGGAACTAATTAACACCAAGTTCACTAAACACACTAGTGTAAGAACTCAGAATCTTTACAACTTATTAAGACTACTGGACAACTTCAAATTCTACCCAAGAGAAAAAGTGAGTGCTGCAAGACCAAGATTTGAAGATCTTGTAAGAGCCATTTTCAGACCATGGCAAAACCTTTGATCAATCTGACCTATGCTTAAAAATCTACTCAAATCTCCCTCAAGAGTATGAAAAAGTAGCCCTTCCCATTAGAGAAGGAGCTGAATGGAGTAGTATGACCATTGAACAATACTTTGGTAAACTTGAAGCCTATGAACTTGAAGGAATGATCAAAATTCAACCAGCACCCACCATATCCCAAACCCTTTCCCTTGTTGCTCAAGAGCAAACCCAGAAACAGTTTTCTCAACAAGACATTGACACTCTTGTAATCAATGCCCTATAAAAACTGAACATAACCCCAAAACAAGAATCAAAATCTATCTCTCAAGAAGACATCCCAAGCCTTATCTCCATGGCTGTCAGAAATGCCATGAAACATCAAAAGAAAGCTTTTGATAGAAGATACAGTCCTTCACCATCCAACCCAACTCAAGAAATTGTTAATAAGAACATTGAGTGTTACAACTGTGGTAAACCAGATCACTATGCTGCAGATTGCAAAGAACCTAAAAAACCAAGAGAAAACTCAATAAGAATGACTTATTCTAAAGAAGTCATTCATAGTTCTAGGTGCAATTGCTACAATTGTGTCAAAGCTAAGAATGACAAAAATAAAGAACAAGTCATGATTGCTGACTCTTCTAGGTTCAGTGATGAAGAATTTGAGTCATCTGACTCAGATAGTGATGAGGAAGAAGCTCTACTATGCCTGGTTGCACATGAATGTGAAGAATCAGACAATGAAGAGGACTTAGAAGCCTTAGCTGCTGCTGAAGAATTAAAGGAGGTACATAATTTTAACTCTCTTAATATTGAAGGTTTCAAAAATTTAGTTTGCACCCTCTTGATTCAAAAGAAGAAGCAAGACTCTAGCTTTGCTGCACTAATCACTAAAAACCTTGAACAATCCAAAACCATTGAAACTCTCAAAACCTCAAACACCACCCTTGAACAAACCAAAAATGATCTAGAGGACAAATGTTAAAAGCTTGAAAATGACATACATAGCTTAACAGCTAAGACTGACTGTTCAAAATCCCAACAGGATAATGAACAAGAAATGAGTACCCTGAAGGAAGAAAATAATGCCTTAAAAAGCAAAATTGATTCCTGGAACAAATCAAGCAATGCTATATCCTTGTATCACTTTAACCAAAGACATCCTGGGGATAGGTCTGGAATTGGAGCTAAAAATCCCACACTCAAAACCTACATTCCTCCTACTGGCAGTAGAGCTGTTGAAACAATGGTTTTACAAAGTCTCAACACATTCTCTACCAAGAAACCATCTTACCCCCATTCAAACAAAGGAAGATGTGTACAAAAAGGAGAGTGAAGGTACCAAAAACAGAGAATTAAAAGTGGATTCTCCTATAATTCCCAGAACTCAAGCTTCCACTAGTACTGATGATATTCAATCTTAGAAAGGGAAGCATTAACAAAAGTTTAGAAATCCTAGACAAGCCAAACAGACTGGACAGCCAAGACAGACTGAGCAGTCAAGACAGGCTGGACAGCCAAGACGGGCTAGACAGCAGAGGCACTCTAGGCAACCTAGACAAAACTGGAAATATTCTAATGGGAAAAGCCATGCTTGTCATGTTGGTAGTGATGCCCTAGGCACGTTTAATAAACGTTGTAATTGTTATCATTTATTTCATATCAATAAAGAGATGTTTTGATTATTATTGTTGTTCATGTTTACTTATAATAATCCCCGTCCCTAATACTTGTTAAGCACTAGTATAAAGGCTAAATGATCATGGGATGTTAGATTTATGGGTACTTGTTTGGAACAAGGTACTGGACATGACCCGCTGTATGAGATTTATGTCATGGTCTATGTCGTACATATATCTCATATTAGTTATGTCATTTGAATCCTTAGACATGAAGTTATTATAGTCTTCCACTTGATGAACATTATGTTTGACATATTCAAACGCTATCTTAACACGGTAGTTATAAAGGGTATGATTGGCATAATCGGATTCCCGTTGGGAAGAATAATAAGCTAAATGGATTTGTCTCTCTTCGGAGAGATGTCAAGCTTGGGCTTCTCGTAGGAATGATGTTGATGAAATGTTCGGCCGGACTCAAATGAATTGATTGGATCAATGTCATTTGGATTATCAACATATTCGGAATCGAGAAAGTATTGAACAAAACAAGTTGACCGTTTGACCATGACTTGTGTTCAATGACATCATGGACAAAGGGATTATGACATATTCTAAAGGAATGCGAAATTGTATCTAGTTACACTATTTGGATAGGTATGACGGTTTGCTAGAACCTAATCATATCTTATGGGTTCATGTTTGAGCCCATTGCCAACTTAGTGTAATCCTAGAGGGTCGCACACAAATAGAACGAATCATAAAGGACTAAATTGGAATTATGGAAGAATGTCAGGTTTTGGCTCTGGCACGGTCGTGCGCCTTAAAATGGCACGGCCGTGCCATAAATCCAAACCAAGGCAAATTTGTTGACATGTTTGGCATGACCGTGCCAAGAAGTCAAGCACGACCGTGCCGAAATTGGTCGACTTGGGGAAATCACGCGGACCTGATGGCACCGACCGTGCCAGATTATAGGGCACGACCGTGCCAGTCAAGTCGGCCAGAATTCCTTGTTGCCTAATTTGGTGACGGGATTTAGGATTCCTAAGTCCTTAAGGGTTAAGGATTGGGACCTATTTAAAGATCCTTTCAGCAGCCATTAGACATATTATTGTGAGTGCCTCCATAAAGTTTTGAGAGGTTATTTTTCTTGTTCTAAGATCCCAAAAGTGAAGAACAAGAATATTTATAATTCCATATAGTTCTTGCAATTGTGAAAGTGTGTTTCACAATTTGGTCTAGCAACCAAGATCAAGAAGTTACTTGATATTCGTTCGTGGTGTGGATACCGCTAGAGGGTGAAGCTCATCATCTTCAAGGTTCGCGTTCTTGATCAAGTTTCAAGATCACCACCAAATTCAAAAGCTAGAAATCAAAATCATCAAGGGTTAGTTTTCTGATATTCATCTTATATGTATTTGACTTAACCACATGAATGGATATATGGCTTTGGGTTTCATTAAAATTTTAAATGCTTTATTCCGCTGCGCATGTTACAACGAAACCCAACAGTGGTATCAGAGCCCCGTTCATGTTGATTATTTCAATACTAAGATCATGTTATGTGTATATAAATTGTTTATGTGCCTAGCATGATATGCATATTGGATTACGTGATGTTTATGTGTTATATGATTTTATGTGGTTTATTGTTTTAGAAACTTTAATCGCACTATTCAATCGCAATAAAAATTATGGTGGATTTAAAATTGTTTGGATTATCAATTTTGATTGGATCAAAGTTTTGATATTCTAGGGATTCAAGAATAAATTGTTTATTCAAGGTTTTGTTGATCATGGTGATTGGATCACCAAGAACACCAAATCCTTATTGAATCGGGAAAAATAATTTTGAGACAAATTTTGGAATTTTAAAATTTTGACTTTCGGAAGGGTCCGACCGGACCCATACCTTGACCCGGCCGGACCTAGGGTTTGGCGCGGGGTAGGGCTTGGGTCTTGGATGTGGATCTTGGGTTTAAATTTCCTATTTGTTTTAATCTTGTGAGTCTAAGATTGGTTCAAGGTTTGGATGGCTAATCTACGTTCATCGAGATTGTGTTTCCCAAACTTGATCGCAATCGAAGTTTCAAAGATAAAACGAAGTTAGAATTATGAAGAGTTCATAATTGCTAAAATTAAGAAACAAAGTTCTTGATTCAAAGATTGGAGATCCATGTGGAATTGTGAATGCAATTGGCCTACGTTCATCGAGACCATCTATTGCTTAGTTTCGGCCACATGGACTACTTTCTTGGTTTCTTGAATTAGTGCGGAATTGTGGATGCCATATGGCTTAGTTTCGGTCGCACTTCTTGTTGTCTTGATTTGGAGATGATAACCAAAGTTCAAATAGTCTCATCCTCATAATTATAGAGAAACTAATGACACATAAATATTATGCTTAAATTAATGGAGATTAATTTAGTGGCTAAACTTGATGTGTAACATGTTTATATTATGTGCTAATAAATGTGTTATATGCTATATATGATGAACCTTCAAAGAAAGTTTTAAGTCTTTTATTGCCATGCCATGATTAAAACACGTGTTAGTACATGAGTGATTTTAATGTAGATTCGCCCTAGCGAGGTGCTTTAAATTTATTTATGTATGAGAAAGATAGATAATGTGGGCACGCCCTAGCGGGACACATTAACTATGCGTTTAAAATGGTTAGACTTAATTGGGCGTCAAAACAGTTTTGGGCCTAGGCAAAGATGAGGTTTAACATGCTTTTTGAAATTGGATTTCTTAAAGAATCTCATAAAAGGAACTAAGAGTCATATGAGATATGATTGACAAGGATTGTCTACCTAATTAGTTTGATTTTATGTAATCCGCCTTAGCGGACTTGAAATTAAATTAAAGTTGGATCTTAACCCATTTAAATTATATTATATATTGGATGTATAAGAAGGTTATGTAATTTAGTGTGAGTATTTTTGGAAAAATACATTGTTTATTTCTTTAATGAAAAATTGGTACTTATTAAATTTTGGAAATTTTGCATATTTGTAGATAATGACTAATAACACTCAATCAATGTCGTTGCGATCGATCCTTGAGAAGGATAAGCTCGAAGAGAATGGTACTAACTTTATGGATTGGATCCGTAGCATAAGAATCGTTCTTAGGCAAGAAGATAAGTTGTACATTCTCGATGGGCCTCTCCCTGCTGAACCACCGCCTACTGCCCCTAGGGCAGAAAGAGACAATTACAAGAAACATCGTAATGATTCTAGAGATGTAAGTTGTCTCATGCTTGCTGCTATGTGTTCAAAACTCCAACAAAGTTTGGAACATTTGGAAGCCTATGAGATAGGCGTGGAGTTGAGAACCATGTTTCAAGAGCAAGCTAGGCAAGAGAGGTACAAGACCATTGTTGCATTCACTACTTGTAAGATGAATGAAGGACAACAAGTGAGTCCTCACTTTCTTAAAATGAAAGGTTATGTAGAGCACCTTGAGAAACTTGGCTATCCAATCCCATTGGAGTTAGCCACGGATCTCATTCTTAATTCATTGCCTAAAAGTTATAATCAGTTTGTGATGAATTATAACATGCATGGAATGGATAAGAATCTCTCTGAGTTGCATGGGATGCTTAAAACTGCAGAGATGAAAATTGTGGAGAAAGGTTCTCCCGTGCTTTTGGTTCATGATGGGAAGAAGGCTAATGCCAAAGGAAAGGGTAAGGCAAAAGTTGTCAAACCCAAGATAAGCAAGACAAAGGTTGCCAAGGCTTCTGAGGCAAAACCTGATTCACAAAAGGATGCAATCTGTTTCCATTGTCAAGAAATTGGTCATTGGAAACATAATTGCAAGGCTTTCTTAGAAGAGCAAAAGAAGAAGAAGAGCAGCAAGGCTGCGTCGACTTCAGGTATCTATATGATAGATATTCTCCTTTCTACCACTGATTCTTGGGTATTGGATACCGGATGTGGTTCTCACATTTGTCTAAATGTGCAGGGACTAAAGAATAGGAGACTGCTTAAAGAAGGTGAAGTAGATCTACGCGTGGGGAATGGAGCAAGAGTTGCTGCATTAGCCGTAGGGACTTATGAAGTCACTTTACCTTCCGGATTAATTCTTGTTTTGAACAATTGTTATTATGTTCCGGATTTAAGCAGAAATATTATTTCAATTTCTTGTTTGGATAATGAAGGTTTTAAGTTTCTTATTGAGAATAAGAAATTTTCTATTTATTTAAATGATGTGCTTTATGGTATTGCTAATTCATTTAATGGCCTTTATATCTTGGATGTCAAGAATGAAAATAATGTCTATCATGTAAATAAGAAATCTAAACCTAATGATGTAAATCATACTTATTTATGGCATTGCCGTCTTGGTCATATTAATGAGAAGATAATCTCAAAACTCCATGGGGACGGACTTTTGGGTTCATGTGACTTAGAGTCATATGACACTTGTGAGTCGTGTCTTCTTGGAAAAATGACTAAGACACCTTTTACCAAGCTGGGTGAGAGGGCAAGCGACTTATTGGGGTTGATACATTCCGATGTATGCGGACCATTAAGTAGCAATGCTAGGGGAGGATTTCAATACTTCATAACCTTCACTAATGATTATAGTAGATTTGGGTATGTTTACCTAATGAAACATAAAAGTGAAGCATTCGAGATATTTAGAATATTTCAAAATGAAGTAGAAAAACAACTTGGCAAAAGTATAAAGGCACTTCGATCAGATCGAGGTGGTGAATACTTGAGCCAAGAATTTGATGATCATCTAAAGAATTGTGGAATAGTTTCACAATTGACTCCGCCCGGAACACCACAATGGAATGGTGTGTCTGAGAGGAGAAATCGGACTTTGTTAGACATGGTTCGATCAATGATGAGTCAAGTTGATCTTCCAATATCCTTTTGGGGTTACGCTGTCACGACCCGAAACCCCGTCTCTTTTTTTTTCTTAGTATTAAATAATTATTTAGTTATTGACTTGCTTAATTATTTATTTTAGTTGATAAATTGTGTGTGCATCTTGTGAGTTATAATATTTTATGCCTAGCATTTAATTGATTTTGTGCTAGTATAGAATTGTTGGGTCTTAGTTGTTCGTAGGAAGTATTAGTATTTGGGTAAGTAGTGGAGGAGGGGGCTAAGTGTAAGTTTTTGAATTATTCACCTTCTCCCTCACCTCACCTTACCTCCCTCCCTCACTCACTCCTCTTCCAGCCATTTCTCTCTCTCTCCATGGGTATTGAAGGTAAAAATCTCCCTCTTCCTTCTCTCTTCATTTCAATCATCTTCCCCCCATTTCCTCTCATTGTTCATGTTATACCAAATGTCTAGATCGTCGCTAGGTTCGTGGGAAGCTCAATAGAAGTTGATTTGGTTGAGTTTGGATTCCTTTGAGGTAAGCTACTAAGCCCCCCTTTAGCTTAAAATTGGTCATTTATGTTTTGTGTGAACATTGGATGATGATTTAATGCTTAGTTGTGAATTTAAATGATACTTTGTATCTTTGATCATCTTTTGTGAATCTTGGGAAATGTTGAGATTTAAACCGTGGTTTGGGTCCTTAGTTGATGTTGTTTGAGTTCTTATAGACTTCTATGTCATGTTGAGGGCTTGGGTATGCAAATAGAAGGGTTGAATTCGTTGGGTGTAAAGTTGGGTTTGATTTGGGTATGAATTTTGGAAGAACCCAGGAATTTCTGCAGATTTTCTCTGTGCGGCGAAGGAGGCGTGCGCTTCCTCTGGAATGAGGCGTGCGCACCCTCAATTTCCCTTTTGGCTATGTCCTTCTGGTCTAAGGAGGCGTGCGCTTCCTTTTTAGGGAGGCGTGCGCTTCTTCACTTCCCATTTGGTTGAATTTCCTTCTGATTGGAGGAGGCGTGCGCACCCCTTGGTATGAGGCGCGCGCTTCCCCTCCCCTGTTCTGGTAATTGCTCGTTTTTCGTTCAATCTTCGGTAAGTCATAACTTTCTCACCCGGACTCCGTTTTAGGTGCGTAAGCTATCGTTTTAAAGCTCTTTTTGAGTACTTCAAGATGAGTGGGTTTATTAAATGAAATTTCTAAGTATTGGTTGAGAGTGTTGGCTTGGGTTCGTTTGTGATCATGATTGTAATGTGTTAAGGTGTGTAACCATTGTGCTCTTTTTGAGTAACTTCATGTGTGATGTTTTTGTTGATTGATCTCTTCATGAGAATTAGTTTGCATCCCTTGTGATGAATTTGGCTTGGTTCCCTACTTTGGAATCAATGCCCCGTTGTTGTTTCAAGCGAGTATTTATTACTATGTGCTTGTATAGAGTCCAGCTGGCATTGTTGTGTTTGTTTTGGGCAGTGATGTATATTATAATGGCACGAGCCGAGTCCAGTATAATGTACTTCACTGGTAACCCAGTTTCCCCATGTTCAGTGGCCTTGAGTGGGATGCCCCTTCCCGTGATCGTGGTTGGGATGAGCTAGCTCCTATGGTGAGTATTCTAGCTATTGGCTTGGGGGTATGACTATGTGTTATTTCCCCCACTACTGGTTATTGTTGTTACTTGGTTCCGGAACCGGCTTCAGCTCGTTCATGCTGCTAAACGGACTCTTCTCAAATGATGGTGTTCCGTTTATAGAACATTGGCTCAGTATCCACTTATGAGTGTTTATTTCCGCATTATGTGTTATGTGATGAGTGGACTATATCTTTGTGTTATATGCATATGTGAATGCCTATTGATTGTTCCTTGGTGATTATCATGTTGGCATGAAATGTAGTTGCATATTAGTAGCTTACTGAGATTTTATCTCACCCCTTATTTGTTTACTGTTTTAGATAAGGGCGTGCATCCGGGATAGGTCACTTATCACAAGGAAGGCGTCGAGGTGGTAAATTCTTTTGGGGTATGTTTTTAAAGGCTACATTATGTAAATGTATAACCTTAATGGGTAGTGTATCCGTGACTTGATCTTGTAACACCTATTTTTGGATAATGATGGTGTTCATTCTTTTGTATAAGTTATTGTAGGCCTTCATGCCAAGTAATTTAGTCGTGAAAGTTATTTGAAAGAAGTGGAGGTTTTGCACTCCAAAATGGATTTCGTTTATCTTTATGATAGTTTTCGAAAAGTTTTTGTTAAATGTGATTTATGACGTCTTCCGTGCGCGTCCCGAGCGTGGGGCCATGTAGGACCACGGGTACGGGGCGCGACATACGCCCTAGAAACCGTTGCTTTCACACTAAATCAAGTTCCAACTAAATCGGTTCCAAAGACTCCATATGAGATGTGGAGTGGAAAGAAACCTAGTTTATCTTTCATGAGGGTTTGGGGTTGCGAAGTTTATGTCAAGAGACTTATCTCTGACAAACTAGCACACAAATCTGATAAATGTATTTTCGTGGGATATCCTAAGGAAACTAAAGGATATTACTTTTACAACTGAGAGGACAACAAAGTGTTTGTTGCCCGAACTGGTGTCTTTCTAGAGAAAGAGTTTCTCTCCAAAGAAATCAGTGGGAGTAAAATAAATCTTGAAGAAATTCGAGACCCAGAAAATAACATTGAACCAATAGTGGAACAAGAACAAGAACCACAAGGAGTTATGGAACCTGTTCAAAATACACAAGCATCTCGCAGATCTAGTAGGTTACGATCCGAGCCCGAGAGATATGGATTTCTCGTAACGGATAGTAATGAGGTAGAAATCATTGAGAATGATGAACCGTCAACCTACCAAGAGGCGATGTCCTCTCCTGATTCGGACAAGTGGCTTGGAGCCATGGAATCCGAATTGCAATCCATGCAAGACAATCAAGTTTGGAATTTGATTGATGCGCCCGAAGGTGCAAAAACCATAGGATGCAAATGGGTCTTCAAGAAGAAGACTGACATGGAAGGGAAGGTGCATACTTACAAAGCTAGGCTTGTAGCGAAAGGTTATAGGCAAGTTCATGGTATTGACTATGATGAGACCTTTTCACCCGTAGCAATGATCAAGTCTATAAGAATTTTGCTTGCCATTGCCGCATATCATGACTATGAAATATGGCAGATGGACGTCAAAACCGTTTTCCTAAATGGAAAACTCCAAGAGGATGTGTATATGACACAACCAGAAGGTTTTGAACAAGATTCTAAGGTATGCAAATTGCAAAGATCCATCTATGGATTGAAGCAAGCTTCAAGGAGTTGGAATCTCCGTTTTGATGAATCGGTCAAAGAGTTTAGTTTCATCAAGAACGAAGATGAGCCTTGTGTATACAAGAAGATTAGTGGGAGCATAGTGCTATTCCTTATTTTATACGTGGATGACATATTACTCATTGGAAACGACATTCCTACACTTCAGTCTGTGAAGACTTGGTTAGGAAAGTGCTTCGCAATGAAAGATATGGGTGAAGCCGCATATATTCTTGGCATTAAGATCTATAGAGATAGATCAAGGAGGCTACTTGGTTTAAGCCAAAGTACATACATTGACAAGGTCATTAGAAGATTCCGTATGGAAAATTCTAAGAGAGGAACCTTGCCCGTGTTACATGGAGTTTCTCTAAGCAAGACTCAATGTCCTAAGACAAAAGATGAGCGTGAGAAAATGAATGATGTTCCATATGCTTCGGCAATTGGGTCCATCATGTATGCCATGATTTGTACTAGGCCGGATGTATCTTATGCTTTGAGCATGACAAGTAGATACCAATCCGACCCTGGCGAAAATCACTGGATAGCCGTAAAAGCGATTCTTAAGTACTTGAGAAGGACTAAAGACTCGTTTTTGGTCTATGGAGGAATGGACGATGATCTCGTTGTAAATGCTTACACGGATGCAAGCTTCCAAACCGACAAAGATGATAGCCGATCGCAATCGGGTTTTGTGTTTATGTTATATGGTGGAGCTGTAAGCTGGAAGAGTTCCAAGCAAAGTACAACCGCTGATTCTACAACAGAAGCTGAGTATATTGCTGCATCGGATGCTGCAAAGGAAGCTGTTTGGATTAAGAAGTTCATAACTGAACTTGAAGTGGTTCCTAGTATTGCTAATCCAATAGACCTTTATTGCGATAATAATGGTGCTATTGCTCAAGCAAAGGAACCAAGAGCACATCAGAAATCCAAACACATACTTAGGCGTTTTCATATCATTCGAGAGATCGTTGATAGGGGAGACGTAAATATATGCAGAGTACCTACTGATGACAATGTTGCGGACCCGCTAACAAAAGGACTTCCACAAGCTAAACATGATGGTCATGTTAGGTCCATGGGTATTAGATACATGGGAGATTGGGCCTAGGGCAAGTGGGAGATTGTTGGTAGTGATGCCCTAGGCACGTTTAATAAACGTTGTAATTGTTATCATTTATTTCATATCAATAAAGAGATGTTTTGATTATTATTGTTGTTCATGTTTACTTATAATAATCCCCGTCCCTAGTACTTGTTAAGCACTAGTATAAAGGCTAAATGATCATGGGATGATCATGTTAGATTTATGGGTACTTGTTTGGAACAAGGTACTGGACATGACCCGCTGTATGAGATTTATGTCATGGTCTATGTCGTACATATATCTCATATTAGTTATGTCATTTGAATCCTTAGACATGAAGTTATTATAGTCTTCCACTTGATGAACATTATGTTTGACATATTCAAACGCTATCTTAACACGGTAGTTATAAAGGGTATGATTGGCATAATCGGATTCCCGTTGGGAAGAATAATAAGCTAAATGGATTTGTCCCTCTTCGGAGAGATGTCAAGCTTGGGATTCTCGTAGGAATGATGTTGATGAAATGTTCGGCCGGACTCAAATGAATTGATTGGATCAATGTCATTTGGATTATCAACATATTCGGAATCGAGAAAGTATTGAACAAAACAAGTTGACCGTTTGACCATGACTTGTGTTCAATGACATCATGGACAAAGGGATTATGACATATTCTAAAGGAATGCGAAATTGTATCTAGTTACACTATTTGGATAGGTATGACGGTTTGCTAGAACCTAATCATATCTTATGGGTTCATGTTTGAGCCCATTGCCAACTTAGTGTAATCCTAGAGGGTCGCACACAAATAGAACGAATCATAAAGGACTAAATTGGAATTATGGAAGAATGTCAGGTTTTGGCTCTGGCACGGTCGTGCGCCTTAAAATGGCACGGCCGTGCCATAAATCCAAACCAAGGCAAATATGTCGACATGTTTGGCACGACCGTGCCAAGAAATCAAGCACGACCGTGCCGAAATTGGTCGACTTGGGGAAATCACGCGGACCTGATGGCACGACCGTGCCAGATTATAGGGCACGACCGTGCCAGTCAAGTCGGCCAGAATTCCTTGTTGCCTAATTTGGTGACGGGATTTAGGATTCCTAAGTCCTTAAGGGTTAAGGATTGGGACCTATTTAAAGATCCTTTCAGCAGCCATTAGACATATTATTGTGAGTGCCTCCATAAGGTTTTGAGAGGTTATTTTTCTTGTTCTAAGATCCCAAAAGTGAAGAACAAGAATATTTATAATTCCATATAGTTCTTGCAATTGTGAAAGTGTGTTTCACAATTTGGTCTAGCAACCAAGATCAAGAAGTTACTTGATATTCGTTCGTGGTGTGGATACCGCTAGAGGGTGAAGCTCATCATCTTCAAGGTTCGCGTTCTTGATCAAGTTTCAAGATCACCACCAAATTCAAAAGCTAGAAATCAAAATCATCAAGGGTTAGTTTTCTGATATTCATCTTATATGTATTTGACTTAACCACATGAATGGATCTATGGCTTTAGGTTTCATTAAAATTTTAAATGCTTTATTCCGCTGCGCATGTTACAACGAAACCCAACATGTCAGTCCCAAAATTCATCTCCTGGATCATCATACTGTTAGGTTTATTCCGCAAGTGCACGGGTGTATGTAGTATAGATAGTGCAAGAGCGAGTCGATCCCACGAGGACAACTTTACTTACAAAATATTTTTTTGCTTAGAATAAGAAAATAAAGAAAAGAGAATGATTGGGGGTTATAAAATTGTTTTGTCACTGAACTAGATATATATTGCAAAATACTCTAACTTTGAATGAAAACTCTTATGAAGAAATACTTCCCGGGATTGGGATTCGAACAATCAAATGTTCATCAAGTAATCATGCTCTTTTTAGTTTAAAGTTTCATTTTAAATCAAGGATGGTATGCTTGGCCTACACTACTTCTCACGATCAAGCAAGTAGCGTTTGTATTCTCATACTAATTATGCCCTAACTGTTTGAGAAATCCGTTTATGTTGTCCCCGCCCTGTCACAAACGGGCATTCCGGCTTATCTCTAGCTGACCATAATTAGTAAGAATCCATTAAGTTTTTTTTATGAAAATCGGTATACTTCCACTCAAGGAGCACCCCTAGACCATTAACCTACTCTCGTGATTAATGAAACCCAGTCTATTCATATGGTTCCGTTAGTCAAGATTCCACTCTCGCTCCATCTCTTGACTAACTAAGATTCATACAAATCATGGAGCTCATCATGGTTGTAGGCGTTTTAGTACAATATGAAGAGATTGTTTAAGATGAAGAGAAGAAAAATAGATAAACATGAATTAAAGTGATGAACAAATGGTGTTGAATTCCAACCCCGAGAAAAAGGGAGAATTACTCACAAGCCATTTGTGAAATCAAAACATGAACAAGATAAAATAATAAGGAGAGATGAGAAACACTTATTCAGATTTGGATGAAGACAAAGGGCTGAGAATAACTCTGTAAGAATATTTATTGCTTTTCCTCAAAAACACCTCCAAAAAGATATAAAATAATAATATTTGAGACTAAAATTTTGTAGAGTAATGTTACAATAATTTCTCCCTCTTTAAACTACTGGTTTCTAGTCTTTTATATAGGCCATGGAGGAAGAGATGTGCTTTTTCCCAGAAGGTTTCTTGAAAAGGTGCCTTTTGGAGAAATCTGAAAAGTTGTTAAACAGGGGGTGCTCGGCCGAGTCAAGGAAAAGTGCTCGGCCGAGCAAGCCTTTGAAAATAAATCTGCCTTTCTGATTCCCTATGCTCGGCCGAGTCAAGGGTGGTGCTCGGCCGAGCACCTGGGCGGGTCTTGAACATGGTCCGGGCTGGTTTGACTTGGTTAAATTGTTCCATCTTCAACCTTTTTGCTCTGATTTACTATATGAGTCATATTTTAACCCGAAAGACCTGTTTTAACCACAAAGTAACACCAAGCATCATATCCAAATAAAAGATGTAAATAGAGATAAAAAAATTGACTAAATAAAGCTAGGAATTGGGATAAAAAAGTATGTAAAATATATCATAAAAGACTATAAAATAGTCGTTTATCAACTCCCCCACACTTAAACATTGCTTGTCCCTAAGCAAGTTAGAAATTGGAAAAAGGGAAGAGAAGAATAAATGACCATACAAGAATAAGTAAAAGAAATAACACGCTCTCTTTTAAAAATAATGTATTGCCTTGATAAAAATTCTTCACACTTATTTTTCCGTCCCTTCTATAATTCAAGAATTTTGCTCAATAGAAACTAGGATTATATTGGGAAATAGATAGAAAATTATAAGTTTCATATAGCAAGAATAAAATTCATTAAGTAAAAGCATATTGAAATAGCCAAATGAACTTTTGGATCACAAGTAAGGTTTTGAAATAAATTCACTCTTTAGAGTGCTTTGTGAAGATTTGCTTCATGCTTGGTATTCATCATTTAACAATGACTTTTATTCCTTAACTAAGATACTCATAAGTTGTTATGCACCTTGAATCACAAAAATGGAGGCGGAGGATGGTAGTGGAAAAGGCTAGAGATTATATTAGTTATAAGTGGCAATTGAATATCTTGACTTGAATTGTTCCACTCTATAATGATTTATTCATTTAGATATTCGAGTGGGCAATTCACAAGAGATTTAAGTTGATTAATAGCCTTGAAAGTGGAAATGGAAAGATGGTTTTAGGTGAAGGTTTTTGTGATTCGGGAATGCATAACAATCATTCATATCTTAAAAGGAGTAAAAATAAAGGTTTTTGTGATGTATAAACAAGAATGTTTTTAAAATTTTCACAAGTTAATGTAACCTAACTTAAATGACCCAAAAATCATTAAAAAAAAGTAATGCTTGTACTTAATAAAGTTTATAAATTTTATACTTATACATAAAAAAAATTCATTTATTCCCAATATATTCCTAACTTCTTTTTATCAAAATTCTCAAAAGATAAAATTTTCTAAAGAAATAAATAAGAAAAGGTTTTATAAGGATAATTTGATGATGATAAAAAGAGAATTTTTTTTATTTTTATTTTTTTTTGAGACAAAAAGAAAGAGATTCTACCCCCTCCCCCACACTTAAATCAAACATTGTCCTCAATGTTTTAAAATAGGACAACTTTAAAAAGAAAAACTTGGGGAGGAGAAGAATAAGAAGAGTAAAATAATAATATATAAAAACAAAAAAAATAATCCATCGGTTACCATCCCGATGATGCTTGTTTAAGGTCATTAGCTCGACCCCTTTCTTATAATTGGAATGGCTAATGAATGGTATCGTGACGGCCTATTGTCTTTGACAATCCGCCATTCCATGCCCATTGGAATGATTGAGCTTCTGCGATCTATGCACATACGACACCCCGGTTTGCTTTCCTTCTTTGGTATCTTACCCTTTGGCATGGATTTTTCAATCTTGTCTCTAGTAGGGCACTTATTTCTAATTTCACATTCCTTGCTCATAGATTCTAACATGTTAACACCAGAGCAAGGGTTCTTAAGATTTGGATTTTTTATTAATTTAAAATTCACTTTCTTATTCCCTACGTTTAAAGAAAGTTTACCATTTTTAACATCAATGATTGCCCCCGCGGTGGCAAGAAATGGTCTACCTAAGATAACGGGAATGTTATTGTCTTCTTCCATCTCAAGAACTAAAAAGTCGACCGGGATTGTTAATTTCCCAACTCGACAAGGGATGTCTTCCATAATACCTACCGGAGTCTTAATGGAACGGTCCGCTAATTGTAAAGTTATTGTGGTGGGTTTGATTTCCCCCACACCTATTCTCTTACTAACTGATAGCGGAATGAGGCTAACACTTGCCCCAAGATCGAGTAATGCGTTCTCAACATTGAAATTACCTATGTTGCAAGGGATAGAGAAAGTGCCGGGATCTTTTAATTTTGGAGGTAGTTTGCTTTGTAAAACGGCACTTACCTCTTCCGTTAGTGCAACAGACTCAAACTCCTCAAGTCTCCTCTTATTTGAAAGAATTTCTTTTAAAAATTTTGTGTAAGAGGGCATTTGTTTTAAAACATCAATAAAAGGAACATTGATGTAAATTGATTTTAAAACTTCTAAAAATTTTGAAAATTGTTTATCGAGATTTGCCCTCGCCAACCTTTGAGGGTAAGGTATTGGCGGATCAAAATTCCTAGATGGTTTCGGGGATTCCATCCCCTTCTCAACTTCCTTATTAGTTTTAAAAATTTGAGGAGTCGGACTATGGTTCTTATCACTAAGGTTTTCTTCTTTTTCACTCCCGCTATTTATCGCATTAGCATGCTCATTAGGCCTTTGCGTTTGACCGGGAAGGCTCCCTTGTGGTCTAGACGAAGCATTGGCTTGTTGAGCAATTTGGTTCTCTAGCATTTTACTATGTGCGGCTAGATTATCGAACCTACTATTTAATGCCTTTAAACTTTCCATAACTTCATTGTTGATCTTATCTTGTGTATTTTTATTTTCGACCATGAAGTCCATTATAAGATCTAACTTTGATTTAGGGGGAGGGAAAGAAGTATTGTTGAAATTTGATGTGAATCCTGGTGCTTGATTAGAAGAAGGTTGAGTGTTTAAAACATTATTGCTCTTATAGGAAAAATTGGGGTGATTTTTCCATTCGGGATTAAATGTATTTGAATACATACCCCCATTTTTCCCATAAGAGTTTGCAAAATTTGCTTGCTCACTAGGGGTAGTGTCAAGCAATTCACAACCTTGGGTACTATGTGAGTTAGACCCACATAGTTCACAAAAAACGTTCACATTGGCCACGGGATTCATATTAATATTTTCAATTTTTTTTAGAATCGTGTCAACCTTAGAAGAAAGAAGAGTAACAGCATCGATAGTGTACTTACCTGGAGTTCCTTGCGGTAGCTCCCTCTCATTGGACCATTGATAATGGTTCAATGCTATGTTCTCGATCAAGTCGTGTGCTTCGTCTACTCCTTTGTTCATAAGCGCTCCTCCAGCGGCAGCATCAATAGTCTCCCTTGTCTTGAACATGAGACCATTGTAAAATGTGTGCACGATCAACCACTTTTCCAGCCCGTGGTGAGGGCACATTCTCAAGAGTTCCTTATAACGTTCCCAAGCATCATAGAGTGACTCATTTCCGTTTTGACTAAAATTTGTGATCTTAGTCCGGATTTGGGCGGTCTTGCTTGGAGGGAAGAAACGCCCAAGGAAAGCTTCCTGAACTTGGTCCCAAGTTGTTAATGAATTGTGGGGGACCGAGTTCAACCATTGTTTCGCCTTATCCCTTAATGAGAATGGGAAAAGGCGCATCCGAATAGCCTCCGGAGTGACACCGAGAACTCGGGTGGTGTCACAATACTCCCAGAAGGATTGGATGTGAAGGTGGGGATCTTCAAGTGCCGAGCCACCGAATTGGTTATTCATAACCATATGCAAAAGTTGTGGGTTGATCTCAAAGTGGGATGCGTCAGCATTTGGTATGATGATGGGTGTCCTAGTCCCCGGAGTACTTGGATTGACAAAGTCCCGAAGGGTCCTAGGTAGGGGTCTAGCGGGATCTCCTTCTTCGTTCTGTGCCATGTTTCCTTCTAGCACTTCTCTAAGTCTTCTTAACCTTTCGTGAAAGGTTCTTTCAGGTTCCGGATCAAACTCTTTAAGTATGATTCGGGCTCTTTTCATATACTCCGAGAGTACCTAAAAAAAAAAAATTCAAAGACACAAATTCTTCGAAGGGATGTTTAAATAATAAAAATAAATAAAATTAAAACTAAAGACTTAAAAACACAAAGCAAAAAATTCAGAAAGTAAACCGTTGTCCCCGGCAACGGCGCCAAAAACTTGTTAGGTTTATTCCGCAAGTGCACGGGTGTATGTAGTATAGATAGTGCAAGAGCGAGTCGATCCCACGAGGACAACTTTACTTACAAAATATTTTTTTGCTTAGAATAAGAAAATAAAGAAAAGAGAATGATTGGGGGTTATAAAATTGTTTTGTCACTGAACTAGATATATATTGCAAAATACTCTAACTTTGAATGAAAACTCTTATGAAAAAATACTTCCCGGGATTGGGATTCGAACAATCAAATGTTCATCAAGTAATCATGCTCTTTTTAGTTTAAAGTTTCATTTTAAATCAAGGATGGTATGCTTGGCCTACACTACTTCTCACGATCAAGCAAGTAGCGTTTGTATTCTCATACTAATTATGCCCTAACTGTTTGAGAAATCCGTTTATGTTGTCCCCGCCCTGTCACAAACGGGCATTCCGGCTTATCTCTAGCTGACCATAATTAGTAAGAATCCATTAAGTTTTCTTTATGAAAATCGGCATACTTCCACTCAAGGAGCACCCCTAGGCCATTAACCTACTCTCGTGATTAATGAAACCCAGTCTATTCATATGGTTCCGTTAGTCAAGATTCCACTCTCGCTCCATCTCTTGACTAACTAAGATTCATACAAATCATGGAGCTCATCATGGTTGTAGGCGTTTTAGTACAATATGAAGAGATTGTTTAAGATGAAGAGAAGAAAAATAGATGAACATGAATTAAAGTGATGAACAAATGGTGTTGAATTCCAACCCCGAGAAAAAGGGAGAATTACTCACAAGCCATTTGTGAAATCAAAACATGAACAAGATAAAATAATAAGGAGAGATGAGAAACACTTATTCAGATTTGGATGAAGACAAAGGGCTGAGAATAACTCTGTAAGAATATTTATTGCTTTTCCTCAAAAACACCTCCAAAAAGATATAAAATAATAATATTTGAGACTAAAATTTTGTAGAGTAATGTTACAATAATTTCTCCCTCTTTAAACTACTGGTTTCTAGTCTTTTATATAGGCCATGGAGGAAGAGATGTGCTTTTTCCCGGAAGGTTTCTTGAAAAGGTGTCTTTTGGAGAAATCTGAAAAGTTGCTGAACAGGGGGTGCTCGGCCGAGTCAAGGAAAACTGCTCGGCCGAGCAAGCCTTTGAAAATAAATCTGCCTTTCTGATTCCCTATGCTCGGTCGAGTCAAGGGTGGTGCTCGGCCGAGCACCTGGGCGGGTCTTGAACATGGTCCGGGCTGGTTTGACTTGGTTAAATTGTTCCATCTTCAACCTTTTTGCTCCGATTTACTATATGAGTCATATTTTAACCCGAAAGACCTGTTTTAACCACAAAGTAACACCAAGCATCATATCCAAATAAAAGATGTAAATAGAGATAAAAAAAATTGACTAAATAAAGCTAGGAATTGGGATAAAAAAGTATGTAAAATATATCATAAAAGACTATAAAATAGTCGTTTATCACATACCACTCACAAAACTCCAAACGGAAATCTCACTTTCATCAACCAAACTATAGAAATCAAAACTCATACAATACTGAACACCTATACAACACCCCTCAACCCTTCACATTGACACCCTACATGATGCAAATTATGTCCTACTATAACACCCTTAACCAGTTCTTCAAAAGAAGATCAGGTGGCAAGGCTAGGGTACCAAAGAAAGTCTAATCCTTTGGACCCAAAAAGAATAAAGGATACCATAATTTTTATTTTGTTTTGTAGGTATCAAGTAAAGGAATCTGGTACTTAGATAGTGGATGTAGTAGACAAATTACCTATAACAAGGAATGGCTTTAACAGCTAACACCAAAGAATGATCCCAATGTTACCTTTGGTGATAACTCTCAAGCTAGGGTCAAAGGATCAGGAAACCTAGTAACCAAGGAGATAATCTATACAGATGTATCCTATGTTGAAGGCCTTAAGCACAATTTGATAAGCATCAGTAAAATATGTGACAAAGGTTACCATGTTATATGCACCAAAGATCAATGCCAAGTAAGGGACAAGAATAACAAGGTTATTCTTACAGGAGTAAAAAAGAAGAACCTATACTGCCTTCACCTTGAAGTAGTCCAATCCTCTACTGCTCATTGTCTTCTATCCTACAGCCAGTCTGACATGTCTTGGTTGTAGCATAAAAGACTTGCACACCTGAACCTCAAAACTATATCCAAGTTATCTACCTCAAACCTTGTCAAAGGTCTTCCCAAAATACCTTTCAAAAAGGACAAGCTTTGCAGAGCCTGTCAGTGTGGAAAATAAAAGAAGACCTCCTTTTCAGCCAAAACCAGATTAGATACGTCCAAACCCCTTGATCTCCTTCATATGGACTTATTTGGTCCCATTAGAACCAGATCTCTAGGTGGAAAGAAATACTCTCTTATAGTTGTTGATGACTACACTAGATTAACTTGGATCATTCTCCTTGAATCCAAAAGTGATACCCTTAAAATTCTCTCTCAGCTGTTCAATAAAATTCAGAATCTTTAAGGCTTATCTATCAAGAAGATAAGATCTGATCATGGAACAGAATTTGAAAACACTGGAGTTCATACCTACTATAATCAAATAGGGATTGATCATAACTTTTCATCTCCTAGAACCCCTCAACAAAATGGAGTATCAAAAAGGAAAAATAGGACCATTTGTGAAGCAGCAAGGGCTATGTTGTCTGAACACAATCTTCTTAAGTACTTTTGGGGTGAAGCTGTAACCACTATTGTCTATGTACAAAACAAGACCCTTATCAACAAGTTTCATATGAAGACCCCATATGAGTTGTGGAATGGAAAGGTCCCCACTATATCCTATTTTTATGGATTTGGAAGCAAGTGTTTCATTCACAACAATGGGAAGAACAACCTTGACAAGTTTGATTCAAAAAGTGTTGAAGGAATCTTTCTTGGTTACTCCAACACCAGCAAAGCATACACAGTTTACAACAAAAGAAGATTAGCTGTAGAAGAATCAATTCATGTTGACTTTACAATGATCAAAGCAACACTGATTTGTGTGATTTTGATGAAAGCATTGGAAACTCTGACAACCTTCCAGAACCTTCACCAACATCCAATAATTCCTCATCCTCATATGAAATAACATAATCCTTCCTTATGTTCTACCCAAAGATATCTCAGACAGTCAACCAACTCCCAACAGCTTACCTCCTCTCAACAGCTTAGATGAAACAGTTAGCTGTCCAACTGTAAGCTGTCAAATCCTTACTCCAATTCCCATTGTCAATGATAATAATCTTGTCATTTCCATTCCAATTCAAAAGGAAACCATTCCTGAAGGCATTCCTCATTATGATATTTTCATGAATGCCTTCATCTCTCAACTGGAACCCAAGAAAATCCATGAAGCCCTTCAAGATGCAGACTGGATAGAGGCCATGGAAGAAGAACTTGAACAGTTTGAAAGGAACAAAGTATAGAAATTTGTTCCTAAACCTAGAAACCAAACTGTCATAGGCACTAGATGGGTCTTCAGAAATAAAATGAGTGAAGATGGTACAGTTATAAGGAACAAAGCTAGACTTGTAGCTCAGGGATATAGACAAGAATAAGGAATAGATTATGTTAAAACTTTTGCTCCTGTAGCAAGACTTGAAGCAATAAGACTATTCCTAGCCTTTGCATCTTTCAAAAAGATAAAAGTATTCCAAATGGATGTCAAGAGTGCTTTCTTGAATGGAGTACTAAATGAACAAGTATTTGTTGCTCAACCACCTGCATTTGAATACCCCAAATTCCCAGATCATGTATACAAGTTGGACAAAGCCTTGTATGGTCTGAAGCAAGCCCCCAGAGCATGGTATGATACCTTGTCTAATTCCTACTCAATAAGGGATTTACCAAGGGTCATATTTACAATACTTTGTTCATAAAGAAGTATGGAGTTGATACCCTACTCATTCAGGTATATTTAGATGACATAATCTTTGGATCATCCAATGAAGTTCTCTACAAAGAATTTTGGAGACCTCATGCAAAAACAATTTGAGATGAGCATGATTGGAGAACTTACATTCTTCCTAGGTCTTCAAGTTAAGAAAATGAAGGATGGAATATTCATTAGCCAAGCCAAATACACAAGAGACATGATAAAGAAGTTTGATATGCAGAATGCCTCAACAGCTAAGACACCCTTGTCTACCATAATAAAACTTCATGCTGACATTGATGGTCAAAGTATTGATGAAACACAATACTGTAAGGATCCCGCCCCGCGCGTGCGGAGACGCAATGGGTTTTGGGGGCAAAACGCCAAACACGGTTAACACGCCAAAGATAACGAAGTCGCCACTTTTGTTAATTATTTAACCCAACAAAAGAAAAGGTTAGAGATTCTCTTAGTTTGGAGGTCAGGTTACGTCTTGGGAAGAGTTTCACGTCACCCAAGCTGCCTCGGGCAAAGCCAAGTCTCCCTTTATGTTAGTTAACGAAAGTGCATGTGTGTGTGTGTATTTTAAAAGGGGAGAAACTGACTGCTTAGTAAATCCATTTAGTTATTTAATAGAAAGGGTTTATTTTGCAAACTTTTTGGTCAGAAAAGGGGAAAAATGGAAGATGCCCTCCCCGGCCAAAGTAGCCGTATGGATGGGGAGGGCTCCCCATGGAATTTTTTACAGTTTATCAGAAAGACAGTCCAGTTTCAGTCAAAACAGAGGATCTTTGCTGAAACTGGACTGGAATGCTGATTTCCAGTTTATGATTAACAACAAAACCTTGAAGAGTTCATTCCTATGCACCTTGATCATCAAAGGAGCCCCAAAAACAAATATTTAGGTGTGATCAAAGGCAATCATTGGAGAAATTTATGAAAAGTTGATGAACATGACATTCAAACCAAAATGACCATTTGGTGGATAAAGATTGCAACTTTACCACCAAAATGGACTTATTACACAAGATTAAACCTTTAGGGACACAAATATAACATAAAGATCAAATCTTTATGTCCCATATTTGGTGATTTATGGCTAGGCCATGATTGGGATGATAAAGATTGAAACTTTATCCCCCAATCATGACTCTTACGGCCAAACAAGAATAACATCAACATGAAATGTAACAAATCATGATCATCCTAGGTTTTATCCCATAAATCACACACTAGGTGTGAAGGGCACCTTGAATCACCTCATGATTTGGATCATATACATATATAATAATAATATATATAGCTTGGAAAGGCCAAGACTTGTATAATATGTAGATATAGTGCTTGAGATGGACAAGACTTGCAAGAAATATAAAGTGCTTGAAATGGACAAGACTTTGCAAGAACAAGAAGAATTAATGCAAGATAAGCATGTAATATTAACAAAGATAAAAAGATTTTGAGATGAAGAAGAAGATGGGGAGAAGGAGGCCTCACCTATTGTGGTTATGGCCTATCTTCTTCTCTAATCACTCAAAGGTGTATATCACTCACTTTCTGCTCTCAAACAGACAGAGTTTCAACTCACAAACGTTTTTCTTCCCCCCTGAAATAATCAGCATGGGGTTCAATTTATAGGGATTGAGGGCACCCAAACCAGCCGTACGGCTAGGGGCCCCAAGTACCCAAACCATCCGTACGACTTGACTTGGCGAGCTTCTGGATTTTTCTAAGTTTAATTCCAGTTCAGTCTTGGAATATCAGGTTTATCCTAGTGAGGTCCTGGCCCATTGGTTTATCCCTGAATGGTACCAAGAATTCCTCTAAGTAGGTCATTTTCAGATTGGGGTACTTACAAATACATAAGCTATATAGGATCCCTCCTATATGTTACTGCCTCAAGACCTGACATTATGTTCAGTCTATGTCTCTGTGCAAGATTTCAAGCCAACTCTAAAGAATCTTACCTTGCTACTGTTAAAAGGATATTGAGATATCTAAAAGGAACCACTGACTATGGTTTGTTGTATCCAAATGAATCACCATTCTCACTAATAGGCTTTACTGACTCAGATTATGCTGGATGCAATCTGGACAGAAAGTCAACAAGTGGAGGATGTCAATTCATTGGATCAAGAATTGTATCTTGATCTAGAAAAAACCAAACATCTGTAGCAACCTCAACAGCTGAGGCTGAATATGTTGCAGCTGGTCTCTGTTGTTCATAAATATTGTACTTAAAAAGTCAACTACAAGACTTTAGAATGGATGTTACTAATATTCCTATATTTTGTGATAATTCAAGTACAATAGCTATGATTGAGAACCCTGTTCAACACTATAAAACTAAAATATTGAAGTTAGATATCACTTCATTAGAGATCATGTTGAAAAAGGGAACATAAATTTAGCCAAAGTTGGAACTGAGGATAATGTCTTTAACATACTGACTAAAGCTATGGATGAAAAAAGGTTAGAACTTTTGAGAGCAATGTTAGGAATGATTAACTTGCTTAAGTAAAAGGGATAAACTGGAAATTCATTGCATAACTTGAAAAAGTACATAAAACATGGTTAGCTGTTTACAGACTTCAACACCTTCTTGATCTGGATTGCTAGACCCAAGGCTTGATGAAGAAACGATTTCTTCTTAGGAATTATTTTGCTCTCTGATTATTGTATTTTGATGATCATGGATCACAAAATAAATAATCCTACCTCTCTATAATTTATTGTTTCTAAAACAATTGTTTGTGATTTCCAAAATCACCATTAGAGGCTCAAACACAGCTGTATATCTTATATAAGGGTCTGACCTAAATTCGTTTGGGATCAGGATTCCTTGACAGTCAAGAATTCTGAACAAAATGACCAGAGTCGGGCATAGCCGCCATACGGCTCCTATAGAGCCTTACTCCATAATTTCGGCCGTACGGTCGCAGTCCAGAAAATCCCAGATTTTCATCCTTTTTCAAATCCGTTTTATTGTGTATGACCTAATAGGATTATACTATGTTGGAAACGAGTCCGAACGAGTCGGAACCCATAAGTCATAAGCGGACTCTAGCAAGCCATTATGACTACCCAATTAGTATAACTTTGAAATTCCAAAGTAACCTTATAGAACATATCATAATCCCTTTGTCACGCGATATCATATTGGACATAAGTCATGGTCCACGTCAACTTATGTTGTCCAATGCTTTCTCGATCCCGAGTAGATTGATATGAGCAAATGATATTGAACACATCACTTCATTTGGGTATGGCCATACACTATCATCAATCTCACTCATCGATTGGCCAAGCAGATATCTCTCTTGAGAGAGGGACAAATCCCATCTTGACTTATCATTCTTCCCTACAAGAATCCGATTATGCCAATCGTAGCCTTTATAACCACCCGGTTAGGGATAGCGTTTGAGTATATCAAACATAATGTTCATCATGTGGAAGACTATGATAATCTCAGGTCTAAGGATTCAAATGGTATGACTACTATGAGATTTAATTATGACATTTGACCATGACATAAATCTCTTAACGGGTCTATCCAGTACATTATTCTCCAACAAGTACCCACAAGTTTAATCCGCATCCTATGCGCCATAATCATCATATGATTATCCATTAAACTCATGCTAGCCCTTCATAAGTGCTAGGGACAATGATAATTATAATAAACGTGCAAAAGATATAATAGTCGGGTTTGTTATCTCTATAACAATGAAGCTATGATGTAACGCATAGGCCTTTTTCAAGGGCCTAGGGCATAATATCCAACAATATTTATGTCTGATCGGATTAAGCTCGAAGATAGACATTATCTAGGAGTTTTCAGAGTCCAAGGGCATAATATCCAACAATATTTATGTCTGATCGGATTAAGCTCGAAGATAGACATTATCTAGGAGTTTTCAGAGTCCAAATATGACCAGAAGCTTGGGAACCACGCCAATCGTAAAGATTGGCCGGGCGGCTAGTTCTTCTGGCCCAAAACCCCTATAAATAGGTTGCCTCAGCTTATAATCAAAAACAACAACTCTCCTCCCCGAGTTCCAGAGTCTAAACTGACGAAAGAACTCAAAGCCAAAGTTCTCCTAGCAATCCCGAAGGTCCGGCGAATCTACGAAGAAGATTCGGCTTTGTTCTTGCCAAGATTGGTGAGGCTTACTATGTTTCTTGAGATGTTCATGCCATGTTCATAGGATTAGATCAATTTCATGCCTATGCTTATTATGTTATTCATATATTCATGATTGCATTCATAATATGCATGCTAGATCTAGGGTTTATACATTCATAAATGCTAGTTTTAGGGTATCGATCTTCCTATGTACATGTTTGTTCATATGTGTTCATATAATATGCCTATTATATTGCTACGATTTAGGGTTTTAATCTTCATGTATGAATGACATAGCCGATGATGAACGACCAGATCTAGGAACTACTTCTAAACCCTAAACTTTAGGTAAATACTCCCATGATCATTAACTCTCCTAAGATGAGTGACGATGATCACACATCGATCTTATCGATGGTTTAATCATCACTCTAGGATGTGATCATCTTGCATGATCCTTTCTCCTCCCCCTACTATATGCATGATCCCGCTTCATCTCTCTATTCTCCACTCTATGTGCAAACTATGCTGACCTTAGCTTCTCACATCGAGAGGAACGTAGGCAATCCCCGGATCTGGTCTAAAACACTAACACACTACTAACACATTTTAATCATGAAAGAAAGTTCGATTGCTCGGGCTATAGTCACTTAATATTCTTCTCTTATCGTAACTTGACCCCCGAACCCTCTCTGTTAGTTTTTTTCAATGTTTTAGATCAATAAAACGGCGTGGCGACTCATAATAAGTTAAATTCTAACTTGAATATCCTGTTCCATAGAAAAGATAAAAAAGGATAAATAATAAAGAAACTCCCCATGTGTCGCTGCATCGGAACGGAGTATTCACAGAGATTCACAGTTATAGTTGTAACCATTATTTGGTAGAAATCCATATCTCAAAGATGTTAAGTTGGAAATTCATTAATTAAAGATGTGAAAGTGGTTTTTACTTTATAATATTATTTTGGATATGTTCTTATCCAATTAGATTAAAGTGAAAATGCTTTCAATATTCTTTATGATTAATAAAAGCTTTTCCATGTCCAAATCTTGTTAAAAGAGTTACAATTATTAGTTTCAATTAATTAATGACAAAGACTCATGTGAGAACAAGGTGATCCGTCTCATGGGTGAGACGGGTCGGATCCTTGCCCATGACCCGGTCCATGAACAAGTTCCAAGGCCCATGGGGCATAACCCGCCACGTGGCACCCTTTCATAGGTTCTTTTTTTTTTTTTTTTGCTGCTGCTGCTCCAGGACCCATGGGCGACCCTGCCACGTGGCAGTCTCTCATAGGCCCGAAAAAAAAAATTATATTTTCATTTTTGGTTTTTTCGGTTTTTGAAAAGTAATAGTTACTATAACTAAAAGTAACAAACGTGTTACTTATATGTAATAGTTTGTATACAGAAAAGTAATACATATATACAGAAAAGTAACAGTATTTTTTTCTATGTTTTTTTCGTTTGCCAAAATTAATACTTATTTACAACTAAAATGTAACGAACGTGTTACTTATATGTAATAGTGTTTATACATAATTTGTAATACATATGTATAGAAAAGTAATATTATATCTATATGTTTTCATAAGTTACAATGGGGTTCAATTTATCATGATACATGTAAAAGTATTACATTATCTATAGAAAATCTGTTACAATTTTCATCTATCAAAGTGTTACATTTACTTGTATAAACAATTACATTCATATACATAAGTTATTATTTTTCAAATGTTACTTTTTCCTAAAAAATAAAATCAAAATACACAATATTTTACATTTTTGCAAAAGCACTATTGTATTTCAGTATAAATTATAATTACATTTAGATATTGTTTGGGTTACATGTAATTATAGTTAGTATTACATTTGAAAAAATGGGTAAAAACGAGCTTATTTTTTTTAAAACAGGTATTACGTTTACTTATGAACAATGTTACTTTATATGTATACAGTCATTACTTAAGAGATGGTAACTATTACTTTTGGTAAACCACTGAAAAGCCGAAAAAAAAAAATTAAAAAAAAAAAAAAATCATGCCACGTGGCGGGTCATGCCCATGGGTCAGGATCCGACCCGTCTCACCCATGAGACGGATCCCCTTGTTCTCTTAAGAGACCACCTCTTAATTAATTTATCCTAATTTTGTGTGGAGTAGTTAATTGAGTTAAATGAGTCTTAGTTGTGAAATAGTATTATCGACTAAATTGATAACTAGAGGACGGTCCATATTAAAGGTGTAGTAACAAAAGGACTCAATTGGAAAAGTCAAAATCCCATGGAATAAGAGTCCATGTTACTATGTTATACTAGTGTTTTACTAGTACATGGAGAAGGTCAACCTGGGTATAGAAGAAAGAAACACACGATCAACAAAAAAGAACGGAGAAGAAAACATATGGGCATAGGAAATAATCAGTATGTCAGCCGCCGCACGAATTGTGCTTTGGGCGTGCTTTTCATTGTTCTGTCCCTACTTGTTTCTTCCGTTCCTTGGTTTGTTTCTGTTATTCTAAAAGATTATTCACATGTTAATGGTTTAAAAATCCTTAATTCATGGTGAATTATGAGAGACTCAGGTGAAGTGAAATAGAATGCGCAAGTAGATATGTACCTGTGTGCGCAGATTTTGATACTAATCATAAGATCGTTTTATCCTTGGAGGAATATGCCAGTATCCAAAATCACACGGGTAGGAGGAGGCAATAATTTCTCTTAGGAGAGTCTTATTCAGGCGACTCGATCTACCCGATAAGCGTTCTTACATTCTCGTTATTTTCTTGTTATCAAAGATGTTTGATTTACTTTAGGTTCCAACAGAGGACGCATTCGAGTGAATTAAAAACATGCAGGACATGGAAAAACTCTTAAGGGTTAGCATAGTCCATGTTACACGATTGTTTCATCTCCTCAAACAATTTAAAAACGTTGCCCCATAGCATAGTAGAGGAACTATGTTTGCACGATTTTGCATCATGCTTAAAAGTGAACAAAGAAGGGTTCACATCTCTAAAGAAATTTTGAGATGCTTTGCATGCAAAACTTGCTAGAGAGTTATACACGGGGAAATCATTATTTGTGCGGTGTACAAAATCAAAGTATTATGTGCATGGGGTTCCAAGTGTCTTATTTTTATGTTTATACAAGATTGTCTGGTGCAGAACCATGCTAGAAGGTGCTAGGCTTGTGGATATCCATCTATATCAGTGAATGAGAGGTTATAATAATTTGTGACGGAAGGATATAATCGAAAGTGCCAAGTCTTTGAAAATATTCGAAAATGTAATATCCTGATTTTTTATCTTATTTTGAGTTTTAATTGATTTTGAGTTATTTAAATTAGTTGGTGATGATAAGTTATTTGAGATGGGTTATTGCAGTATGTTATTGGGCCTTTAGAATAAATGGTGTTTAATTGGGCTAGTTACTAAATTTAATGATTTGGGTTTTATCAATTAATTAGAGTGGATTAATTTTTTGAGCTTAGCCCATATAAGTAAAGGGTATTTTACTACGATGGAATTAAGGGTATAAATATATTACCTAACCTAAGCAATAGAAAGTCTCTACGAGTATTGTAGACGAAGAGAGGCTGCGGCGTTGACGAGATATGGGTGGCGGCCACGCCCATCTTCTTCAGCAGGTATAAGTCAATTTCATTGGGTTAAATAATGATAGTTGTGTAATATTAGGGAGAATTGGGTATTAGGCGTGTGTGCGCAATAGGTGAAATTAGTGTGTGTATTTGTGTGTGTGCAGCAAAACCATTGTTGTGGGTTGACCGAAGGGAGTAAAATAGTTATTTGGTATATCATGGAATTGTTTTGACTTTTTAAAGTTAGAATACCATAATAGTATTATTATAATACGATTTTGAGTAAACATTTTGTACCAGAAATTTTAGGCTTGTACTGTACCTTGATTTTGAGGATATAACTAAAGAAAAGGGTGCTTGAATTGTAATATTTGGAGCCATAGTCAGTCCTATGAATATTCTGGGGGGAGAATTTCTTAGTTTTTTTCAGTTGAAGTAATTGACTAAGCTTGACATGGTTTATACTTTATTATTGTTAATTGTTATGTTATTGTGTTAGATCTTGAGGAGCACAACTAGGTGTATTCGTTCGCATATGGGAGCATTACGTAAGCGAATTACAGGTAAGGGATTGTACATCATTTAGGTTATTGTTTCGTTATATTACCGTTTCAGTTATTAGGCTTCCGCATTATTTTTGGCGATGTACGTTCTTTTATACGGTCAAACTGACATCGTGTCAGTATTTGCATTGACTCCCTCGGTCACCGTCTTTTGATAATCTTTTGTTATTCGTTTGCTAAATTCGTATCATTTGTTTGTCAATACGTGAAAACCTTTTGTGAGCTTTGAAATTCGTATTTCATATAAAAAGAGTTTTGATGAGATAAGCTTTTGAAAACATTTTGTATTCTATTAATGAGCACATAAGTTAAACAACTCGTTACGGCGGGGTATATTTGATTTTGGCCTGAAAAGGCAACTTTGTTCACTGCTCAAGAGGAGTGGTGGGGTGATCCGGATTCACTGTTTAGACCCTGCGGGGTAATTTTGTGTGCTCTTCGGAGTATTTGTCCTTCGGGGAATTTAGGTTTGAAAAGGTCATTAGACCACTTATGTGATCATGATATCTGTGAGGGGTTTCGTTATTTACGGCTGGTATGGGACGGTCGTAAATAATTAGATCTCTCGAGTTAGTTTCGTTCAATTATCAGTCCTTTGAAATTCTGAAATTTGTGAGTGGTTTAATTATTTATAGCTGGTATGGGACGGTTATAGATAGTTAAATCATTCGAGTCTTTTTGCATCAATTTGTCATCGTTTGGAATTCCATAATATCTATGAGTAATTTAGTTGTCTACAAACGGTATGGGACGGTTGTAGGTAATTAAATTACTCGAGTCTGTTCTGTTAAATTTATAAAACCTTTGAAATTTTGTTAAAGCGTTTGAATTTCTTTTTTGATTTCGTACTCGTTGATATTCCTTCAGGTCAACTCCTCCTTAGTAACCGGAGGGGTTGTATATGAACTTACTGAGCTTTTGTTCGCTCACCCTTTCATTCTCTTTTTCTTCCAGGTAATAATAGAAAAGATTTGAGACAGTTGGAGAAGCATTAGCAAATGTTCGCAGAGTATTTTAGATATGATTTTCAGGCTCTGTTATTGTATCTTTCGGGTTGTAGTAAGTGAGTTTGAGAATGTTATGTACAATTGTTTTATGAAGAAAAATAATAATAACAAAAGTGTTATTTAAGAGTGTTTTGTGGTTTTAGAATTGTGAATGGTGACGTGGCCGGACTTTGGACCCGTAAAGTTTGGGTCCGGGTTTCGGGGCGTTACAGAAAATCTCAAAGTTATCCTCCCAACACAAAGTTAACAAATTTTAAAAACAGATTTAAATATAAAGCATATCAGAAAAAATCATACCGATAGCTATATTATTATTTTCACAAGTCATGTAGTATAACTTGTGTTTTCCTAAAAGACTATCACTAAAAAAGTACAAAGTCGAAAACTCCTCTTTAAATGATGTTCTAAGTATGGAATGAGGAGGGAAAGCTTGCATACAAATATTAAACACATACTTTCTCTGTTTCAAAAAGATACAAAATCTTGGGAAAAAGTTTTTCCTAACTCCCAGGAAAAACGTGTTTAAAAAAAATGCGGTGGCATTTTTGTAAATATGTGGAACTTCTTTAAAAAAACGCGCGGTGACATTTTTGTAAATAATCAGAACTTCTCAACGGTTCTGGATATCAATATAAAACCTTTTGGATATGAGATTGATAGCCAGAACCTTTGAAAGTAATAGCCAGAAAGGCTCATTTTTGTAAATAATCGGAACTTTCAACGGTTCTGGATATCAATATAAAACCTTCTGGATATGAGATTGATAGTCAGAACCTTTGAAAGTGATAGCCAGAAGGGTCCTGAATATCAATATAAAGCCTTCTGGATATCAATATAAAGCCTTCTTCTGGATATGAAATGATAGCCAGAACCTTTGAAAGTGATAACCAGAAGGTTTTTTCTAAATATTTTTAGAGTAACATAAGTGTTAACAGATAACCAGTGACAATGTTTAGGATGACCAGTTGATGTGTTACGAAGGTCCAGTGACTGTGTTAAGGACCGCCAAATGATTTTGAAAAACACGTTTTTCCTAACCACTAGAAAAAACGCGTTTTACAGGAGACCAACACCAATACGAAAGTCTTTTATTTCGAGGGGGGGAATGACAATTTAGGGTCCAAGTTTAGGGGGGGTGTGCCAATAGGGGTCTGATGTTTCAATTTTGTCAATTTAAGGTTCAAAGTTAACAACGTTAGTCAATTTGAGGTTTTTTGACGGAAATGTTAGAAAAAATCATTAAGCCACCACGTGCGTTGCACATTTAACTAAATTGACGTTATTTAGGGTTAAAATTACCAATTTGTCCTTCATACCAGACCCTAAATTGATAAAATCCTAAAGTTTGGACCCTGTTTTGTCATTTTTAAAAATTAACAAATTAAATTTCAACTTTTTTTCACTTTATGATATATTAATTAAATAAAAAATATTTTTATGCATGTTTAATGAATTAAAATTTAAAATAAATATTGTATTAGATATAAATATGTCATTACCCCACTAATAACTATAATAGCAAAAAATGAATAGAATGATAATATTAAATGATAACTAGATAATAAAATTTATATATGTATATATATTAAAAATATAAAATACTGTAATATAAAGTACTTAAAGACAAAATTTGTAATTAAAAATAAATATAATTGTTATAAGGTACCTAAATATATAAATATATCATTTTTTTTCAAAAGAATTTCTCTAGCCCTTGTTGTCTTGTTGAACTTTATCTTTTAAGGCTATAAGTTTTTAATTACAAATAAATATAATTGGTTATAAATTAATAATGAAGAATTATCAAATAGCACAACTTACACAATAGGGTTAATTTCAGTGCCCACCCTTGAGGTTTAGACAAATCTCACTGCCCCCCTTGAAGTTTAGATTCGTCTCAATGACCACCCTTTTATCAATCAATTAACTATTTTACCCTTAATTGATAAAATATCTCTCACTAACTACATTTAAATCACTAAAAAACTCTCACATAATAATAAAAACAAATGAACACAGGTTGTATTTAAATTTATTCTCCATTTTCAATAAATATTATTTCTATCTATGAATAATTGTAAATGAATTATACTTTTTTTTATTCATTTTTTACTCAAAATAAAATAAAAATAGAGACGCATGAATATTTTTATATTGATATTTAAAAACACTTGAAAAAGTGAATAAATTTAAAGACAACCCTTTTATATATATATATATATATATATATATATATATATATATATATATATATATTCTGGTATTATTTGAGATTTCGTAACGATTTAACTAAATTTAATTCATTACAAAATTTCACATAATATCAACAAAATATATCTTTGAACACAAGTGTTGTATTAAATTTATTTTCTATTATAAGCTAAAAAAAAACATAGAAAATAAAAATATATAAGCATGCATATATTTTATATTAATTTTGAATAAGTTTTTACTATGCCCACATTAATGAGTATCTAATGATTTAGATTGCATATTATTATATCCCTCAGTTCTAAAATCCATAACATGTTATCTCTAACTCAAAATAAGTAAATATGTAAGCTTTAAAATATTTAATTTTATTTAATTTTTATATTTTTTATATCTTTATAATTATCAAGTTTAAAAATATTCATATGTGCATGCTTCTCTATATTTATTTTGATTTAAAAAATGAATAAAAAGAAGTATAAATCATAGACATTATTTATTAATAAAAATGGTATTTATTGGTATTGGGGAATAAATTTAAGTATGAAAATTACGTATAACTTTTTATAATGTGAGATTATGTAGTATTTTAAATTAACTTATAAGGGGTATATAGTCAAGTAAGGGTAAAATAGTCAATTGATTGACAAAAGGGTGGTCACTGAGACGAATCTAAACCATAAGGGGGCAGTGAGACTTGTCCAAACCTCAGGGGTGGGCACTGAAATTAACCCCTTACACAATATGCCTTGAAATACATAAGGTAATGACATATTTATATATAGTCCATTTTTTTTATATTTAATATTTTTATTTCTTTACTTTGAATCAGTATATTTGGTAAAAAAAATATATACTCCCTCCGTTCCGGGTAAGTTGCAATAATTTGCTATTTTAGGCATTCCACTTAAGTTACAACAATTCTAAATAAGAAAACTCTTTATTACTTTTATAATCATCCACTCATTCTCACTCTTCCTCCCAACCACTCATTATTCCCCACTCATTCTCTCTCTTTCTCCCAACCACTCCTTATTGTCCACTCATTATCTCTCTTCTTCCCAACCACTCATTATTCTCATTTCTTAATTTTTGTGTTTCCCCTTCCATGTTACAATTTACCCGGAACGGAGGGAGTATTTGTTACAATAAATCTTTTCTTTAAGTAATTTTTATTTATGTATTGTATATATTTAAAGAATATATATACATATGTATATGTTTAAAGAATATATATATATATATATATATATATATATATGTGTGTGTGTATATATATATATATATATATATATATATTATCATTAATATTTAATATTACTATTCTATTTTGTTTTTTCATGTTATAGTTATTGATAGGGTAATGATATATTTATATCTAATACAATATTTATTTTAAATTTGAATACATTAAACATGCATAAAAATATTTTTTATTTAATTAATATATGGTGAAGTGGAAAATTTTTAAATTTAATTTGTTAATTTTTAAAAATGACAAAACAGGGTCCAAACTTTAGGATTTTGTCAATTTAGGGTCTAGTATGAAGGGTAAATTGGTAATTTTAACCCCCAAATAACGTTAGTTAAGTTGCATTAGCAACTCACGTGGCCACTTAACGATTTTTTCTAACATTTCCGTCAAAAAACCTCAAATTGACTAACGTTGTTAACATTGGACCCTAAATTGATAAAATTGATACATCGGACCTCTATTGGCACACCCCCCTAAACTTTAGACCCTAAATTGTCATTTCCCCTTCTTTTTTTTGTCAACCTAATTGAAATTTAACACACAACATATACAAATTTAATAATCTTAAAAGAAAAAAAATTGTTATTGATGCACCATTAGTAATAATATCTATATTTATTCATAAATTTAATATGAGGCTTTGACCAATAAATCCCTCAGCCAAATGAAAACAACCAATAAGGATAGACATTATGGAAACTTTCCAAAAAGTCCTTGGTTTTTTGTTGGACTGAAATGCCCCTCCACTCCCTGATGCGCGTGTGCAGGCGGACCAAAAAAAAACTGACGCTAAGTGCTGGTAGAACCTGCGCTTTTTATTTCATCTCTCTCCTCCTCCCTACTTTTTCTCTATCTTCCTTTTTTTTGCCTAAATATTTTAAAATGTAATATCTTAAAATCGAGACCACCGTTTTAATCGTGTCGTCAAAACGAATTAAACAAGTACACTCATCACATAATTCCAATTTTATAAATAAAAATCTCATTTTTCACTAGTAAAAATTTGAGAAAACCATTTTTCATTTCTCAATTAATTTCACAATTTTAGAAAATAAGAATTTCATTTTTAACTTGTAAATGATTTTTCAACTGATTTCTCAGTTTTGTGATTTCTCAGTTGTGTGATTTAACAGTTGTGTCATTTTTTTCATTTCTCAATTAATTTCACAATTTTAGAAAATCAACTTTCATTTTTCACTTGTAAAATGATTTTTCAACTGATTTCTCACTTGTGTGATTTCTTAGTTGTATAGTTGTGTTATTTTTTCATTTTTTACTTGTAAAATAATTTTTCAACTGAGTTCACAATTGTATGATTTATCAGTTATGTGATTACACAATTATGTGATTTAACAGTTGTGTCATTTTTTCATTTTTCACTTGTAAAAACTGATAAATCCATCTCTCAATTTTTTAAAATTATTATAATAACTGAGACGTGTATTTCACAGTTGTCACACATGAATTTGTATATAATAACTGGGATATTCATTTCACGGTTATTCACACATGAGTTTGAGTTTAATAACTGAGACATTGATTTCACAGTTGTATGATTTCAAATTTGCTCATAATTGAGTATAAAAATTGATAAAAATATCTCTCAATTTTTCACAATTTCATCTCTCAATTTTTCACAAGTGATAACTCAATTTATCGGTTATTTAATTATAACGATTTGAGTATAAAAATTGATAAAATCATCTCTCAATTTTTCACATTTAAAATTGATAAATTCATCTCACAGTATTTTTTTTTTTTCACTTGCAATTTTTCACTTACAATTTTTCACAATTATGTTCAAAACAAACAACTCATTATAAAACTCTCAATGAAGGTGAATAAGTATAGAAGGAAAAGGGACCACAAACTGATTACAAATGACTGTCATTCTTTTTGTTGGAAATCCCAATTCATACCGTGAGTGAGACAAACAGACCGTACAACCACTATTGCAGCAAGGTGATGTACTTACGCAAGGAGATCTCATGGCCAATAAATACACCATTGAGAGCAAAACTGAAATTCCAGGAGCATTCTGATTCTCCGACGACACTGCGCCACCTCCCTCCATGTTCTTATAATGCCTTTCTTGGATTAAGATTAGCCCTTGAAATTGGATTTCAAACCCTAAAATGCTGGGCCGAATATAAATGCAAGAAACTCTTCCAAAGACAACCCTCTTTCAAATCAAATCAAATCAAATCAAATGAAGCCCACAACGGAGACTGAGGGACAAGGGAGAGATTTGCTCCTTTAACTCGGTTCTGGTTTGAGGGCTTGTTCGCCGGAGAGATGGGGGTCGGAGTGGCCGGAGAAGAGGAAGGGTTAGCGATGGTAGAGAGAGAGAGAAATTGATCGAGAAAGAGAGTGCGTCTCCTAGGTTTACGATTTGGGGGAGGAGGGGTAAAAGACATGGTATATAGCGAGGGTGGTTATGTCATTTAAAAAGTGCGAGGGGTTTATTGGGAAAATTGATTTCAACCTAGGGACCCTAAGGTATAATATGAAATGTTGTGTTTTTATTGGCAAATACCACCCTCTATCATGGACTTATTGGTAAAAATCTCATTTAATAAAGATATTTATACTTTTTTATTGGGCTGGTCAAAGTTTTTTTAAGTTGACCTTCAAAAATAAATCCAGCTTATGGTCTTTTTCTTGGAGGAGTTAGTCTCATGTAAAACACGTTTTTTTCAAGTGATTAGGATAATCATCTGGCTCCTAAACACACTCGCTGGACCTTCATAACACATCAACTGGTCATCCTAAAGAATATATTAACACATCAACTGATCTTCTCTAGCTATCACTTTCAAAGGTTTTGGATATCAGTCTTAAAGGTTTTTTTCTGTTTTTTTTTCTCACTGGAGATGCTTCATTAATTATATCCAGAAGACTATATTATCCATATCCAAAACCTTTTGAGCTTGATATCCAAAAAGTTTGTTGGCCATGACCTTCTTCAAATGTGCTTGAAAATCATATCCAGAAGGCTTGTTATTGATATCCAGAACAGATGAAAAGTTCTGATTATTTACAAAAATACCACTGCGCGGTTTTCAAAAATTTCCACATATTTTCAAAAATGCCACCGAAAACACGTTTTTCATAGGACATGCGTAAAGCGCGTTTTGTCCAAGATTTTTCAAACATGTTGTTGTTATCATTCCTTATGGTGCATACTCCCTGCGTCCCACTCGAATTAGGATTTTTAGTCGATCTAGTTATACTTTGACCAATTATTTGAAGAAAAATAATGATGCTAATAAAAATTTAAAAATTGTCATTATATCATGGTTACTAACAAATTCAGTAACTATTTTTAGATTTTCATTAAGATAATTAGTTTTCTTCAAATTATCGGTCAAAGTATAATTAAAATGACTAAGAATCCTAATTCGAGTGGGACAGAGGGAGTATATAGTAATTTATATTTCATGTGTATTACATTATACTTTCATAAATTTAAGTCAAAATTCAATCAAGTTGACTTTAAAAGTTGTAAAAGATAAACCAAAATAATTAAATTTCAGTATTTCATTGCATGAAAGAAGAAGTACAATAAATGATTCAAATTGATACATACATTGCGAGTTTCTCAATTATTAAGAAATGCTTGAACATGAATTAGAAAAGATTGAATAACTTTCACTAACAATTTTAAAAGAGTATAAAAATGTAAATTGCTCTTGACCCAATCCGAGTTGATGTAGAGGAGGATTCTACCTTAGCATTGTTTAAGCGGTAGATGAGAACTGTAACAAAAGCGGGTAGAATAGATTTAAAGGTGCAAACGGTTAAATATAGCAATAATGAGGAGGGGTGAAGGTGAAGGTGGAAGGGGAAACTAGTAGTAGTATGGTGGAGGTGGGGATTTCTTAGGAGGTGGAGGGGATGAGTAATGGTATGGTGGAGGTGGAGATATTTTTGGAGGTGGTGGAGATGTATAATGGTAAGGTGGAGGGGGAGACTTTACAGGTAGTGGTGGAGAATAATAGTGATATGGTGGAGGTGGGGACATTTTAGGAGGAGGCGGAGACGAGTAGTGGTATGGCGGAGGTGGGGACTTTTTAGGAGGTGGAGGGGACGAGTAGTGGTACGGTGGAGGTGGGGACTTTTTAGGAGGAGGAGGAGACGAGTAGTGGTATGGAGGAGGTGGCGACTTTGTAGGAGGAGGTGGGGATGTGTAATGGTATGGCGGAGGGGGAGACTTTACCGGTGGTGGTGGAGATGAGTAGTGGTATGGAGGAGGTGGGGACTTCTTTGGTGGAGGAGGGGAAGAGTAATGATAAGGAGGAGGTGGAGACTTTTTAGGAGGTGGTGGCGAAGTGTAATGGTATGGAGGAGGGGGGGTGACTTTACTGGGGGTGGTGGGGATGAATAATGGTATGGCGGAGGTGGGGACTTTTTAGGAGGTGGAGGGGACGAGTAGTGGTATGGTGGAGGTGGGGACTTTTTAGGAGGAGGAGGAGACGAGTAGTGGTATGGAGGAGGTGGGGACTTTGTAGGAGGAGGTGGGGATGAGTAATGGTATGGCGGAGGGGGAGACTTTACCGGAGGTGGTGGACATGAGTAGTGGTATGGAGGAGGTGGGGACTTTTTAGGAGGTGGTGGGGAATTGTAAAGGTAGGGAGGAGGGGGTGACTTTACTGGCGGTGGTGGGGATGAATAGTGGTATGGAGGAGGTGGAGATTTGTTAGGAGGTGGAGGGGATGAGTAGTGGTAAGGTGGAGGTGGAGACTTTTTAGGAGGAGGAGGGGACGAGTAGTGGTATGGAGGAGGTGGAGACTTAGTTGGAGGAGGTGGGGATGTGTAATGATATGGGGGAGGTGGAGACTTTACCGGGGGTGGTGGAGATAAGTAGTGGTATGGAGGAGGGGAGACTTCACCGGTGGGGGTGGAGATGAGTAATGATATGGAGGAGGTGGTGACTTTTTTGGTGGAGGAGGGGATGAGTAATGGTATGGAGGAGGTGGGGACTTCTTTGGCGGAGGAGGGGATGAGTAGTGGTATGGAGGAGGTGGGGACTTCTTAGGAGGTGGTGGGGAAGTGTAATGGTATGGAGGAGGGGGAGACTTCACCGGTGGAGGTGGTGATGTATAGTGGTATGGAGGAGGTGGGGACTTTTTCGGAGGAGGTGGAGACGAGTAATGGTACGGAGGAGGTGGAGATTTGTTAGGAGGTGGTGGGGACTTGTAGTAGTATGGAGGAGGAGGTGATGGAGATGGTGGTGGAGGTGACTTGTAAATATATGGAGGTGGCGGGGAGGCATAAATGTAAGGCTTATAATCAGCTACGACACCGGTGGCTATCAAACAAAATGCCAAAGCAAAAACAAGTCGAGGCCATTGCCTCATATTTGAAAGGCTTGTCATTGGGAAAGACTAGTTAGAGAACCTTTTTTTTGTGTCTTAATCTTTAGAATGGAACCCTTTAAATAGTAAATCACTCGATCATTATGAGAGTATCTTTGTCTTTTTTAAATGAACCAAACAGGCTGTATTAATTGTTTAAACTATTACTCTTACCAAATGCCCAGTGTTTGTCTTCCATGATCTCAAGGGATGTAGAGAGAGGAAAACGCTGATAGAAAAGTCAAAAGAATCGAAAAGGGTTGGAAGTTTTGATAGCATTTTTATTCATTTTAAAAGCGTGAAAAAGCCAAAAAGTCACTTGTTTCCTTCTAATGAAAACAAAACAATTTTGGAGCGAGGGTGGGAATGGAAAGTATTTTTAAGCCAGAGTTTTAGTCAAATCTTACAAACCCTATTAAATATAATAACACTTGGGATTATGTTTGACATATGCTTGGGAGTTGTTGTATCGTTTATATTTAATTCACCGCCATATTATTATCTACTAGGGGTGTAAACGGTTCGGTTCGGTTTTAGGGTTTTTAGAGATCAAACCGCTAGTCATCGGTTTGGAATTTTTCCAAACCGAACTGAACCGCAATATCGTCCAAACCGAACTAAACCAAACTGTCATGGTTCGGTTCAGACTGCGGTTCAGACTGAGGTCCAAACCGAGTACTGGGTGAACAAGATTCACAATAAAATTGACTTGAAATTTTCTTTAAAATTTCCCGAACTAGTTTACAAAATTCACAATTGCAAATTACACAAAACCTAAAATTGAGAAATGGGTTTGAATTACCGTCAGTTTCGAGACAAATTCGGCACTGAAGGAAGGGTCTTCGTCGTCGGGGACGGAGGAACGGAAGCAATCGCCGCCGGAGAAGGAAGGGTCGGCGGCGCTTGAGGATTCGACGATCGGGGAAGAAGACTGGAGAGCCTCTCCTTCGAAGAAATGGGAACTGGGAAGTGATTTGTTTTTTTTTGGAAAACTGGGAAGTGTTGTTAGGGTTAGTTAAATAAATATATGTTTTATATGTTAAATGAATGATCCAGATTAAATTTAACAAATGAATCAACGGTTCATATCACGGTTTGGAATATCGGTTCCGCGGTTCGGTTTCGCGGTTCGGTTCCGTGGTTCGGTTCTGCAGTTCGGTCTGATACGGTTTGGTTCGGTTTGGTCGGTTTATAAGAGTCAGACCGCAGACCGAACTGAACCGCACGGTTTGTGATATTTTCAAACCAAGCTGAACCACGGAAGCATAAAAACCAAACCAAACTACACGGTTTGGTTCGGTTCGGTCTCAAACCGCGGTTTGAACCGAACCGCTGACACCCCTATTATCTACTAGTCCCTCCGTCCCAGTGTATATGTTCACATTTCCTTTTTAATTTGTACAAGATTATATGTCCACTTTCTAAAATGGCAAAGAATCTTTATTATTCCTCTCACTCATTCTCTTTCCTACTTACTTTTATACTCACGACATCAATCAACTTACTATTCCCTCCCACTCATTCTCTCTCCTACTCTACTTTTATACTCACAACACTTACATCACTTCCACCGTTTCTTATACTCCGTGCAAATGAGAGGGTGTACATATACTCTGGAATGGAGCGAGCAGGCCCGGTGAATGGCATGTGCAAGAAGACCTCTTGCACAGGGCCACAAATTCTTAGGGGCCTCCATTTTGCTCCCTCTGTTCCAGAATGTTAGTTCATTTTTGCTCCCTCTGTTCCACAAATTCTTAGGAGAAATGTATATGTGTGACGGAGGTGGTGGTGGTGATTTGTACACATAAGGAGGTGGAGGCAACAGGGATGGCGAAGGTGAGGACTTGTACACATTAGGAGGAGGTAGTGGTGGAGGAGGTGGAGATAGATATTCATAAATGCAAGGAGGTGGAGGGGCTGGTGATTTATACTCATAAGGAGGTGGTGGCAATGGTGATGGAGGTGGTGGTGGTGGTGGTGGAGATGGCGGTGGTGGGGATTCGTAGATGTACGGAGATGGTGGCGATGGAAACTTGTAAACATAAGGCGGTGGCATTGATGCATAAATATAAGGCTTGTAATCAGCTACAACACTAGCTACTAAGTAGAATGCCATACCAAAAACTAATTGAGGCCAAAGCCCCAACTTCATTAGGATTGCCATTATCATATTTAAACAAGACTACTTAGTTTAAGCTCTTTTTTCGTTGTGTATGATATTGTTTGAGTGAGCTCTTTTTCGTGTGAGCTGGAGGTCACGGGTTCAAGTCCTGGAAGCAGCCTCTTGCAATTCAAGGTAAGGTTTGCCTACATTTCACCCTTGTGGTGGGGACCCTTCCCCGGACCCTCGCTATGCGGGGATGCCTTGTGCACCGGGCTGTCCTTTTTTTTTTTTAATGCTATTAAAACTTTTACCAAATCCTACGTCATGATTTTCGACAACTGTGATTTAAGTTTTGTTTTCCTGCAGAAAAAGTCAACAGTTTATTAATATTCACATTCAAACGCGTTCGTGAGGAAAACGGGTTTTGCAGTTTCATCCCTAATGGACTGATGGGGTGGATTTGCATTTTTGTTAAAATGGCTTTACAGTAAGAAGATTTTAAGTTAATGGTGACAAACTTGTACTGTCTCCGTTCCATAACAAATCTCGAGTTTGACTTGTCAGCATTTTTTTAATAATGTGTTTTACTTGTTAGTACATTGCTTGGTCAATAGTATAAATGCGCCAAGTATATTTCCTTGTTTAAAATCGCAACATTTTGAATGTTGTTTAAAGTAAAAAAGAAAGTGCAACATTAATTACAGACGTAAGTATCTACTTCTCCCTCCGTCCCAGAGTAAGAGTCTCATTTTCCTTTTTGGTCCGTCCCAGAGTAAGAGTCTCATTCCTAAAATGGCAAAGAATCTTTACTATTCACCTTACTCATTCTCTCTCATATTTTACTTTTATACTCACAACACCAATCAATTCACTATTCTCTCTCACTCATTCTCTCTCATACTTTACTTTTACACTCACAACATTTACATCACATCCAATATTTATTAATAAGCGTGCAAATGAGGGGTGGGACTCTTACTCCGGGACGGAGGGAGTACGTTTTAGTACAGATTCTTAATCATGGAACGAAGGTCTTAGATACTCCCCCGTCCCTAAGTACCTCGCTTCACTTTTTATTGTTTCTATATAAGATTTCTATATAAGAGTATAGTTTTAGTATAATTTTATTATGAAATAAATAATGTAAAAATAAAAAGCTCATTAAGTCCTTTCGAAAAAGAAAAAAAAAAAGGCTCATTAAGTAAAAAAAAAAAAATAGACTAATTAACTGCCACACTTGTTATGAAACTGAAAAAATATTTAGTGGTGGGTGAGTCTTACTTTTGATCATCCCTAACAAGGTATAGGTCATTTTGGCATTGGGTTTCAGATGCTTAAAATCACTTTTTATGATTGAAAAAGGTGATTTTGCATCAGTTAATTTTATTTATTTATTTTTTTTGTCAAAATGCTGAACTGCAAATTGTTGGTTGTTGACTTGTTGGTAATACTTAATGAAGCTAGGATAAATGCCTTGTAATTAACGTTTGACTATCCGTCACAAATTTCTTGATAGCTGTCAACTCAATATCTGACTGAGAAATTACCACCAAATTTCCATTGTCTATTGCCTATTGGATTTATCGATGAAATTTGTTGCTTCTTGTATGTTCAATTCTCATGGAAACTAATGTAGATTTTAGAGGCATTGAGGAAAAATGTCATGTTAACAAATAAAATAAAAAAATATTTTCCATTAAAAAGAAATAATTTTCTTTCAGTTTGTCGAATTAATGGTTTTATTTTCATTTTCAAAAGATGACACAAGCATTTCATAATTTAGAAATAGTTACAAGCAATTAAAATCATTTAAAATCAGTCCCATAAAGAAAAAAAAAATACTACTACACCTCTCCCTAAATGAGTGTCCAAATTTCATTTTAAGAGACATAATTTTTTGTATAATTTGGTAGCAAAATTCATACTCCCTCCGTCCCATTTTATACTTCAAAAAAAAATTGGGTTCAAAAATTAAGAAAAAGGTGATGTGTTGTGAGTGTAGATGGTTTGGTAAGAGAGAGAAAGTGAGGTAGAGAATAGTTAGTGGGTAATTGTTGTGAGTATGACATGTGGGGTCCACAAATAAAGAAGTGTTAAAAACTTTCCTTTTTAGGCTTTGAAGTTTAAAATGGGACGACCAAAATGGCAATTTTTGAAGTTTAAAATGGGACGGAGTGAGTATATAATTTTGTAATCCTCTTTACAAACATTTAGTTTTTGCAATTATAAAGAGACCGGTGGAAAAAATTTCAAAAAAAAACATTTAGGGACAAAGTAATGATCAAAATGGACACTTATTTGTTATTTGGGTCAAAAATTTCCTGAAAATGGACGCTCATTTAAGAGGCAGAGGGAGTAGCATCTAACCTCATAATGTAAGACACATTTAGCACTAATCGAGTTCTTTCAAGGTTGCTACTCATGCTAAGAGCTGGTCTCTGTTGTGAAAACAGCTTAGACCCGTCTCATAATAAAGATGGGTTGACCAATGACCCGGGTATTAAAAAAATATTTTTTTATTTCTTATTTGTCCGTCCGTCAAAAGTAATACTTACTATAACTATATGTCACGATTGTGTTACTTATATATAACATTGTTTATAAGTAAATGTAACACTTGTTTTACAAAAAAAAAAAAAAAAAAAAAGTTCATTTTACTCATCTTTCAACTGTAATACTAACTATAATTACGTGTAACACTAAATGCAACTAAATATAATTGTCTTTATACTGAAATACTGAAATGTAATAGTGGTTTTGCGGAATAAAATAACAAGAGTATTTTGATTTTTTTTTTTTTTTTGAAAGAAAGTAACAATTGAAAAATAACAGTTTATACACATGAATGTAATTGTTTGTACAAGTAAATATAACATTTTGGTAGACAAAATTGTAATACATTTCAATAGATAATGTAATACTTTTACATGTATAATGATAAATTGAAATCATTGTAGCTTATTATCCGAAAACATATAGATATAGTTATTATACAAGTAAACCTAACAGTTTTTAGACAAAATTAGTACTCCCTCCGTCCCAAAGTAAAAGTTCTACTTTCTATATTGGTACGTCCCAAAGTAAGAGTTTCATTCCTAAAATGGAAAGGTATCTTTACTATTCATCCACTAATTCTCTCTCATACTTTACTTTTATACTCACAACACCAATCAACTTACTATTCACTCTCACTCATTCTCTCTCTTACTTTACTTTTACACTCACAACACTTAAATCACTTCCATCATTTCTTAATCTCCGTACATTTGAGTGGTAGGACTCTTACTCTGGGACGGATGTAGTACTTTTTTATTAAAAATATACCATATCTATATAATATTTAAAGCCAGAAACATTCTGAGGCCTCTCAGCCTATCCACGTGGAAATGTGAGCTGGAATTCCACGTGTAAAGCCAAAAACAATGTATTCTTCCTGCCTGCCTATCTCCTCCCCTTATTTCAATCTCATCCCCCTCTCTCAACACACACACCTTTTTTCCTCCCCTAACTCTCTCTCTTTCTTTCTCCATTCATTCCGATTTACCAGCGTTACTCCCTCCTTCCCAGGCTCTTTCCGTCGCCGATATACATGGTCCGTCGAAGAAGAAGAAGACGGCCATGACAACGACACTGATATCAAATAGTCCTCACCCAGATCTGAGTTTTATTAGGTAGGGTGAGAAAGAGAGAAGGGGAGGGGTTGGCGATGGCAATCGTCGGTCGAAAACAACGAGATTCTTTTCCGAGCGAATGGAATGGGTTAGTGAGACGAAGATCAAGCTTTGGTTGGCGTGGGGAAGAAGCAGATCTTTGCTTTGTCAAAATCTGCAATTTAGGTCTTCCATCGGCGCCTTCGACTTGCCGTCATCACCGGCGGCATAGCTCAAAAAAGGTAAATCCCCACCGTATCTTTCTCTCTCCTTCTCCCTCTCGATTTAGGTTGATGGAAAATCCCATTCTTATTTTTCTCAAACGATTTTGCAATCAACGATTTAGGTTTTCAATCAACGATTTTGTCAGATCGATTCTCATCAAAGCTGCTCTGCACCTTATTTTGCATCGATTTTGTCAGATCGATTCTCAACATGGTTAGTAAAATTCTTTCTAAACTGAATGATTGAATTCTTGACATCATCATTATCCGCTAATTTCTCAGTATATTCTAACCTACAAAACAAGAACGATTTCCGCAATTAAACTCAAAAACCAGAATCGCCAACACAAATAAACCCCCCCCCAAAAAAAAAAAAAAAAAAACAAACACAAAAGACGCCCAAATAGTTGTTGTACTCACAACAACTATCCACTAACTATTTCCAACCCCACTATCTCTATACTACATACTGTACTTTCTTTACTCGCAACACTCCACCCTACTTTTCATAGTTTATAATAATAACATTCATTTCTTAAATATTGTACCCAAAAAAAATTTTGAACCCTAAAATGGGACGGAGGGGTATACAGATTCTTGGATATGTTACATCATTTTTCTGTTAGTACTGTTTCATATTTTTTTATGGAGTTATATTATCTTTCTTTGGTCTTTCCAGATTCATCAAAAGTTTTGAAAAAATAATCTGCAGAATTATTTTCAAGTAACTTCAGTTACCGAGTATTAAGAACAATTCTCTTTTTGCAGTCGGAAAAATATGGAGCTGAAGAATCTTGGATAGAAACTTTCTCTTTTGTGGTTGAAACAATGGAGGCTGCTGTAAAGTCGTGGCATCAAAATTCTAATGTCGATGCTAAAGTTTACTTCCTTCTCGATAAGGAAAAGACGGACACAAAGAAATATGCTCCTGGTGTTAATATTGTTAAGGTCTTAAACCTTCTGATTTTTCTAATTTCATGTTAATTGTTCTTATTCAAAATTTACTTATTTTAATTTTAGGTTAGTTCTTATATTTGCAGCATTTGTGATGGTAGCATTTGCCTTAATATGGAAATGAAACTAACTTTTTGTACAAACAAAATGGGGAAATGGGACTATCATTTTGGGATGGAGGCAGTATTTGATTTGAGATCATTTTATAGGCTGTACTGGAAGCAAAGTGTTTCTATGATTATTTCTTACCGGAGTAATTTCATATTTTTGGAAAGGCCAGGGACCGAGGAAATGGAAGCATGGACAGAATGATGGATTTTTCGTTCAATTTGAATCACCTCTGTTGCGGAAAGAATGGTTTATCCCCAGTTCTTCTGAGAAGGGTCATGTATCTCACGTCATTTTTAGTGAACACATTCAGGAGATTAGTGACTTCCGTAACAGGTTCAAACAAATTGCTCTACTTTTGTGACTCTTATTCTATACCCATATTTCTACTGCTACATAGTATATGGTAATAGCTGCAAATGAATTTCAGAATTGTGTTTGAGGGAAGGGGCAGTGCCTATTAAAAATGTGGGCATGCCATCCTCAATGACTATTGATCAAGAGCTAGAAATGTCTAGGCACATTATTAAGACTGTTGACCAATTGGTGCTAATTCATGAGGTAAGAGACCAGATTTCTTGAGCAAAAAAAAAAAAAAAGTTTTTTTTTTTAAAAAATTGGCTATTCATTTTTTTCCCAATACATACTCTAAATTATTGCATCTTCCACTCTATTCTCAGATTGGGCACTACTGGAAGGTTGTCGTCATGGGCCGCGTCCGCACAAAGACCGTTAAGAAATCCTTCCGTCAGGTAATCGGGCGTTACTACTCCAAAATGATACTCGATTTCCATACCAACAAGAAGATCTTAGAAGAGGTTGCAATCATCCCATCCAAGAGCCTCCAGAACAAGATCGCCGGATTCTCAACTCATCTGATGAAGCGCCTCCAAAAGGGTCCTGTCAGACGAATCTCCCTCAAGCTAGAGGAGGAGAGAGAGCGCCGCATGGACTTCGTCCCCGACGAATCGGCCATTAGAACAGACCGTATTGAGGTTGATAAGGAGACAATTGAGATACTGGCTTCTCTGGGTATGAGTGATTTGCCCGGGATTGAGTTGAAGGAAGAGCAGACGCCGATCTCCATTCCGTTCGGTGGTGAGCGTGGCGGATTTGGTGGCGGTGGTGCTCCAAGGAGGTACTGATTGGTCAATGGGTTGTTGCTGTCGGTATTTTGCCGGCGGTCATCTAAAATTTGTCGCTTCACCGACCAATCCATTCTATATCTGTCTATTTCAGTTTGATTTCCTTGAAATTCACATAATTAATTTGATATGAAATTTAGGTTTTTTTTTTTTTTTTTTTACAGTTAAGGATTTCAATTTCCGTTTTCAACTGTAACCCTTGATTTTTTTTTTTATTTTGGAGTTTTGATTTTCGATCTTTTATATGGTAGGAAGATTTTACTTTTACATCGTGGTTCGATGGGTGTTGAGGTGGCATGATGGTGGAATGGTGCGGGCATGAGGTAGAAGAAGACCTGGTACACCCCCTTCTTTCTCTCGGTACATCTATATATCTGTATGAATGTATCTATATGTACATGATAATTGATACATTGATGTGCTATGTAACCACATCTTTTCTTATCTCGAATTATCCGGTCCTTTTATCGCTCGATTTAAAGGTATCTCTCGACATCTTCCTTCTAGGTTCTGCTTATAGTTTACTTTCTGTCAATTTTCATTTTATATTTTAATGGGCAATAGATAATGTTCTTTCAATATGGTTTTATGTATAGCAAGTGGTCGAATTGAGATTTGGGTTGGGAAAGTAAATTGGAACCAGATTGAATTATCATTCAGAGCTTATGTTAACAGTTTTTTTTTTTTTTTTTCATTTGAAATTTACTCCCTCCGTCCCAGAAAGATAGTCTCATTTGATTTTTATAGTCAATACAAGTGAACTTTGACGAAACATTAATGGCAATTTAAAGTCAAATGAGACTATCTTTCCGGAACGGAGGGAGTACAAACTTAATCTTTGGATAGTCTCATTGTTTCATGTGTAGGAGTCTGTTAATATGTGAGGTGAGGTAATCTAATCCAATGTATCCTTTGATTTAATGTAAATTGGTTAATCAATGTTCTTGATTTGGTTGTACTTAATTCTTCTGATTTATATATCATGGGCTTCAATTGTGTGTTTCATGCTGAATGTATAAGTGAAGGTGGTGTCCCAGGGAAACAATCAAGCAAACCATTCTACGTTGGATATGCACGTATGAATAATGAATCCCAATCCTCTTCCAAAGGTTATTGTCATTATTTTATCTTTGGTGTTATTTTTTTTTAAATGACCTACTAAACCACTTTCTTTATCTATAACAATTTGATTTGTATTTGATCCAATGGTTTAGTACTTGTGCTGTTGTGAGGACTTTGTTGGAGAATATGAATTTTCCAGATTCTCAATTTGTATTGAGATTTTTTGTCACTTGCGTGTAAGCAGCAATGCAGGTTTCGACATGTCGTAGCGGGTTCACTACTCATCAATGCCATTATTCCATTGCTCCACTTGTCTTCAACGTGTTCCCAATTACACTTGAGTAGCACTGAGGATTGATTGGTAATCTCTCACATTCTAGAACTAAGAAAGAAAATCCATGTTTCTTTGATGATTGGTACTAATTAAGTTCAACCTGACTTATTCATATTTTAGAAACTTCAACCCGTTTAATGATTTGAATTGTTTGTGACTGTAACGCTCGAGCGAATTTTCTTTATTATAAATGTTCCTTACATCAGTTACCAAATATTGAATTTTTGTTCCTGTTGGGATATTTTAGTACTCCGTCCTACAAAGATAGTTGTGGTCAATTTGATCTGATATTTTTGGAACTTCACTGCCTCAGATACTCAAAATAACTGAATTCTGTATATTATACGCTGGAATTTATCATAAGCTCATCTGCAAATCAATCATACCAGTATAAAATTTGTTTTGATATCTTCAAGTCAGTTGCACTCCAGGTGTTTGATAAAAGGTCTGAAAGAGAGCTATTCATCACGAGATGGTAAAAAGGACTCCCCATTGAACTGAAATGGCTGAAAATATGAATGCGCGAGATGTGATGTCGGTGGTAGTGGGCGGGTAGGGCCACTACTCAATCAAGCTTCTCAACACCATTGTTTGTGGGTAACTTCTATTTTGCCTTCTTTGTCAAGAGTAAAGAGGCTTTGTTTAATGTTTATGGTATTGCAGATCATTTGAGAGGTGTGATGAACCTATGATATTTCATGTTTTATAAATACTGAATCATTGTTACCATCTAAGGTTGAATACTTGAATGCCAGCTCTTAACTTTGAATCGAATGCCAGCTCTTAACTTTGAATCGGCACTAAATGCAGTAGCTACATGTCCTTGAGTATGCAATCTAAGGAAGATTCTTGGAGACATTTGATGGCTACTATTTCCGGATTCAGCGTGGAAGAAGGAACAGTGGCTTTCATTGCAATGAGGTTGATCATGTCTTCGAGCATTTATATGTTATTCTGGACTGTTAATTTGTCATTGGCATGAACTTTTATGATTCATATTGCCCTAATTGATTAGAGTTTGAACATTCTATAACCATTATCAACTTCCCAGGATTGGCATTTGTTGAATGAAGGGAAAATCACTGGATTAATAGATTCCCGGGCACCAGGCACATGCTGAGTTGAGATACAAACATGTAAGAGTATTGTGCGCCTAAGAAGTCACAATAGATAGGCCTAATATACTGAAAGTTCCCTATGCTTAGTAGTGAAGTGACAGATGTTACTGCTCCCAAACATCCTACATTTACTCAAAGTCAGATTTCTTCACATTAACTCCTCGGAGTCTACAACATTTTTACGTAAACCTGCAGCAGATCACTAGAAGAATTGTATTTATAGTTTATGGAACTCTAGGTGGCATATGAAGATAGACGATTAAGGGTCAGCTGTACCTTGATTTTATACAAATAGATAGAATGACCAGCATGTACTGTGCACCAAAAAAATAACTTTAATAGTTTGACAGGAGATTGTGTAAAAGAAATCATTTGATGAAGTACTATCAGTGACCCTTCAATTTGGTGGTACTCCTTCTGCATCTTTGTCTCTTATGATTGTGATATTGTGTTTAACTGATATTCGCACCTTGCCATATTATATGATAGTCCCGGTTGACTTTTTGCATGTTTAAAGTCATGTGTTTTAAAACCTTAGTGATTTTGGAAAAAAAAAGGGGGGGGGGGAGAAATGGGAGTATCATTTTGGAACGGAGGAGTATATATTTTGTAGCAGGTTCCCTTTCATTTTACATCTATTCATTTTACATCTATGTAATTAGTAGTGCGGGGAAAATTAGCGATTGTGGAGAGAGATTTGTTCTTTGTGTTTAAGGATTCGTGTTCGAATCAGAGACAGTTACAAAAAGTCAAGCCCTCAAAAACCTTGACATTTCATCATTTCTATCCCTTTCTTCCCCCATTTCAAACAGAGAGCGAGAGAGAGAGAGAGAGGGACTGAGTTATATTCAAACAACTGCAAAATTGAGTTTAAGGGTAGTTGATTTCTTGAAGATTAGGAGATGTGGATCGTTAAGAGGAATTTTACAGGACCCATCCCTTTTTTTTTTTTTTTAAGCTTGATTCTTTAAATCTTATAGATTATTGACTTATTTATTTGTAATTGATGATCAGAGTTTGATTTGTTTTATGATTCTTTTTTGCAGACTCTTGAGTGAATTTTAATGTGTTGGAAGAGGTTGATGTTGGGTTGTAGAGTGGGGAGGAGAGGAGTTGGAGTTTATGGGTAATATATGCTCTAATTCTCAGGTGAGGATTTGGAACTCTATTTTTGTTGATTTTGAGTGTTTTAAGGTTACATTATATGTTTTTCAAATTCAGTTACTTTGAAGCCTTAATTTAGAAAATGAGATTAAATTTTTTGGGACACGCAAAAAGGTATAATGGGACTATTATTTTGGGACTCGGGGGGTTGAGTATTTGGCTAATTTCTTTAGGGGGCATAAATATGGATTTGTTTCGGTTTTACGATGGCTCGAATATTGATATATAAGAGTTAATTATCACATATTATTGGATTAATATTGAGTGTGGTTTGTAAATTGCATTCTAAAGCAAACATGACGTAAGAGATGAGGATTACAGATTGTTGGTCTCTCTCTCTCTCTCTCTGTGTACATATACATATATATATATATACATATATATATATATATATATACACGTACATATGTGTGTGCTTTTTTGCATATTTCTTAGTATTATAATTGTACTCCCTTCGTCTCATAAAAAAATATCCATTTTGCCATTTTGGGTGTTCTATTGGAAAGTACCACTTTCCTGGAAAGGAAAATATATACCTCTCTCCTTCGCACTCATAACAACTATTCACTTATTATTCACTTTTTCTCTCCTTCCCACTCACAACACTTACTCTTCCAACATGTTTCCTTAATTCCCGTTGGGTACTTTGTAGCAAATGGGTACTTTGTTATGGGACGGAGGGAGTATATTATACGTTGTGTATTTGTGCGAAGGATAAGGTTCGGGACATTTTTCATGCAAAATTATATACTCAATAATTATATATTTTAGATATCCAAATAGTTTATATAAGTTTTGTATGTTGACGATTAACATTTTTTTCCAAGTCCACATTATTGAAAGTGTATTATCGACGGACAGAAAGGAGCAAGCATTACCGAATTTGGTGTTACGTCAGAAATGAAGCCATGCACATGTTTTCATATTGAAATTTCAAGAGCAAATTTATTTTCCCATCATTTCGGAATAGTGTCATGTTATTCATGGACCCTTTAGTTTCACCAATAAATTGATGTAATCAATTAAATTAATGTTAACGTACTTATTGCGTTTCAGCTTCCTTATTTTCATTTTGTGGTCTATTATCATTCTATTAATATTGATTATTGTGACTTTCCATCAACCTTCATTACATAGTACATGAATATATCCAGATCATATTCATAAATTAATAAAATCAGTGTATTCATGCATATTAAATGAAGTAACCATTGACATACTTAGCATATCAATACATTTAAATAATTTTACAATAACAACAACTACCATTATTGCATGTATAGTTGGTAAAAAAAATAGTGGAATATATCTTGGACAGAGCAAAAATACATACATTTTGTTCGAATCTTTAATTAATTAAATTATGGTAAAATAACACAATTACCGCCGTGCATCGCACGGGGGCTTAGAAAACAATAATGATTTTTTATAAATTTTATAAACAGTTATTACTTCGTTATTAATAACACTTTCAAACTACATATTTATATTTTTATTAGGTCTATTTTTTTTTAATTGCTTCATCAAACGACAATCATGTTTATCAAAAACTGTAGCCGAGCAGGACGGAGGGAGTATGTATCGTTTTATTTCATAATGTTAAATATTGTTCCTGATTGAATGGTCATTCGGATCAATTGCCTCGAACGTTTTGCAAAATGTTTGGTAAAAAATATCTATTTCGGATGGAGATTGATGAAAGAGCAAAAGATGTCGTTGGTGAGAAACGTACTTTCACTGTGAGAAAAGTGACATGGGATGCCCTCTTGATTGATAAGTATTTGTCACTCACCAAATCTGACGTAAGTACAATCCATCTTACATCACACGGAATTTTATCTCGACAGTGGAATTTTACATCTTAAAAATATCTTCTGTGTAATGCTTCTCATCACTATTTCTTTACATCACAGGGAATTTTATCTCGACAGTGGAGGACGTTGCTAACTCAATTTGGGACGAAAGAGTATGAATTATAATTTAGCACTATGTCTATGAAGTCTTAATGGATGTTTCACTTTCATTGTAAGTGTGAGGGCTTCAAATATCTTCCTTTTTCTCTTTCTTTTCTTCTTTTGTGTGTGTGGCTGTGGCCTGTAGGTGTGAATAGAATGGGATAATATGCACATATATCATATTTACATTGTTTAAGTCAATGCTTCATGTATGTATGGTGTTTTACATGGAGTTCTTGGGTTACATGAAAAGATACTTAGTGTGTATCGGAATAAGTTGGGTTATAAGAAAACAACGTTCAGTGTCAAGCTCATCCTCATCTTGATGTTAACATCATCGTTGTACTTTATATAGCAATGTAGATCATGGGGGGTTTATTAATGAAAAATGTCAAATTTGAAGATCATTTAGGGACGGAGGGAGTTTTTTTTTTTTTTTAATTCTTAGCATTACTATGCTCCCGTCGAATCTCGACTGGTTACTCACTAGTTATTTGAAAAATGTAACAATGTAACACTTTGGTAAAAGAAAATATATTATAATTTTCTATATAATAGTGTTACATTCATTTTATAGAAACTGTTAACTTTTTTATTTTTACAATGTTACTAAAACAAGTGTTTTTAGTTCTAAAGTGTAAACGGTTGAACTATTACTTTCTTATACATATGTATTACATTTATGTATAAACAATGTTACATATAAGTAACACGTTTGTTACATTTAGTTATATTAATTATTACTTTTGGCAAATGAAAAAACATAAAAAAAAAAAAAAAAATGTTACTTTTCTATACATATGTATTACATTTACTTATAAACACTGTTACATATAAGTAACAATTTTGTTATATTTAGTTATAGTAAATATTACTTTTGGCAAACAAAAAAAACAAAAAAAAATGAAAAAAGAAAAAAAAATTAGACCCCGGATTATGGGTCGAAATTGTACCAATAACCCAGACCTATAACTCGTCTTTACTATGAAACGAATTTTGTTCTCACTTGAGTTTTTGTTTCCTGAGATTTTTGATGAGTGTGCGAGAGAGAGAGAGAGAGAGAGAAGGGGAAGACTGATGGAGAGAGCAGACATATGTAATTAAACTGTTATAAACAACTTTAGCATTCAAATTCAATGCACAGAAAGGGTTTACATACTACATGTTACACCCTCCATCTTATTAATCTCATAATAATAATAATACTCCCTCCGACCCAACATGAATGAATGTAAAAAAAAAAACTTGCATTTGGTTAAAAGTAATTTGGCGTTAATTTTGGGACGGAGTGAGTAATAAGTATCGTGTTTTTTTTTCATACATCCTAAAATAAGTATCGAATATATCTGACAATGAAATATGCATAGTGTAATTTTATCATGATAAAAGTAATATAGAAATAAATAAATAATTACTGAGATGGTTATAATATACAAAACCCTTGAAACTATTTGATAGACAAATAATAAAAAAACAAAAGTTACTTGTATATATTTAGACTCCGTGCTGCAGTTTATTTTTGCATCGAAATTCAATGAATAAAAGGAATTTCAGAAGTGTACTATAATATTCATCACTTTGAAGAAGTAAACACACAGCTCAAGGAATTACAGTAAAATACGTGTTGAAATAAAAAGATGAGTGATACAAGAAGCTCCAATCTCTCTGACAAAATTATGTCAGAGGATCTATGTTGTACGTTATTAAACATAGAAGCTTACATAAGACATACAACTCCTAATGCTAATCACTACTACAAATCAAAAATAAACAATGACAACCTTTTAAAACGAAAAACAAAGAATAAATGAAGACAAATACACTCCTCTGTGGGGGGTAAAGTAATTACTAAATACTATCTTAATGTTTCGACGACACATCGATATGCACGTCCTTGTAACATATGGGGCAAGCCTGAGAGAAGGGTGTGCTGTCAGAGACATGTTGGATTTGAAAAGAAAAAAAAAAAGAAGCGGTTATGATTTTCTTTAAAAGTTTAAGTGGTTTAATTACCTTGTTGATGCTAAGCCATCTGCTGCCACAACTAGCGTGGTAGACATGTTTGCAAGGAAGAGTGATCTGACGTGTACCTCGTTTATATTCCATTTGACAAATCACACACCTGGTTGTAGCAAGACAAATCAATTGAATTAGTGTCTGGACTCTGGATCGATATAACGTAAAGAAGATCAAGGCGACTAAGAGATGGTTTGATTTATGGTTTACTATAACAAAGAAAATCACTCTGAAGGCGAATTTATAAAGAAACAACATTGTTTCTCTGACAGATGTTAATATAGAAAGTGGGCGCCCCCCTCCCCCCACCCCACAAAAAAAAAAAAAATTAATAATAATAAATAGATAAACAAAATGCTTCTTTCATACCAAAAAGATAGTCATATTTGACAATTCAAACATTATTAAGAAATGGGACAGTCTTTTTGGGACTAATAGACTAAAAGAAAATTGGGCTTCTATTGAACCAAGGGAGGTTTAAAGAGACAGGGCCAGCCAAGAAAATTGTGATATCCCCCATCCCACATCGGAAATATGTGGGAATTGAGTGTGCTATATAGAAGGCCCATACACTCCTACTAAGCATCAAATCATCCATTGGACTTTTGGAGGCCTGTGATGGGCTGTGGTTGACCCAATTGAGGAGATGCTTGGTGGGCTAGTGTATGGTACCTACGTGGCGGGTCGGGTCTGCGGACTCGGGTCGTTACAAATGGTATCAGAGCGGAACCCCGGCCTTAAGGCTTGCGAGCTAGCCCGGGGGTACGATCTGGGTATTGATTGACCTTGCCAGGGACGGCAAGGGTTTGAGTGGGGGAGATTGTGATATCCCCCATCCCACATCGGAAATATGTGGGAATTGAGTGTGCTATATAGAAGGCCCATACACTCCTACTAAGCATCAAATCATCCATTGGACTTTTGGAGGCCTGTGATGGGCTGTGGTTGACCCAATTGAGGAGATGCTTGGTGGCCTAGTGTATGGTACTTACGTGGCGGGTCGGGTCTGCGGACTCGGGTAGTTACAAAAATAGCCTAGAAAAAGATAGATAGAAGAGCAAAAAAAAAAAAAAAATATTAACAATCAATGCGTATTGTGTCCACAAATACGGTTTTATAATCAACTACTCCCTTTGTCCCATTGAATGTCCATTTTTGAGTTTTAAGAGAATTTAAGGAAGTTGCCATGTAGTAACACACATACGACTTGGGCTTAAATGTGCATAAACACAACATGACTAGTGAAGCAAGTGTTCATATCCTAAAAAAGTTTGAATAGTCAAATGTGAAGATCATTTTGAGACGGAGGGACCGAGGGAGTAACTAACAAGGAGCTTTGTGTAACTTCACTAAACAAAAGGTCACTCATTTTGGGCAATCTTTTTTACCAAAATGAACTTTCATTTTGGGATAGAGGGAGTACTAGTTACTACCAGTAAAGCTACTTTTGACTAATATCCACTGCTATCCAATTTCATAACACCGAATGTTAGGCTCCCTCAGCCCCTCCATGAAAATCACTTTTGGCAAAAGTTCCAATTCTAGAGAAGTCTAACGTAGTCTAGTATGTCAAGTAATTGCAGTCACTTTAGCACAAAAATAGCATTCACTAAGAAGCTTTCAGTATACATACATGAAACTGCTCTAGATGAGAGGTAATGACATCTAAAAATTCGTGAAATACAAGAAAGGGACAAAATTTAATCAGTTTGCTTTGAAAGAGATCAGAACACAGTTATTGTCTTTGTGTGCATATAGATATCATCGGCTCATTGGCAAGTGCCTTCAACCAGGCCCGTCTCAATAATTATGGGTACCCTGTGCTAAATGTGAAAATTGGGGCCCTTAGTATTTAAAAAATTTACACAACAAAATGATTGTAATAATGTTAAAGTAATAAGAAAATAATTCATTAAAATTAAAAATATATTATTAAAGAAACCAAACTTTCTAATTAAGGTTTTAAAAAAAAAACATATGAATGAAAGCATCAACTAAAAAAAGAAGGGGAGGGAAGCCCAAAAATTGATTGAAATAATGTTGAATTAATAAACAAATTAGTCAATAAAATTAAAATATCTTATTAAAAAAACAAAACTTTCTAATTGAGTAATTGAGGTTTTGAAAAAAAAATGAAAGCAAGTCTAAATTAGGAAAGAATGTGAAATAAGCCCAAAAATAAAAATCAGCCCAAGAAGGAAAAAAGAAAAAAAAAAAACAAACAAACAAAAAGGGCTGCTGCTTCTGGGGGTCAAACTCAGACAGCCTGGTTGCTTTAGGCAACGCCCTACCAGCAGGGAAACATAGTCACTTGTGTAACTATTTGGTATCTATTATATATATAATAACTTTATAAAATTTGGGGCCCCCAATTTTTTTGGGCCCTGTGCAGTTGGGCTGGTTGCACGGGCTCAAAACTGGGCCTGCCTTCAACTATCAGGAGCATTAGACAGCTTTGACGGCGTTTTAACCTTACAAGCAGCTCAATCAAAGCAGAGAAGATAATACTACGCAGCTCATTATGGTTTTAGCAGTGGGTATGATGCAAGTAGAAGTACTCCGTATAAAAAATGCCATCATTCTAAGAATTCAGAATGAAGGCATGGTTTACTGTTTAGTAAGATGCTTCAAAAGCAAAGAAAGGCATGACTATGGTGCCATGGGGGTTACTTGACCCCCTTAATTTTTGGGAAATGTCATTTAGTACCTACAAAAATTTTAAATGTACACAAAAAAAAATATATTTTGTCAATTTCAACAACTGTTACTTCTTGTAAAATTTGCACTATGATATCATTTTGACCCCCTTTGTGCCAAATTTTATGTGATAAATATAATTCTTACTCCCTATGTCCCTAAATGAATGTCCATTTTCAAGAAATTTTTGTCCCAAAATGAATGTCTTTTTTTTAATAAAACATAGTCCTGAAATGCATTTTTTCCAAAAGAAAATTCACTGGTCTCTTTATACTTGCAAAACTAAATGTTTTGAAAGAGGATTACAAGAATATGTATAAATCTTTGCATTAAATTGTATAAAAAGTATATATTTTCAGACTGTCCCTTAAAAATGAAATTTGGACATTCATTTAGGGACGGAGGGAGTATTACTTATGCAATCTCGACCCCCTTTGAAAAAAAATCTGGCTTCCGCACTGACTACAAGTGAGAATGGCAAGAGAAGGTTTTGCTAGCTTATGTCATGATTAACGTGCTGCAGTAGTTGATACAACCAAATCCATGAAAGTGTAATCCATAAACATCATTTAACAGCTCGCATGAAAAAAACGAGAGGGAGCCATCAATATGTGTGTATGTTACCTCTCAGTTCTTGATCTTTTCCTTGAAAAGAAGCTACACTTAAACTTTGAGATTGGTAGCCTGGAAATATGCTCTTGCGAGAGACCACGACTTTGAGTTCCAACAGCATCACCTAACTCTAGTAATTCCTGCAAATACAGACACTTATTAATATTGAGCTCAAAAATGATTACAGAGAAGTTGGCTACCGACGTTGAAATGGCCATCTGAGTGTCAGTTAATGTCTATCAATTAACTAGTTGCGCTACAAAGCCTACAGTTAAAGGCCAACAAACATTTTTAGTTTCTGTGTTTTTATCAATTCCATTAACAATTTGTAATCAATGTTCAGCCCCATGCTTAAAATTTCATTCCCACCTTCAAGTGCTCATAGATCAGTATATCCAGGTAAAGTGGTTCTGGGAAGAAGGGGACAAACCTTTGTTTAGGTTGTCATCAAAGATGATCACGAAAGTTTCTCACCACCATTATTGCAGAAATGTTTTAGGAACTCTGAAGGTGTCTTACTCTAAATTCGACAACCACAAACAAGATGCAACTCATATAATATCTAAAAATTAACCACGATTACTTGGAAGACACCCACTTTTAAATGTACCCATATCTAGTTAGATGATTTACATAACATAGGTTACTCCATAAGTAAAACGTATTGAAGGTTTCCACTTAATTTAAATTAAAAGTGAAGATTAAAGCAAGCTATGAACCCCTCTTCCCCCTAACCTGCAAAGTAGAGTACTCTGACTCAGTGAGGTGCATTCCCTCATTTTGCTCTACTCTGCTCGCAACTACACAATCATGAGATATATTGCTTCTAGAACGTTTTCTTAGAAACGCAATGCATTGTTAAATAAAAAATATATGCGATAATTTATGTATCTTTAAAAATATTTTATGTAACATTTATAAAGCCAGCGAAAAATAAGAAAATAAGCAAGATAATCTATTACATGAACATGTCTTGAAAAAGGAGCTTAAATAATAAACAGAATATCTGAAAGTCACATATATCAAACCTCGTAGGTCATATTGTCAGGATCAACATAGTCTTGCCATATAACCTGTATAGTGTACAGAGGTAAACGAATATATCAATTGCCATAAAACTAGACATCAAAATACAAAAGCAGAATTGTTAAATTTGTGAGTGGAAATCTTTTTAAAGATTTGTTCGGCAAAAGTACAGTCTGGATAAAGAAAACACAATAAATAAAAGGAGAATGTCCACACCTGAAAATCATGAGAGTTATGATGACTCCTCGGACCTGGAAAATTGCCAGTAAAAAACATTATAATGGGATATCAAATCACTGAAAGTCGCATTTAAGGCTATGACAAGTTGGAGTAAGCGATCAATATTTTACACTACCAAAGTCAGAAATTAAAATGAGATGTTGAATAACTACAAAACCAAAGCCCAGACAATAGTGGAAGTAAGCAGCTCTCATAAGTATCCAATACTTCTTTCAGTCGATACTAATCGACCACCTCCACTCGTCAGTGGACCCACGATGTTTCTCTCATGTAAAACTATAAAGAGTGCTTGCCAAACATCTCCGTGTCTCTTTATCTATGTTAGTACTGTAATCATCAGAAGAAGAGTATTTTATGGCTTCAGAGAAAAGCATATCTGTATCTCTTTATTTATGGTAGTACTGTAATCAAAAAGACACTCTCTCTATCACATATTTGCTCTCTGCAGTTAAAGTCAAACCAATTTCATCCAATCTGACCATATGGACCCTTCTATCTGGTATTCATCTGTGGACTACAGAGCTTTGCTCCCACAGCAAGAAGGCTTAATGTTTGTACCACACGATTATGTTGAATGCAACAATATAGGTGTCATAATAATTACAAATACATCTAACAATGATATATTAAGAGTAAACATCTGGAATAAAGAAAAGGTTATTCTATTCCATTTTACTCATGTTAACTGTTAAGTTCACAATGGAATCAGAAAAATTCCATATATACTCCCTGTCCGATAAAAAACTGTCCTTTGACTCTCGTGGTTAACTCTACTGAACTTCGACCACAAATTTATGAAGATCTAACTATCCTCATGAAATTCTAAAGATTGTTATTGATAGTATCCTTAATGGTTCAGTGACAACATTTAGAATTTCATGAAGATAATTATAATTTCATAAATTTTGCAAGTTTAATCGAGTTGACCATAAAAGTCAAAGTATGCCAGTTTTTTGGATTGGAAGGAGTATATAGAGGCCACATCAATGATTGTGAATACATATATGTTAAGGATGTACACGACAAGTGTCGTAATCAAAAAAATTAGAAACAGCATTAACAATGTAAGGCATCAAAATTTGAGATTCAGTACTCACACTCAACAGGAGTAGCATGTGAATATCCTTCATGTGGTCTTTGTGTGGGCGTTCTTTCATTAGCCATCATCGGCAAATTTTCTAAATTCCTTCCATATTCATCATTCCCCAAGTTATGGTCATCAACTGCATAAGTGTGGCAGTGATCATAATATGAGTGACTTCCAGGTTCAGACAGCCCAAATTTGTATGCACTGGTATTAATTGAAGGGTACATGCTCTCCTGCATTTACAGAAGCACAAGGTTTATTCTTCAATAATTCTCATGTGAAGAGAGTATGAGACAACTATAAAGGATACACATCAACCAAATCCCAGGTAGACAATATATGTTAATTAAATACTCCCTCCGTCCCGAAATGATTTCCCAGTTTTTTAGTTGTTTGTAGGAATGAATTTCGAGCAATAATTTAGGTTAATTTAATATTCTAATGAAAATCTGAAAAATGTTATTGATACACCATTAAAAATGCTACTCCCTCCAACCCGGAGTAAGAGTCCTACCTCCTATTTGCACGGAGATTAAGAAATGGTGGAAGTAAAATAAGTGTTGTGAGTGTAAAAGTAAAGTAAGAGCGAGAATGAGTAGAAGGGAATAGTAAGTTATTGGTGTTGTGAGTATAAAAGTAAAGTAGGAGAGAGAATGAGTGGGATGAATAGTAAAGATTCTTTGCCATTTTAGGAAATGGACTCTTACTCTGAGACGTACCAAAATAGAAAGTAGGACTCTTACTCTGGTACGGAGGGAGTATCAATAACTTTTTTTTTATTTTCATTAGGATAACCTAAATAACCTAAAATTATTGCCCAAAATTCATTTGTAGTAACAAGTAAAAACGTGGGAACATTATTCTGAGACGGAGGGAGTAAACACTGGCATAACCCTTATGATGTCCAACACAATATTGTAACTTCAACAGTTCTTGGTTAACAATAACAAAGCGTAGGTAGGGAATCTTCTCCTTTTTCCCTTTGATCGTGAAGGGTAAGAAGAATTTATAATATGTTTAAATAAAACATGAAGTTATCCTATCATAATGTACCTGAGCATAAGGAGGATCAGCAAAGATAAAATTGACATGCTCATAAGTAAGACCTTCAAAGAAGTCCATAAAGCTTCCTGAAGAACTATAAGGTGTGCCAGGGGTTATGTAAGGACCTCCCATTTGTTGGCTCCAGCTCATTTTGAGAAATGGTCTGAGATCCGACGAAGCAGGATAATGTCAAGCCCTTAGGAGTCCTCAATAAATCCAATCCCTAATCAGTATTCTAAATACAAACATAAAGAAACTCTCCAAGTATTCTACTATCCAATCAATGACGAATTAAAAAGTTCCTGCAAAAGAAACACAAAACATCAGACAACGAAAATAGTAAATCAAAATTTATAGTTTGAATCCAAAGTAGCAACTTCAATATATGAATGAGTGTAATTCAATAAAACTATCAGCCAATCCTTGATTTTGATTTTTGAATTGAGCTGGAAGAACTAGTTCTTTGTTTATAATTGTGAAAATCAAAGTAGCAACTTCAAATATTTCCAGTTTGAACCCAAACAATTGAAAGAAAGAAGGGATTGAATGTGAAATGAGAAAATATAATCGAAAGAATATCTGAGCAAATGATGTATTCTTTCATCATATTTACCCCGGACTCATCATTGTGAGCAAAATTAGATACTTATTTGAGATCTCTAGCATTACCTTTCAAAAAAATCTTTCCTATAAACAAAATTAGCAGAAATTCAACTACAATGAATGAACAAACAAACACAATTACAAATCGCCAGAAAAATGCAAACTTGGGCCTAATCCAACAGGATATCCTTATCAAAACTCAATCAAATTCTTAGATTATACACTGAAACACGCGTGTACCAACATTATCTCCTCAAACGTCATGGATGAACAGAAAAGCAACATTCTAACAAATTACCAATCCAAATGAACCTTTAGGCCTAACAAATCACATGAATTACAACATTGCTGAAATTTACTCAATATCAATCAAGTGGAATGATTTCAAGAACGAGAAATTCACAATCCTTAATTCATCATTCAATCGATCCGTTAATCAAGCAAATTGTATCATAATTAGACGATTAGAGAACCTACATTGATCAAATTGGAACGCCAATGGCATGAATGATCCAATTCTTCTCTCTAGAACCCCCTGAAAATGAGAGAGCCAAAGATACTCTCTTTCTCTCTCTATAGCTATACCTATGTGTATAATTATATAATACTCCTTCCGTCCCAAATTAACGTTCTTTCTTACTTTACTTTGACATTACACGGAGATCAAGAAAAATTACTTTGACTTTACACGGAGATCAAGAAAAAATAAAAGTTGTGAGTATGAAAAGTAGAGTAAGAGAGAGAAAATGGGTAAGGAGTTTTTTTTTTTTTTTGAGAATGACAAGTGCCTCCTACTTTCTATTTTAAATAATAAAACTTACCAAAAAAGGAAATTAAGAACTTAAGCGGGACAGAGGGAGTATCCATTATTTTCTCTCTCTATATCTATATAAACACTCTTGTTCTCTCTCTAGAGATCACACTGACTCTGTGTTGGGTGGCGCCTTTTGCAGTACATGAGACACGCCAACTCCGTTACACAACGAGGAGTGATTCCCTGCTCCGCGACAACATCGAGGAGATGTTACAGCTACTGTTCGGTGATATCAATGTTTATCACCTCGAAGTCGCAGGTTAGGCGATCTACTTAACCCAATTCTAATAAGACACGTGTATATCCAATCAGTAGCGTTGTCACTGTACTAGTGGGTAAGAGTAGGGATGGCAATTTTACCGAATCCGATCCGTATCCGGGAGAATCCGACCGGGGATGGGTGGGTTTGATAATACATTTTGAAAATCCGGCGGGTTCGGATACGGGTTTGGTATCTGTCTGATATCCGCCCGTATCCGAACCGTATCCGACCCGTATAATATCCGAATAAATTTATATCCGTATCCGATCCGTATCCGACCGTATCCGTCCGTATCCAACCGTATCCGATCCGTTTACTAAGCTATTTACTCTTTTACCCTTATATTCAATTAATATTACAACCCCAACCTTATATATATATATTGTGAGGGGAGAGAGAGGATCAGTAGGGTTCAATCCGCCGGCACCCCTCCCGATTCTCTCTCTCACCACCATCTCACCATCGGCTCATCTCCCTCATCTCCCACATCTCCGGCCGTCGCCCAACAACCACCGATCTCCCTCCCGATTCTCTCTCACCAGCTCACCCATTTCTTAGATCCGTCACCTCACCCACTCCCTCAACTCCGATCTCCACAACCTGCTCGCTCCTTCCATTCCGGTCACCAACAACCGCCATCGCAACCGCCGCCGCCGTTTCCCCCAAATCCAGTTACAACTCCCCCGCCGGCAACACTCTTTCCCTCCGATTCGACCACCTCCCTCATCTTCATCACCAAAATCCCCAAATCAGTCGCCCTAGCTCTCTCTCTCTCTCACACGTCTACCACCACCCCTCCGATCCCGGCGTTCTACCTATGTCTGACGCCGACCTTCAATTTCAGACACGCCGGAGTCGCTCACTGTGGTGTGTCTACTCAGTAGCTCAGGTAAGTCATAGTCCTTATACTTTTTTTGTGTGTGATTCTTGAGATGATGGTTGGTCTCTGATGATTCCTTTGATTTAGATTATGGATTTTATGAAATTTTCTTTGATTCATTTGTGAAACCATGAAATTGAATAAAATTGTTGATTCCCTGCTCCTATTATTCTGTTGGATTCGTAGAAAAATCTACTTTGCAGATCTAATCCCACAAATTGTAACCATAAATTAGAACAATGTTTGCTGCAAGCCCTTCCCCCAACAAAAAAAAAAAAAAACTGGGCGGATACGGTTCGGATACGGGCGGATACGGTCGGATACGGATACGGTGTTGGTAGGCTCGGGTCGGATACGGGTTTGGCAATATTCGGACCGTATTCGACCCGTTGCCATCCCTAGGTAAGAGTGAGTACTCTCTAGTCTCTACTCTCCGAGTAAACTACCAAATTGACCTGCGTACTACTCCAGATTTTTACTTTTACCTTTGTACTACCGAAACAACAAAAATAACCTGCGTACTATTGATAAATTAGTAAAACTAACCAAAATCGTTATATAATGTTAATAGAAGTTAATGGACGTTAGTATTTTAACAGATACTACTATAGAAACTTTCAAATTACCCCATGACCTAACAATCTATTAAACCGCTTAAATGAGTATTAAAATGACTTATTTACCCTTATTCTCAAAATAACCCTTCCCTCTCCACTACCAACATCCATGGCAGTCCCTACACTCCCAAACCCAGAAACGCAAACGACGAACTCCACCACCACACACCACCATCGGTTGAGCTTGATGCTTGTAGATTGTTTTCAAAATCAAGGTTGTTAATCAATTCTAAAACAAAACCGTAACCAATTTACAATAATCACACGTTTAATAGCAAGGAGCACCAGACCCAATCAAGTCCCTTTCCCGACACCGGATTGGTCGCACCGCTAGGCTTGACGGGTTGATAATTAAAGATCAGTGGATGGACTGAGCCGATGAAGTCCAGCATACTAACTGAAAAAGAAGCGTAATTATGTATGTAATCGATTTGGATTTATTCAAGAAAAACTAGGGTTCGTTGCTTTGCATTTCCAGGGAATGGTTTGGGTATGAGGAAAGAGAAAGATAGGTTTTTAGTGAGAAGGGGGCTATGGAAGGAGCTGTTAAAAAGTAAAATAAAAGGAATAATAAAACTCCCCAACTTATATTACCCAATCCGCCATAAATACATTTGAAAGAAAAATCGAACAATGGCAGCCATATCCGGTGTAAGCCTCACAACCCCAAGAGTTGTTGCCGTCAGGGCCACATACTCCCATAAACTCGCCGTCGTAAAATACCCATGGCTCAACCACCCATGGAAGACGACCCCTCAAGTCGGATCGGGGCGCATGTGCATCCAACCCGTGAAAGCGGCACCGGAATCCATAACCGAGAAGGTTGCTCAGAGCATCAAGCGCCAAGCAGACTTGCTCTGATGACCCTGCTAGCGGAGAGTGCGTGGCAGCGTGGGGCGAGGTGGAGAAGCTGAGCGCGGCGGCGAGATACGCCCAGGACAAGAACAAGGTCGTTGACCAGCTGAAGGAGTACTGCAAGGATAACATGGACGCCGACGAGTGCCGTACGTACAAGGACTGAGTTGACTCGCTCGTTAAAACACACTCGTGAATGTATTGCTCTTTATAAATAAATTCGTTAGATGTTTACTTTGATGGGTTTGTTTATATTTTGGATTAATTAATTACGTTATAATTGTTGTATTATTAAACATGTTTATATTGCAACATACTTTATTGTTAAAAAAATAAAATAAATAAAAGTTAAATATTTTCATTCCGGCCCGTTATTAGTAAGGGCATATAGGTCATTCTAAGAAAGTTAGGAGTTTGGTTTGTAATGGTGGCAATTTGAAATTTTGGTAACAATATCTGTTAATTTACTAACGTCCGTTAACATCCGTCAACACTCATGGACGATTTTGGTTAATTTTATTAATTTATCAATAGTACGCATGTTACTTTTATTGTTTCAATAGTACAAAGGTTAAAGTGAAAATCTGGAATAGTACGCGGGTCAGTTTGGTAGTGTACTCAAACTCTCTCAGATTACCATAATCTGTTCACCTTTTTTTTTAGTCTGTTCCAGAGTATATATCAACTTTTTAAAATGGCAAAAAATATTTACTATTTCACTAATTATCTATCCTACTTTATTTTTATACTCACAACACTAATCAACTTACTATTATCTTCGCTCAGTTTATCTCTTATTTTACTTTTATATTCACAACACTTTCATTAGTTCCAACATTTCTTAATTTTCGTGCAAATAAGAGGGTGGACATATGCTCTAAGACGGAAAGAGTACTATGGTTGGGATTAAATACCCTTCTAGTTTATATCTTTTTTCTTATTTGCCATCCAAATTACCTAGTATAACAATTACGCCCCCCCTAATCACCCCAAATCATTTTCTAGTCCAAACCAATACTAACATAATAAATCTAAACCAAGAAACAAATCAAAGGCTAGTTATTAACAACTAAAAAAAACAATGATAAATGCACTGATAAGTAAAGCGATAGTAAGTTACTCGAGAAACCAAGCTAGCTCATGACCGATTCGTTATGAGCATAAACAATGTTGTTACTATTATGAAGATCATGAGTATCTTGACTAACTTTGTGTATATCGTCACGAGCATCAATATCAATATCTTCGTAATCAGTATCATCACCATCATCCAAGTCATAGAATAAACAATCATCAAAATGAAAAAGAAAGAAAAAAACAAAATGTTCCCAAGACTTGCTAAAAAATATTGTTACGAATGAAGAATTAGAGTTTTCTGGTTTTCAAGTAATGTACATGGCAACATATATGCTGAAATCACACACACACACACACACACACAAAAAGGGAAAAAAAAACAAAAAAAGGCAAATGATATCAGAAGGCCTTAAGAACAATACAAGAAGTATGAGTCTTGATATTTATAAGCATATGCACACATATCACAATAGCAACCTTTCGTAAAGTGACATTATAGCACATCTGCAACATGTAATAAATTAGTAATAAAAACATTTGTTTAGTCATGCAACCTTTCGTAAAGTGACATTATAGCACATCTTGACCATATAATTTGTCATAGGGGCTCAATGTAGCCAATACTGGCCGCAAACATCTGCATCCTAAGAAGCTGTCAGTCATAATGATGCATCAAAGCACTAGCGTTCAAAATATTGGTAAAATTAAGTGATTTGATGCCAAGTTCCCCCATTGAAGTTTAGAAAGAAAAAAATACATTATAAATATTTTTTGCCACGTTAATTAGGGTATTTTTTGTGAAATATATTTTGCCCCCCTTTCAAAAAAAATCCTAGGCTCTGCCACTATATCAAAGCACTAGCGTTCAAAAATCAAAAGTGTGGCAAATACCACTTTAGTTATCTAACATTCAGTAAGTATTATCATCACTAGTCTTTACAATGTGAATGATTACTCGACCTTGTGTTAATATTTATATTTTGAGACAAACTTTATTTTGTTCCTAAGGGATAAAGGAAGTAGGGGCTTATAAATATCACACATATTCGTTATACAATATTAAAACATTATGCGATCATATTTACGTACGATAATTATCTTCATCTGACCTAAGTCTTTTTAACACAACTAAAGACTCAAGTCTTTTAGTGAAGACTCAAGTCTTTCTAACATAAGTAAATAAAAATAAGAGAGTAAGTGTACCATGAAAATAATGTAAACAATTTCAACAATAGCATGCTATATATTAATACGGTACCCTCACATGTTTATCATGGAGGAATTCATATAGTTTAAGGAGTTTCCAACCTATTCCTATAGTTTAAGGGGTTTCATGTGGCATATGATATATATAGTGCAAGGGAGTCCATATTTCTACAACTCCTTTTATATAGTTTTGGTTAAGATGCATTTTTTATAATAACACTGCAACAAAAATGATTTTTATTGTCATTATAAAAAGTGCCGGAAACTGAAGAAAAAATTTTTTTGCAGAAAAGCTATTTTCGGCAACTTTTCCAGCACTTACGCACTTTTGTAAGTGCTAAAAAAAGTGGCGTCAGCAATACTTTTCGGCACTTTAAAAGTGTCGCAAAATTTCAGGCCCTTTTAAAAGTACCATTAATTTCCGGCACTTTTCAAAAGTGTCGTGATTTTTCAGCACTTTTTAAAGTGTCATATTTTAAATAAAATATGGTTATTTATTATTTAACATAAATTAATATTAATTTAAGATTGTAGTCCATAAAAATCTAATATAATTAACAAAATAAGCAAAGTTACATGAAAAATATGGTTATATTTCAATATTAAATAAAAATATCAAAACAAACATCTTGTTATCAGCGGCACTTCATAAAAACGTGTCAGAAATAGAGACACTTTATAAAAAAGTGTTGGAAATTTAACGGCAAGTGCCAGAAATTTGAGGCGTTTGTTAAGAAGTGCCAGAAATTTGCGGCACTTAATAAAAGTGTCGGAAGTTAGAGGAAACTTTTCCAAAAATGCCACAAATTTACGGAGCTTATGAAAGTACCAGTAAACAAGCGCCGGAAAAAGTCATTTTTGTTGTAGCATAAAAAATATAGATAAAGTTTAAAGAGCACCAAAAATAGTAGAACGTGCATCATATTACTTCCATTTTAAGCATATTTTTACCAAAAAAATGAGGGTTGATTGCAATTTAGTTACCTGAGTTTTATCAAATTCTGCAATCGGTTACTAAATTTGTCAAAGTTGCGATTGGGTCCTGAGTTTGCTGAACCGGAGCAATCAGGTATAAAATTTGTTAGTCAGTTAAGAAACTAACAAAATGGACATCATGTGCCACACACGTGACCTTTAACGAGGGCAAATATGTCATAATGGTGTATAAAGGGAAAAGGAAAAAAGAAAAATAAATTAAAAGCCTTTCTTCTCCGGCCACCCCTCCACCCCCAAACTGAATTTCTTAAAGCTAAACATGTTTACAATTGTTCAATAATGGCTTCTACATCAGCTTTCTTCTCTCCGAGCCCTAGAGCTCTATTTTTATGGCGGAAACCCAACATTGTAACCTTATCATTCCCATTCCAAATTCACTATCATTGCCAAACTCCACACCACCATAGATGCCAATTTCACCAAATTTACAAACCCAACTGTAAAATAAAGAAAGAGGGAGAGTGATATAAACAAATAAGTTGAAATTAAATCTTAAAAAACAAACACTCTTTGCACGATTTTTACTTGGAAGGTTCAATACAATATCTCTCAAATCTAATAAAATTGAAATCAAAATTTGAAGTGGTTAGGGAAGATCTGGTAATGACGGCAACCATTGACGAGGCTAAGAATACGAAATTTGAAGAGGGTGATTTCTTACCAGATTTAGATATCGAGGAGGCAACTGAAGATGAAGGTAGCAGAGGCAGCGGATTTCACAGTATGTGAGTTTGGCGATGAGGGGTGGGGGTGGAGACCGAGGGAGAGAGGAATGGGGAGAGGGAAAGGATTTTAGTGGTCTGGGAACGTAGATCTGGAAAGGTACGAGTAGGGTAGTGTTGTGGGGATGGTGAGATGATGATGATGGTGGCATGATGGTCCCGATGGTGGTGGTGGCTAGATGGTGGCGGTGGGATGATGGTGGTGGTTTTGGGTGGTGGAGAAAATGGTGGTGGTGGATAAGGCTAGAGGTTGAAGATGAAAAAATATTTACATTTGGACCCTTAATCTATGATTTTTAACACTTGAAACTAAAATAATAGCAAGTGAGATTTCTTTTTTACTGAAAATGACATATTTACCCTCATTAAAACTCACGTGTTCCGCACATGGTTTCCACTTCGTTAGTTTCTTAACCGGCTTATGATTTTTTCACCCAATTGCTCCGGTTTAGCAAACTCAGGAACCCAATCGCAACTTTGGCAAATTTAGTAACCGATTGCAGAATTTGGTAAAACTCAGGTAACCAAATTGCAATTAACCCAAAAAATGATGTACTCCCTTTGTCTTTTTAGTTTGTTCACACATTGATCAATGTATGAGTTTTAAAGAAAAATGTTTTATATTAGTAGTTGAGTGGGTGTTGTGATTATGAAAAGTATGATATGATATGTGAGTGGAGTTTGAATTGTGAGTGGAATAGTTGTTATGAGTATGATAAGTGGATCCCTTTGAATAAAAAATAATATAAACCTTCTTCTTTGGGAGTGTGAACAATCAAATAGGACACCCAAAATGACAAAAAGTGAACAGACTAAAAAGACGAAGGGAGTATTTATTACTATACGGCACTTTCTCTTTAGAGAAAATTCCTAAAAAGCCCCTCTGCTTAGCATTAATTCTTAAAAAAAAGAATAATATCTTTTTTATTCCTCTAAGGATGTTATACCTAAATTACCCCTTAAACCCTAACACTAAAACCCTAGCACCCTTAATCCTAAGCCTAACCCTAAAGTTATACACCTTCAACCTTAAAGCCCAACCTTAAACCTAACTCTAAACACTAAAACAAATTAAATTATCAAGATCGAGGGAAGAGAGATTGTAGAGAGAGAGTGGGGGCAAGAATTAAAACAACGGGTAAGGGGAGGGCGACCGACCTTTTAGGTCTTGTGGTTGGGAGGGGAATTTTGGGTTTCTATAATTTCATCGAAATTGGAGGCTTTGGGTAGTAAACATTTCCTTACATGGACTTTAGAAAAACTAACAAGAAAGGCTATCCTCTTTAAGAATTTTGTTATATTTGGGCGCTTTATGGGAATTAATCCTTCAATTTAATCCTACACATGGTAAACAATCGCATGCAACTCGTTATGCTTCATTAATGCAACTCATTACGTTTCATCATTAGTTATTAAATATGCATATGAATTGTCTCCATTTCCATGAAAAAGCCTTGCAACTCATTTTTTTATTATTATTAATATTAAGCTTTTACATTTATATTCTTTAAAGTGCCTCAATTTCATATATGTCCAATTAAAAATGCAAATCTGCTAAAGAAAAAAGAATTGGAGATTCAAACATAACTACAGTAGTTATTCTAGGCTAAAGTTTCTTTATCATTTTTGTTTTATCGTATTTTATACTCCCTCGGGTCCGAAAAATTAGTCTATATTTTTTCATTGTTACGATGAATGAACTTTGAGCAATAATTAGACTACTTTTAATCATCTTAACGAGAGGCCCGAGTGTTAGCATGGGCTGGACTGGGCCGGCAATGGACTATGTTGGAGGTTTCACCTTAAAATCAATTGGTGATAAGGGAGTAACTCCTCAAGTCTATATACGAGTCCATGTTTCTCTCTTTAGAAGATGTTGGATAATTGTCTCTTACAATACTCCGTATGTAACTTATCATTGATTCAAATGGTTTAGTTATTATCTATGTTAGTTACCAAGATGAGTAATATTAAAAACATAAAAAGTCACAAAATCTTGCTAATAAAATTTTGGGTGTAGTATATTTTATTAGTGTTTTAAATTAGAGTTTGGCGTGTCCACTATCAATGCTACCATTAAAATATCGCAAGCTTATTTTGTGAGAAAGATTTTTGTGACTTTATTTTGTATCCGCATTACTCCACTAAAATTTATCGGATTAAAAAGATCAAAGACCGAGCGCGAACTTGTCAAACAAGGGCTTCAAACAAGTCAACTTTTTTGCTTTTCCTCTATGTACTTTGTCTATTTCAAATTAATGTTCTATTACTTATCGGCGAGAGTTTATGTTGTGTGAGATAAGACTCATGAGCGAGCATGCTATTTTCTAATAGTGGTACTACATGCGATTCAGATCGTGTGCAATTTAATACACCAATCTTATTTTGGTCTATGCAATCATTTGCTAAACGTGTAACTTTTTTTTAATATCGTCCACCCATCACAGACTGACTTTATATATATATATATATGGTCGTGATATCGTGAGAACCGTGAGAACTTTGATACATTAGATTTTTACTTAATGTATCCAATGGTTCACTTGGATACATTGGATACATTAGGTTCTTACCTAATGTATTCAAGTTCTCACGGTTCTCACGATATTTAGGTTCTCATTTGAGCACCTACCTGTATATATATATATATATATAAATCCGAAACGTTAATGTTTTGATGTTGTGGGATCGAAGGTGTTTTGTAATGGGACCCATGTGTTATGGTGGTTGCAGTAAACTCTAACCAGGTGTGAAAGATGAATACAGTTGGAAGGAAGATCACCAAAAGCCAACTGAATTCCAACAAAGTAATGTTGTGGAAGTTGGCGTTTGGTGGTTGTTAACATTCATCAAATATGTTCTCTCATCCGTACTAATAAAAAAAAAGAAAAAAAACATAATGACTTGGCGACTGGGATCATACCCGAATTTACATGTCTATGGATTTGAAAGGGTGGTCTATAGACCCTAGGATTATGGGGCGCAAACACTGACACCTAAGTCATCAAAAAAGAAGGAATAATTAAAAAAAAAAAGGTTAATCTCGCTTTACTACCCCAATGTTTACATGTTGTATCGGTTAGGGGCCTGTGGTTTTATATTTCTCACTTTACGGCCCAGCCCCAGACTATCATTTTTATATCAATTCAGAGCCAAAGCAAGAGTTTTGTTAGATTTTAAATGGAAAGTTAGCAAGTGCCATCTAAAATCCATTTTCTCGGGGGGGGGGGGGGGTCTTTTCAAGTCATGGGTTTTTTTTTTGTCTTTTCAAGTCATTAGTATATTTAAGCCTTCAAACTCTCGACTTATGAAACACTGCTCCAAACAAAAACCTCATAAAGTAATTCCTTCTTATTTATTTAAAAAATATTTCCCCTATAATTTTAATAGAACCAACCAAATTGTTCAGGAGTCAATGTGAGTATTCTTATTATTATTGTTATTATTTTGATTTCTTTTCCTGGGTATGGATATAACTTAGAAAGAAAGTTAATTTAAAATTATAAAATCCCAATTTCCCCCCCCCCCCCCAAAAAAAAAGTTAATTTAAGAATCACCCAAACATCAAAATGTACAATCAGAACACAAACAGAATGACTTAAAGAAAACTTATGAGTCAATTGATCACTCTTGGCATTAAAATGAGTGATAATTTGAGCAACAATATCACCGAAACTTCCAAATCAAAAATGAACCTGGGATTGATTTGGGTGTACTGCCAAACTATCATTGTTCAATCATTATTCTTGTGAAATATCAAATGCCTAAGAGAAAATAGGTGTTAGGATGTGATATTCCAACTTTCTATTCAAAATATAACGGAATGTTTATTTAGGCCCTAGATTGATGTGAAAATGAAAGTTCAGGCTCTAAAGTGAGAAAAATAAAACTATAGGCCCCTAAGTGATTCAGCATGTAAACCCTGGGTAGTAAAGTGAGATTGTCCCTTAAAAAAAAATTATTATCTTTGTTTCAAAATAGATGTCGTATTAAACTTCTTCACACATATTAAGAAATGCATTTAATACATATTAAATAGACTTATGTACCTTAAAAGAATCCAACTACCTAGATAATTAAAGGGTTAATTGCAATTTAGACCCTGAAGTACCATATCACCCTTCCAAGCGAACCCTGATATGTTTTTTTTTTTGTCAAATCGGGTCTTCATGATTTTAAAACTCGCCAGTTAAGGCCTTTTTTACGGAATTCGTTAAAAAGTCAGTTAAAAAGCATGTGCCATGCACGTGACTAACAGAACTGACTAGCTTGAATAGCGATTATGTTTGAAGGGGTTATAAATGACATCTTCAAAAAACAAGGGGTGGAACAAAAAAAAAAGGTAAATTTAATCCTCTTCTTCTTCATCCACACACACACACACACACACACTCTCTCTCTCTCTCCCACCTTCTTCCTTTCCTACCAGTCACCGCCGGCCATCACAGCCGTCACCACACTCTCTCCAATACAGTATATCCTAACCCCAGCCATCATCTTCTCCGCCACCCCCCCCCCCCCCCGCCACCCACCACTGCCGGTCCTACCCCATCATTAATAATGCTGCGACCGATCAACCACCGCCATTAAAGATATAGCCTACCCATCACCGCCATCAAAGCTCCGACCACCGATTTACCACCATAACTATCACCACCAATGATCCAAATCGAAAACACCATTGAATTCCAGATTTAGAAAGCGATTTGGTTTTTTTATCCAAATCAAAAACTCAAATTTGATTTCAAAAGAAAAACTAACAGAAAACCCTCACAGATTCGGGATCCATACAGTGCATATCCGTCGCCGTCGCCGACGGCTACACGTCTTCTCTGACAAAGCTCCGTCTCCGGCGAAGATGCTCCACCCAGATTCTGTACGGTGGCGAACAGGGGAGACAGTTCGCCGGACAGTCTGTTGAAGCACAGATCAACTGTCGTGATTGAGACCTCGTTGAATGGTTGGACCGGTCCGGTGAATGAGTTTTGCTGGAGTTGGAGGTTGGAGATTGGGAAAGAGAATAGAGTTGCCGGAATTGGGCCGGTGAACCAGGAAAAAAGACGGTTAGCCGGTACGGTTAATTGGATCCAGGAAAGAGAGGTATTGTAGAGAAGGAGGGAGAGAAGTGGGGGAGAGTGAACCCGAGAGTTGGTTGTGTTTGAGGTCAAGCCGGGTCAATGGTGGTCATGGTGGTTGTAGGTGGTGGTCATGGTGGTTTGTGGTGGGGATGGGTTGACTACCCTTTTTTTTTTGTTGAGCTTATTTATAAAAAAAAAATACTACTAGTAATGCTTGATTTCTTATTTAATAATTTAATATATTTTTTTCAAAAATATTTTACTTTTATTAATTTTGATATTGCTAATATGATAAATAATAATGATTGAATAAGAAACATTAAATTATGTGGGTGAAGAAAAATTAATATATTAATGTCTAATTTTTTTATTGGATGTGTTTTTTTTTTTTTTGGTAAATGTAAAATTTGATTTATTTTTTTATAACATAAAATTATTATTTAATTTTCTTTTTTATTAATATTTTGAAAATAGCTTTAAAAATCCTTTTATTTACTATTTTATTAATTGTTTTTATTTTTAACCCTAATAAGTTTTGAATTTTCATTAAGCCCCTTAAAAGACACATCAACTTCAGACAACCCAATTCAGTTAGTCATGTGCATGGCACATGCTACATAACTGACTTTCTAACGAAATCCGTCAAAAAGGCCTTATTTGGCGAGTTTTTAAATTATGAAGACCCGATTTGACAAAAAAAACATATCAGGGTTCGCTTGAAAGGGTGGTTTGGTACTTCAGGGTCTAAATTGCAATTAACCCATAATTAAATATTTAAACAAGAGATAGTTCGTATTAATAGATGAGGGTATAATTGGAAAACAAGAGCAAATATGTCTTGAAAATAGTAAATCGTCAAATATTTTAAAACAAAATTTAACTCTTAAAACGTTATGACAAAGACTTGTGATTTTGCCCACAATCCACAAGTCTAACCCGCCCAGCAGCCCCCTTCCTCCTCCCAGCGCGCGACACGTGGCACAGATTTTAAAAAAAAAACTCTCATAATTTTAAAATGCAATACCTTGTGATTTTGAAGTCGAAAAAAATTCTAAAAATACCAGTGTGTTCGTCTCGACAAGACGAATAAAACTAGATAGGTCATGATATAGTTTGATTTTTAAAAATAAAAAAAACACATACTTTTTAACATACAAAAAATTGGGCTGCTCGTCTCCTGAGATGTAACACGTTCTTATGAAGAAAGTAACAGTTTTGTCTTAAAAAAAATAGCACTTTATTATAAGCTGTAACAACAGTTTCGCAAAATAATATAAATAGTTTTTGTGGTTAGAAAAAGTAATAATTGAATGTAACACAATGCATATATGATTGTAATATGTTATATAGATGAATGTAACAGTTTATAGGTTAAATGTTACATTTTTTTAAAAAAAAAAAGGTAAAAAAAAATCATGAATATAAGCGGTTTTGTATTTCAATTGAATGTAAAACCTTAAAAAAAAAAAAAAAAAAGTGTTACAATTGAGAAAAAAAAATGTTACATTCATTTATTATAAAATGTAACATTAGTTTAGTTGTCTATCTTATGTTACCTTTAATCAATTTCAGCAAAATTGTGGTACATTTTTGGAAGAAAAAAAATGTTACATATGAGAAAAAAGTGTTACATTTCTTTACAAAAAGTATTACTTTTGCTTGCTGGCGAAAAAAAAAAAAAAAAAACGGCTTGGCTGCCTGTGAGCCGTCTCACGCCGTGAGACGGTCTCACAAGAGACCGCCCCAAACGTTATATATTTTGAAACGGAGGGTGTAAGTATTTTATCAAACTTTATAAGAAGATTTAAAAAAGGGAGCGCATTACAAACTTATAAATTGTTGGATCGCACTCTATACAATCAACTAACCACCATCCACATGTCCATGCTTCGCTTTGGGTACTATGTCGGGTACTTTTACTAATTCCGTCCCAAAACAAACTTTCCACTAGCCATTTTGAGTGTCTCATTAGAAACTCTTACTATAAAAAAAAAAAAAAAAAAAAAAAAATCTCTTCACTCTCCCTCTCCTTTCGACTCACAATAACGATTCACTTACTATTTTCTACACGAGGTTCTCTCTCCTTTTCACTCATACCACCTACTTTTCCAACATATTTCCTTAATTTTCGTTTCTAAAATTCTATGGTAAGTTTGTTATGGGACGGAAGGAGTATATTATATATTTTGATAGTGTTTGCGACACAAAAAAAATCGCAAAAAGATAGATACAAAATGAAGTGGTTATATTTTATTGGTTGCATCAAGTATGGATTCGCCACACTCTAACTAACAGCAACAATAAAACCATAACACATCATTTTATGGACCAAATTGTATGTCATTTTTTTTTATTATACCCTATATACTCTCCTTGTTTTAGGTTAATAGTGAATATTTTGAAGTGCGGTTTTTAATTTTCTTATGAACTCCCTCCCTCATCCCCAAACGAGTGACCCATTGGTAAAGTCAAGCCTCACCCTCGGTGAGCGCTAGGGTTCGTTCCATCTCCTCGTCTCCTTATGGCGATCGTCAAAAAATGAACTCCCTCCCTCAAATAAATATAATAAGAGTTGCTGTTTTTTTTTCGCGTCTCATTATAAAGGTTATTATTTAAAAATAAAAATTTAATAGTATTTTTTATTTAATGGAACTCACTTGTCCACTCACAACTATAATGCACTTACTATTTCTATCTTTATATTCTCTTACTTACTTGCTACTATTCATATTCACAACACTTACTCCACTATCAATATTATATTTATTTACATAATTCACATGCATTCAGTTTTAGTAACTCTTATATTATTCTTATTCGACGGAGTGAGTATGCATTTTGTATGTCTTACTCCACACCTAATTTTTTTTTCAAAATTTATTGTAAAGAATTTAAAAAATTTCAACTTTTCTATAATTTAGTCCATAATTTCATATATATTGTTGTAATTCTCTTCCAAACATTAGTGTTTGCAATCATAAAGAGAGTAGTCAAAAAAAGTTGGTATAAAAATATAGGAATAAAATGTTTTTAAAAAAGATATTCGTTTTAAAATAAAAAATCGTAAAAATTGATATTTATTTAAGAACAGATAAAGTATGTGTTAAGATCTTGTATAAATAAAAAATATTCTTAAAAATTATAATCAAATTCAATAAATATTTATTATGAAAAAATAACTCAATTTGTTAAAAAGTTTTTAAATATGAACGTAGAATCGCAATTTATTACAGTACTACACAAGCAATTAAAGGTGTGTACTTAAATTAAAAGCATGTGGAGGGTAAAATATGATTGGAGAGAAGAAAACCTAGCGTACGAGTGAAGAAGGAATCATATCTATTTTCTCCATTCTTTTTGCCGGTCCACAATCATCTTGTATAGCTTTATATTATAAGTTTTGAAATTTAGTGACTTTGACATCTTAATTTTGAATATCAAATTAATATTTTGAGATAAATAAATAGGAAAAATGAGGCTGTCATTTTAAAACGGAAGAAGTATTTTATTTTTTTTGTGATTGCTTCTTATGGTTGTGTTTTTGTTGGCTGATGTACAAACTACAAAAGACACCCTAGTTATGGAGAAGCCATTTGGTTGGATCTTCATGTTTTCTTACTTAATCCATTGATAGTGATCGGATTTATTGGCAGTTGGCACATCAACCAATCTCTACCAATTTTTCAATCTATGGCTAAAATTTATCTCGCTTTTTGTGGGATTTTATTGACTCAATTGATTCTGACCGTTGATGACAAAGTAGAAGTTGCAAATTTAGAACTGTCCATTGCATCGTGATGACAGCAAGATTGGTTCCAACTACATGATAATTTGTCATACCATTAGGTGTCCGTTATAATTGAACTATGTTAGAGACAATTATCTCACATCGGGTGTTAACTAGTCAAGCATTTGATGTGCCTAAGTTCAAATTGTGATTGGGCTTGAGTCCTAATGACTTGGCCTTATGGAGTGGGCCTCAATGAAGGTAGTCCAAAATGATTAAGTGGCGGGTTCCTAAGTGGCGGGTTCCTAGTTCGTCGGGTTCCTAAGTGGCGGGTTCCTAGTTCGTCGGGTTCCTAAGTGGCGGGTCCTAGTTCGTCGGGTTCCTAAGTGGCGGGTTCCTAGTTCGTCGGGTTCCTAAGTGGCGGGTTCCTAGTTCGTCGGGTTCCTAAGTGGCGGGTTCCTAGTTCGTCGACGGGTTCCTAAGTGGCGGGTTCCTAGTTCGTCGACGGGTTCCTAGTTCGAAGTCAACTTGACATGGGTATGATATGGTCAAAGTTGCCAAAGGGAGACCGGTCAAAGTAGCCAAAGAGTGACGGGTCAAAGTAGCCAAAGAAAAACCGGTCAAAGTAGCCTAAGAGTGACCGGTCAAGTCACCGAAGTGAAACCGGTCGAGTCGCCAAAGAGAGACCGGTCAAGTCGTTGCCTGAGTGAGATCAGGACCAAGGCGAGATGCGAGTTCACCAGGTGACGGTGGGATCGAGTGTCGGCGGGTTGCGGGTTCACCGGGTGACGTGGTCTCAGAAGCGACTTCGTTGGGGAATGTCCCATCCGCCGAATGCATTAAATAGCGAGTGGAAGTTGTCCTTTTCACCGACATCTTCTCTGTTGACTCACAAGAAGATTGGTAGGGAAAGCTAAAGATTGTAGAGGGCTCCCTTGAGTTCACCGTGAAGGACCAAGAGAAAGACGACAGGTGGCAAGTGAGGGTGATGGAAGGAGAAAGTGAACCAGTATATAAAGAAGGTTTGGGGTAAGGAAAAAAGGGTCTGAACACTCTTCTCTCTCTAAGTTCTCTCTTCCTCCATTATTGTTAAGTTCATGAGATTTGTGTATCTGATTCTCACGCCCGAGGTTCGTCGCCGGGAAACCCTCCCGGCACTGAACTAACGGTGTATTGTTTTCTCAGGTAGAAAGTCAAAGATTCGAGCCGGTGTATCTCTAGACTACAATACGCGGATCGAGGCACGGATCCAGATTTTTAGGTAACATCATATGGTTCCGTTGCCGGGACCTGAACGGATTTTATTTTCTACCGGAGAATCGTACGAAAAAGATAAGGATGAGAGAGATGGATAGCTTCCAGATCTGATTTTAGAGAGGAAATAGATGAAAAGAAGCAACAAGTAAGTCTACCAGAACCGCGGATGAACCGGGAAGAACCAGACAAAATGGACGGAATCATTGAAGCCGCCGGGTTGATTGAAGCCGCCGGGTTGATTGAAGCCGCCGGGTTTATTGAAGCCGCCTGGTTCATTGAAGCCGCCGGGTTGATTGAAGCCGCCGGGTTGACTGAAGCCGCCGGGTTGACTGAAGCCGCCGGGTTGATTGAAGCCGCCTGGTTGATTGAAGTCGCCATGTCGGCGCGTCTTGCGGGATCGCACCTTAACGGGTGATGAGATCTCTCAAGTTGATGAAGTCGCCATGTCGGCGCGGCTTGCGGGATCGCACCTTAGCCGGTGATGAGATCTCTCAAGTTGATGAAGTCGCCATGTCGGCGCGGCTTGCGGGATCGCACCTTAGCCGGTGATGAGATCTCTCAAGTTGATGAAGTCGCCATGTCGGCGCGGCTTGCGGGATCGCACCTTAGCCGGTGATGAGATCTCTCAAGTTGATGAAGTCGCCATGTCGGCGCGGCTTGCGGGATAGCACCTTAGCCGGTGATGAGATCTCTCAAGTTGATGAAGTCGCCATGTCGGCGCGGCTTGCGGGATCGCACCTTAACCGGTGATGAGATCTCTCAAGTTGATGAAGTCGCCATGTCGGTGCGGCTTGCGCGATCGCACCTTAGCCGGTGATGAGATCTCTCAAGTTGATGAAGTCGCCATGTCGGCGCACCTTGCTAGATCACACCTTAACTGGTGATGAGATCTCTCAAGTTGATGAAGTCGCCATGTCGGCGCAATGAAGTCGCCGTGTCGGTGCAACAAAGTCGCCTATGGGCGCGGCTTGCGAGATCACACCTTAACAGGTGACATGAAAGATCGCCATGTCGGCGCGATGAAGTCGCCATGTCGGCGCGATGAAGTCATCATGTCGGTGCCATGAAGTAGCATGTCGACAAACCATGAAATCTCAAAGTGGCATGCCTAGTTGATTTCAAAATGAAGTGGCATGCCTAGTTGATTTCTAGATGAAGTGGCATGCCTAGTTGATTTTAAAATGAAGTGGCATGCCTAGTTGATTTCTAGATGAAGTGGCATGCCTAGTTGATTTCTAGATGAAGTGGCATGCCTAGTTGATTTCAAAATGAAGTGGCATGCCTAGTTGATTTCTAGATGAAGTGGCATGCCTATTTGATTTCAAAATGAAGTGGCATGCCTAGTTGATTTTAAAATTAAGTGGCATGCCTAGTTGATTTCTAGATGAAGTGGCATGCCTAGTTGATTTCAAAATGAAGTGGCATGCCTAGTTGATATCTAGATGAAGTGGCATGCCTAGTTGATTTCAAATGAAGTGGCATGCCTAGTTGATTTCTAGATGAAGTGGTAGGCCTAGTTGATTTCAAAATGAAGTGGCATGCCTAGTTGATTTTAAAATGAAGTGGCATGCCTAGTTGATTTCTAGATGAAGTGGCATGTCTAGTTGATTTCAAAATGAAGTGGCATGCCTAGTTGATTTCAAGGCATGCCTAGTCAAGTCCTAGATGAAGTAGCATGCCTAGTCAAGTTCTAGATAAAGTTGCATGCCTAGTCAAGTTTTAGATGAAGTTGCATGCCTAGTCGAGTTCAAGATTAAGTAGCATGTCGACTAGGGAAATACAATGTTACGGAGACCAACTGCTATCTCCTCAGCTCGGGGGCTCTATCCCGCTTAAAGAATGGAACTCGTCACAACATCGTATAAGAAGATTAAGTTATGACATTGTTTAAATGAGTCACCATGATGGTGCACCCGTGAGATTGTACTTCGCGGGATGAGTTAGTCACCTTCGGGTGCGTCTTGCGAGATCACGCCTTCACAGGTGCAATGATTGATGATCTCTCAAGTTGATGATTCACCATGATGGTACACCTGCGGAGGGAAAAGTCCGCGGGTTCATGATACCGCGACTTAATGTGTCCACGATTTCGTGATCTTGAGAGTTGGTATAACAGCAAGTGCATGACCTCTCGAAGACGGTATGTCCGTGAGTTAAGTATTTATGGTGCGAGATCTCTGTCGCTCGCAAGACGATCACTAAGTGTGTCAAAGAAATCCCAAAAAGATGAGGAAGTCGCTTAAAGTGAGATTGCACCCCTTCCCACCGCTTAAGGAAATTCTCACCTGGATCATGAATAATCACAGTCGAGAATTCGGGGGCTAATGATGTGCCTAAGCCCAAATTGTGATTGGGCTTGAGTACTAATGACTTGGCCTTATGGAGTGGGCCTCAATGAAGGTAGTCCAAAATGATTAAGTGGCGGGTTCCTAAGTAGCGGGTTCCTAGTTCGTCGGGTTCCTAAGTGGCGGTTTCCTATGTGGTGGGTTCCTAGTTCGTCGGGTTCCTAAGTGACGGGTTCCTAGTTCGTCGGGTTCCTAAGTGGCGGGTTCCTAGTTCGTCGACGGGTTCCTAGTTCGTCGGGTTCCTTAGTGGCGGGTTCCTAGTTCGTCGGGTTCCTAGTTCGTCGACGGGTTCCTAAGTGGCGGGTTCCTAGTTCGTCGACGGGTTCCTAGTTCGTCGGGTTCCTAGTTCGAAGTCAACTTGACATGGGTATGACATGGTCAAAGTTGCCAAAGGGAGACCGGTCAAAGTAGCCAAAGAGTGACCGGTCAAGTAGCCAAAGAGAGACCGGTTAAAGTAGCCAAAGAGTGACCGGTCAAGTCGCCGAAGTGAGACCGGTCGAGTCGCCAAAGAGAGACCGGTTAAGTCGCTGCCTGAGTGAGATCGGGACCAAGGCGAGATGCGAGTTCACCAGGTGACGGTGGGATCGAGTGTCGGCAGGTTGCGGGTTCACCGGGTGACGTGGTCTTAAAGCGACTTCGTTGGGGAATGTCCCATCCGCCGAATGCATTAAATGGCGAGTGGAAGTTGTCCTTTTCACCGACATCTTCTCTGTTGACTCACAAGGAGATTGGTGGGGAAAGCTAAAGATTGTAGAGGGCTCCCTTGAGTTCACCGTGAAGGACCAAGAGAAAGACGACAGGTGGCAAGTGAGGGTGATGGAAGGAGAAAGTGAACCAGTATATAAAGAAGGTTTGGGGTAAGGAAAAAATGGTCTGAACACTCTTCTCTCTCTAAGTTCTCTCTTCCTCCATTATTGTTAAGTTCATGAGATTTGTGTATCTGATTCTCATGCCCGAGGTTCGTCGCCGGGAAACCCTCCCGGCACTGAACTAACGGTGTATTGTTTTCTCAGGTAGAAAGTCAAAGATTCGAGCCGGTGTATCTCTAGACTACAATACGCGGATCGAGGCACGGATCCAGATTTTTAGGTAACATCAGCATTGACTATATAAAGATCTTGGGCTACTCCTCCCATTGCAAATTGGTTTTGAGAGGGAACCTCAAACATTATCATGGTATCAGAGCTGGCCGGCCACCTCAAACTTTAGAATATTTAATTATACATTTCAGCTTATGAGTAACCTTCCATCAATCAGTATCCCAGCCATGGACTGTTCACAGTTCGTCAAATGATGACGTCCGAGTCACATGTCACTTAACGGAGTTTTTGAACAATAATTCATTAATTGTTATTATAAAGCAAATTTAATGAAAATGAATAGTCAAACCAGAAAAATTTCCATTTAAGGGTGTTAAATGAAATTTTCTAAAGTAATAAGATTAAAAATAAAATTTATTTAAAAATATTAATTATCAATAAATAGTTATAAAATTCATTTCAAAAAACAAGGTATTAAATTTTTTTCTCATGTATAATTTTATACTTTGACACTTTTAATTGAATACACTTTGAAAAAAATAATTATTATATATATTTACTTTAAAATAAATGCTAAAAACAATAAAATGAAACCACTATAAGTGAAGAAATCGGATTTTATTTATTTTTAACCCCGTTCTTATCTTCTTCATCTTCTCCGTCTCCGACCACCACTCTGCCCACCAATCGGTGCCCTTAACCCCTCCCCTCAAATTAAAAATTATTAATTATGGTTAAAAAAAGATATTTTTCCTGACTTTTAAAATAATAATTATGTTTCTTTCAAAAATATATTCAACTAAAATAGTCAAAGTATAAAATTATACTTGAGAAAAAAAATTAATGCCTTATTTTTAAAATGAATTTTATAATTATTTATTGATAATTTAATATTTTTAAATAAAATTCAATTTCTATCTTATTACTTTAGAAAATTTCATTTAACACCCTTAAATGGAAAATTTTCCAGTTTGATTTTTCATTTTCATTCAATTTGCTTTAAAATAACAATTGGTGAATTATTGTTCAAAAAACATCCTCCGTTAAGTGACCTAACATGCTAACAAAATAACAACTTTGGGGCCTAAAATGTAAATAGTGATTGAATGGGGTTTGACTTGGGAACAACCCTAAACTTTGGGACCCGAAATGCAATTCGCCCTAAATAAAAATAAAAACTACAGAAAGATCTTGTTATTGCTGTAACTATGGACTGTCTGGGGAAGCCAAACCAAATACTCCCTCCGTCTCACTCGAATTAGGACAGATTTCCATTTTGAATGTCCCATTTGAATTAAGACAACCCAAAAATAGATTTGTTTTATTTAGTGGGACCCACATTCACACTCACAACAACTTTCCACTCATTATTCTCTACCCCACTTTCTCTCTCCTACTTTTCTTTTCATACTCACAACACCTACTCCACTAACACTTTTTTCTTAATCCCCGTACCCAACCCAAAAATCTTAATTCGAGTGGGACGGAGGGAGTAATACCAAGACGGATCTGGGTCTGCTGCTATCAAATGGCACAACAGTCCAGATGTTGTCCCTTGGATCAACAATTAAAGGTAAGTCCTTTTTTACTCCCTCCCCCCCCCCCCCCCCCCCCCCCCCCCACAACCACAACAGGGGCCATTAATATGAAAATGGATGGTGAGAGATTGGGGACGGTGCTGCAGTTGGACTGCATGCGCCCCAATTCTCCCAAGGCACAATAATAATTTCCTTTGGAATGGTCTAGTTCACTCATATGCAAAAGCAACTCAAGGATGAGAGGAAATCATCTGTACCACTTTTATGTATCACTAGTGTACCACAAGTGATTTAACGACTATGCATCATTGTTGACGTTATAAAGATTTTAGTGTTAATAACTTATAACCGTTGGATCACTTGTGGTATACAAATGGTACACAAAAAGTGGTACAGAGGATCTGCTCTCCTCAAGGATTAATCTATTAACAGCAAAGACAGTTACTCCAACGTTGTTTGTTCGAGTTCTCATCCATCCTGGTATATTTTGGGTAGGTAAAAAGCTACAGTAATAATCTTACAGGAAAACAATGCCATCAGAAATGAGGGCAAACAACAACAAAGCCTTAGTCTCAAAATGATCTGAAGTTGGTTAACATGAATGTCGTATAGACTTATCAATGAAGAAGTAGTGAGAAAACAATGAAAAAACGGACAAGCAGTAAATTAAAAATAAAATGTGAAAGCTGAGAACATATTCAAAAGAGAAATAAATACGAAGAAAATCAAGAAAAATGAGTGTTTCATGAATTCTGAGCAACCCATGAACAAAATGAATGGCGGTTCATAACTATTCCCCTCTTCTTTTGTGATTCTAGAGCCCCATTCGTCTATTGTCTATGATAAGAATCGGATTATGTCATGAAAGACAATGAGAAATGGCAACCATAAAATTAAAGAACAGAATACAAACATTACAGAACGAGACTAAGCTACTCCACTAACAGTCAATGAAGACACAACATCAGGAAATTTCAGGACAAAACTGACTACTTCAAGTTCAAACTGAATACTCAGGACAAAGAGAGAGAACATGAAGGCTATTAAACAGTAACATTTGAGAAAACATTGAGTTAAGTCAACTTAGAATAAATCCCAATCACTTGGGGTAGGCTACATGAATGCTTTCCCCTACTGAGTTTGATCCAAAGCAAGGTCACCAAACACACCACACGGGTGCACCAAGTGGTCTATAGTGTTATGTGTCTGAGCCATCTTAAACAATTCTCTCTCCCTTTTATCTCTTATCTGTTGATGGACAAAGCTGATCATAAGCTCAACGACAGAATAGAAATTTTCAGGTCAAACATAGGCAACACCAGTACCAACAAAAAGTTTTTTCTTACCATATTTCAGCTCTGAGAGAGAAGCACACAAGGATAAAAATCCAAGTCGACCATTCCTTCTACATCAATAACGCACATACGCTAGTTCATTAGGAGCATTCAGCCCTTCAAAGAAACTCGAATTAATCACCCAGTAAGCAAGAACACACTAACCTATGGCTTCCAGAAGCACAACACATAGAAGAAGCAGAAACCCAAAAACAACAACTTAACAGAACAAGTAAGAATCCGAAACAAATAGCAAACCAATGCAATGACACTTTCGTCCAATGAGACTACACTCTTCCCTTCAAGCATCATTACTGTCATCATGATGCATACAAATTACTACCTCTGTCCCAAAATGGATGTCCGATCAAGAGCAATAACGGATGTTCGTTTTGGGACCGAGGAATTAACAAGATTGAAAAGTTAAAAAAAAAAAAACCAAATTGAGAGTGTAAAATTCACTAAGGAAAGCCAAATCTTTAACCAAAATAAAGCAATTCATTCCACCGATAACGTCAAAAGTTACAATAATCATGTGATGTAACAGAACAACAACTACTTGTATAGAAAAACTGAAAAGTACCCACCTAAAAATACTTGAATATATCAATACAAGCACCAACCCCTGACGAATTCCGGAAAATACCTCTTAATTTTTCTGCTTCAAAGATCATCCTCGGTTCTCAAATACTCCCCAATATCAGCCTGATGCAAAACCACATTCCCATTAGGATCCATCTTCCTACAATCCTGCGTAGACTTAGCCGCAATCCCAAACCCTAAAGGCAAATCCGACATCGAAAACACCACAACCCCATCACCCTCCACAATCCCTTCAGTTATCCTCCCTAACCCACCTTTCAAAACATTATTCCCATACAAAAACGACATCTCCGAGGTGGGTTTCAACCAAACTTTGTGCTTAGCATTTGCAGCCAACAAATTCAACGACTGGATAGTCAAATGAAAGCTCCCATTTTTAGTAAACTTACCGATGTTTGTTCCGAGGGAAACGAGGTTTTCTCGCTTGATGTTGGTTGCTCTCTTGACTAGGGATTCGCTGACGTAGTAGACTCTGTTCTTGTTGAGACGGAAGCAATAGCGACCTGGGTTTGAATCAGGGCCTTCATGAGATGGGGTTTCGACTATGTTCTTGAGATTGTTGCCGGTGAATTTGAACAATTTTTCGAATACTTTTGTTGTTTCTGTCTCGTCGAGCGGCCTCATTCTCTCTTTCCCTCTCACACACACACAAACACGCAGTTTTGGAGTTCTGGAATTTGGGCACTAGGGTTTTGATTAGGGTTTATAATGGGATGACCGGGTTTGATGTCGGGTAATGCTAATTTCTATCATGGGTTTGGGCCGGCAAAAACTATATACACAGCCCGGTAAATACACAGCCCATTTAATTCCAGCGCTGCCCTTGCACGTCTCGTGTATACTTACACGAGATGAGAGCTTACATCTCGTGTACATATACACGAGATACATCTCGTGTAAGTACACACGAGATGAGTCTCGTGTAGGTACACGTGACATCTCATGTATGTATACACGAGATGTAAGCTCTCATCTCGTATAAGTATACACGACATAGGCATCTGAGCCTGCTTTTCCACAACTGCAACAGCAAAAGCAACAATAAACATAACTTGGAATGAAATTTGATTCTCAAATAGGACATCTCCACAAAACATCAATAGACCATTACACATATACTATCGCCTAATTGTATACGAAATGAAAGTGTTTGTAACGCCCATCCTTAATCTCGTTAAATATTTGACTTATTTGTTAAATTCTTGACTTGCTTGTTAAATTCTTGACTAGCATATTTATATGCTATTTTATTTGAGTTAATCATTTAATTACTTTAGAAAATTAAGGTGGTTAAATGTCAAAGTTGAAAGTTTAAGGGCCTTTTTGTAGGAAGTGAAACATGAGGGGCCTAGTTGCAATTCTTTGAAACTTGCAAGTATATCTTGTTTGTCTGGGATCATTATCCCCAAACAAACATTACGAACACTCCTTCTGTTCCAAAATCCAAGTTTAGGATTCTTTCTATTCTTGACTCCTCGCGATTAATTAGTCCTTTGTTCGTGATTCCGGTCCCGGATAAATATTCGTGGCGTTGAATAGAGCGTTCCAGGCCGATCAGAAATTTATTTGGGTCAACTTGATTTTTGACTAGGTAAGCTATTGACTCCCCCTTACTTGTAATAACATGCATATATCACCTTAGTATAAGATGTCCTAGCAAGTGTTGTGACACCTTAGGGGCATCAGAACTTGGTTTTAAACATGTATACTCATTGAATTAAAATGAGAACTTAGTCTTGTACATGGACACTTATAGAACTCAAATGAGAACTTAAGTATAAGAGTAACAACTCTTTTATATGTCTTGAAAGTGCTATGAACAAGCACTTATGTGTTATACTTGTCTTGAAGCCAATGATTGTGTACCTTAGGGGCATTAAAACAATGACTTGAGATTGAATATCTTATGTAGGGGATTATGAACTTGTAAGTATGAGTGGTATAGCTCATTTACTTAATTTGAACTCGAAGTATTCTTGGTCTAGGTTTAGGGTACTACCCTAGATGGCCTAGATGAGTGTTGTAGAACACTCTAGTACTGAAAATAGTCCCTTTGTGAACAAATGAAATGTGAACTTGAATCATAATTAAATGATAACTTGAGTATAAGAGTAGTAACTCTTTTATGTGTCTTGAAGTTAATGTTTGTGTACCTTAGGGGCACCAACTAATGTCTAGAGCTTGAATGTCCTAAGAAAAGGATTGGAAAATAATTCGTGAAAGATGTATAATTCATCTTCCTAGGTTGAACTTGAAGTATAAGATAATTAACTCTTGTACATGTTTAATCATCCAAAGAAATGGATTGAGAACTTGGATATAAGATGATAAGATCTTGTATATGTCTTGAATGTCTTGAATGTTTTGAATGTCTTGAATGTCCTGAATGTCCTGAATGTCTTGAATGTCTTAAGTTGAGACAGTAACTTGAAGTATAAGACAATAAAACCTTGTACATGACTTGAACATCCAAATAATTGGATTAAGACTTGAAAATAAGATTATAAAATCTTGTACGTGCCTTGACACCAATATAGGTGTATGGTAATAAACTTGAAAGAGTCTTGATGTGTATATGCAAATCTTGCATATATTTACGTGATAGAATGTTACTTCTTGATTACTTGATACATGGTATGAATAACCAAAAGAGTTGGGATATGGAACCAGATAGAGAATGATTAACTCTACTACATACTTGAACTTGATACGTGTGTATTGTAAGTGTTATGAACAAACATTAAAGTGCTAGTGATTGGTTTTAATCGTGTATATACTTAATAAAGTATATAAAGAATAAAGAAGATATCTTGTCTTGAAATGGGTTCCTAAAGAAAATAGGGACTAGTGTAATATGAAGATAATTCATATAATCGTGAATACTACGATTTAAGTTAATAAGAGTAACTACAGAACACAATATGTGTTAGAAAATGTATTCGATTATTAACGATACATATACGTGAGATATGACTGTGACTAGGTATGATGTGACCTATTCTATTACGTGTTTAGAGTCTAAGGTATTGGGCTCTACTTGATAGTAAGGGTATCGTGATAGACACCTTAATGTGTTAAACGTGACATAAATATGTACGTGCAAACTTGGCATGTGACTAAATGATATACCCTACTACGTGATTGAGGTCTGTTATTAATAGACCCTAACTTGGATTGATCGTGTTACATGGACACTTACGTGCCATAGTTGAACTTGATTGTATTCGCAATAATTGAGTACGTGTACTTATATTCTCGTGAGCAGATGATATATGATTACATGGTGCATATTCTCGTGAGCACATGATACATGATTACATGGTGCATAAAGAATAGTCCACTAATAAGGGACTGAGTTCTGTTCTCGTAGTTCAAGTAAACATCTACTTGTGCATTATTGTGTGAGTCCAGCTGGTTCTCCTTGCTTGTTCGAAAATATATAGGTTCACGCTTGTCGCGAGAGCTGGGTTTAAGTGACAATCGGGTCCCTATGTATTTCCGCCTGACCCCTTACTACTGGCCATAGTAAGGGCATAGCTTCCTTGGTTAGAGCAATAAGCCTGACCTAAGTGAATGCGATTGTCTTGAACACCTCGTGGATCTTGTTCTTGTGGATGACACTGGTTACCAGGTCTTCTTATATACTGCACAGCAGTTCTTGTTCTTGTTCTTGGTTGTCCTCAGCTAGAAAAGCATCGACAACAAATGGTATTCTTGGGAGGAATAAGGAAGGATTCAGGTACAAATGCGTGATAGGCCTATGTGCATCTTGGTGAGCTGGTCTAGCCTCTCACACTACTTGACTACTTGTTACCTGAACCTTTCTTGAGCTTGATTACTTGTTGAGTTGGCTTAGCCTCTCCTATACTTGTTACTTGATGATACTTGATATATGATTAGTTGAGTATCTACTTGTATTGCATGATAACATGACATATAGTTGCATGTTAATAGCTTACTGAGATTTATCTCACCCTTTATTTGTTTAATTGTTCCCCCCCCCCCCAGGAAAGCAGGGGATAGTACGCAGTGAGGCTCGACTTAGCTGGGAATTTACTCAGCAGGATATTCTTGTTCGAAGTTAGTGTCCTTTTATATTTTGGTAAGGACGATCTTGTATGAGTTAATAAACTCTGGGCTTGTATTGGGGTAGTATTTGTTGTCCCTAGACAGTTCTTGATGCCAGCTTATTTGCTAGGCATGTCTTCCGCTGTATGTAACCTTGTTTGGTTTTAATTTTCTTGATCTAGAACTCGTGTGAGCTATCTTAGCTCCCTACTCTTGAGTATACATATCATGTCAGTTTTGTTTTTAACAGGTATTGTTCCTGTTTCCCGTTAGTTTCTTGTTTCTTGTTAGTTACGCGCACCAGGTTCGAGGTTCTATTAGGGAATCCCGGGACTTGGGGCGTGTCAGTGTTAACAAGGATAAGCATATAATTCAAACATTCATACAAACTGGATAAATCAAAAACCATTACACATATACTATCCTATATGTAATCTTCTTTGTCTTCTTACATCGGTATCCTCCTCATAGAGTTGACTGAACTCTGCTATCCTATCTTGGTATGGGAGGAGTAGTTGGCTTGCGGTTGGATCACAGCGGTTCCGATAAAGGTTTGGTGGTGGTGGTATTGGGTAATCATTGCCTAACATGCGCAGCTGCAAAAGTAATAACAGTTAAATACAAGACAATGAAATAAAATGAATATAAGTAAGACAACTAAATATAACTAATATAGATGAGACAATTAAGTTTCATACCGCTATAAAATGGTTTCCATTGACTTGTCCCACCACAACTGTGTTCACCGGTGGTTGTACTGGTGCAGTCACTGGAAGGCATAACATACCACCGCTAGTCGAGTAAGAAATGAACGCCACATTATACCTCGTGGCAATGATGTGCCCAAGATCTGGGAGCTCCATCCAATAATCACTGGGCGCCGTCCGGCTATAGCAAGCAATCTTACGTAAGAGTTCTCTTACTGATATCCAAGGTAGAACTCTTTCGTAAAGGTCTTGGCGAGCAAGCACCTCATTGTAACATTCTGTGCGCACTTCAGCCCACTTCTCCTCATCTCCGTATATCTGTGCTGCTACGGCTCTATAGCCACAATGTCCATCTGATGCCACATCTATGATGCCTCCAATACGCGGGGTAATGAAAGGCGGAAAAGACTCTACATACGGGGAGCTGTATAAACTAGTATAATTGGGCTGTCCATTTCCCTCTCCACAACAACAAAAAATTTGAGACATAATTGAATGAAGATATATACCCTTTGCCAGTCGAGGATGGTGTAGCGGGGACTCCAAAAAATTTGTTAGTATGCTCCCAGCCGAATCATCACGAGACCATCTACGGGCTCTCGGCTGCCCCTGCTGTCACTGGGGGTCAGTAACTCGCCGAAAACCCGGAAAGTACTCGTATATCCAGGCCTGAGATGTATGTAAAAAAGTATTAAATACTACTCAAATGCAACATTTAATAACAGAGGGGGGGAGTAGACAGTAAAAAGATAGTGAATAGAGTAAGATGTACCTCTAGGAGAGCCGCACAACCGCCCATCTGCTTGCATCCGGATCTGGACGCCTTCCCCAACTCTCGGTACATATATGCCAAAGTGGCTGATCCCCAGGAAAGAGTGGGGAGGCTGGCTAGATCCATGCACAGGGGCAGGTAGGCTGCGGGCACCTTATCCCCGCTCTTGTCCACGAACATCGTGCAACCCAATAGGTGCAGGATATACGCGGACGCACGATGGGCATCTGTCATGCCGCCTCTACGCTGAGTAAATAGACGCCTGACATCCCTCAATAAATAACCAGTGCCACTCAACTGGAGGTGTCTAGAGATGCCAGATACGTCAGGCGCTGGATCCGTATAGCGAACAACTCCACCATCAATCCTGATACCTGTAAATTGAAGATGCAATAACACATTTTAGTATAAGAGATGAATGTAGACAGTTCATATAATATATGGTTACTCGGGCCATGCACAGTATATATGGTTACATGCACAGTTATATAATTGTGAATGGAGTATCGAAGCGATGTTATAAAAACATACCCAGGATATGAAAACTGTCATGTAAAGTAATCGTCATCTCCCCCCACGGCATGTGGAACGTGTCGCGCCCCGACCCGTGGTCCTACTTGGCCCCACGCCCGGGACACGCGAGGAAGACGTCGTAAAGCAACTCTAAGAAAAAATTTCGAAATATATTTTCTTAAAAAGGTTCACACAACCAAAACGTTACCAAAACATGACTTTAAGTCACAAAACAAACTTTCTCAAATGAGTACTTAGCCACTTGGCTATAACAAACTTTACTTATAAAATTTACAAACACGAACACCAACCAAAAGAGATGATACAAATAACTGAGTCACGGGTACACTACCCTAAAGGTATTACATTTACATAATGTATCCTTTATACATATCACTTCCCAAAAGTCTTACCAAAGATCTCTTTACCAATGTCCTCCCTGTGCTGTGTCCTATTCACTAGACTCCTTCTTATCTAAAACGGTAAACAAATAAGGGGTGAGAATAAATCTCAGTAAGTTACTAAAATGCAACTACATTACATGCTGATATGAAGATCATGAAGAAACAATATTAACAAATAAGCGTATAACACATAGCACATAACATGAGAGGCTCCCTATCGCCAACCGTCCCATACCGGTTGGAAATAACGACCAACTCATCATGCAACACATAAAACGGAAATAAACACTCATACGTGGATACTGAGCCAAGGTTCTCAAACCAAACAATAGCCATCTGAGAGGCATCAACTGAGCAGCATCGAAGAGCTGAAACGGGTTCCGGAACCAAACAACAACAACAACAACGGGGGGAAAATGACACAAAGTCATAACCCAAAGTGCCCAACCTTTGGCCTAAGGAAGGGGGTTAAAAATGGGAAACCAATGATAGGAGCCTTATAATGTACTTGGCTCGGGAGACCATTATAATCCCTATCACTGCCCAACACACACAAAAGTACCAGCTGGACTTTACACGCAAGCACCAAATAGAAATACTTGCTTAAACAACAATCAGGGACAATGATTCCAATGTAGGGAACCATGCCAAACACATCAAGAAGATGAACTATTCCAACACATTACAAAGTGTTCAACAATGCTCACATAATCAATCACTAACATTTCACAACACTTGTGTACACAAAGGTACCACTTCTACCACATTAGTGACCCACAACAATCATCTAACTACTTTAGAACACTACCCAAAACCTAGACCAAGATTGACCTTTAAATCCCTTGGTTTGGAAACTCTAAACTTTTCAGATGACTGGGCGGTCGCCCAAACAGGGCTGTGCGGCCGCCCAACATACTCTGTCCCAAGAGTAAAACATTTCAGATAGATGTGCGGCCGCACGCCCTTTTTGGGCGGCCGCCCACATCACCTGGCAGACCAAAACTTAACCAAAGTTCACTCCTTTCGTTTCACAACCCAAAATTACTTGTACTTGTAACACTTAACATTTGCAACTAATACAAAGACTACAAATTCAGTCTTTAAACAATTCTAACACCCAACAAGAACCATTTCCATACTACTCCTTCTGTCACAAATTTACAAGTATAATTAAAACATACCCAAAACATTATTTCACAACCTACTAGGCATATATAACATGTTTATATCCATTTTATTAGGTACAACAACATTATTATACTTTCATAATACTACAACACCCATTTGTATTAACATTTCCCACATGCAACAAATTATTACTACTCCCTCCGCTTCACAAGTATCATTATAATTTTTAATATACTAATATACCTACTTTAGGATACTTTCACTTCTTTCCCCGTCCTATAAGTAATAGTATAATTTTATAATACATTTATTTAACATTTAACTAAAGATATTATTTTACCGTCCCACGAGTAGGAGTATAACATATAAAGCATATATAATGTTGCATCATCTCATACTCCCCCAAAACCAAAACTACTATCCCCATATACCCACTTCTCACAAATAACAAGTCTATAACCAGTTTTACTACTCCCTCTGTCTCAAAATTACAAGTATATAAAAAGTTATTACTACTCCCTCCGTCCCAAAATTACAAGTATATAAAAAGTATACCCAAAACATTATTTTATAACATATAAAGCATATATAGCATACTTATGACCATTTTAACATTTAAAGGGGGGATTAGTAATTTACCTATTTTTCCGGAAAAAGTGTCAAGAAAATTATATTGTTCGGTAGAAAGAATCTATTCAACACCCTGAACATTTATATATAATTAGATTTGAAAATGGAGTAATAGATTAAAATAGGGAAAATTATCAAAACAAACTCTTACCTAAGCTTCTCTTCTTCAACAATGGAGGAAATGAAATTTAGTGTGTGTGTGTGTGTGGGGGGGGGGGGGATACGCAGGGGGAGGGGAGAGGGTTAGGGGGATAATGATCAAGTTTTATCCCTTTCTCTCCAATAAGTCATCCAAGTTCAATTGTTAACACTTAAGCCCCTTGAATACTAATTCCACTAAAAACCCTCATAACTTCCCACTAACAACTTAACTCCCCTAATCACCTTTAATACTAACATTTTAACTAACACAAATAATCATATAAGATGTGCAAATTATGAAATATGATGCAACACATAAAATGCACACATAATTTTAAATTAAAATTCTCAAAAATATAAAATAATTATAAAATAAATAAAACGGATTTTGGGGTCGTTACAATCACTCCCCCTGTAACGACCCCGAAATCCGTTTATTTATTTTAATATTTATTTTATATTTTTGGTAATTTTTATTTAAAATTATGTGTGCATTTTATGTGTTGCATCATCTTATATGAATTTCACATTTTATTTGACTATTTGTGTTAGTTAAAATGTTAGTAGTAAAATTTATTTTGGGAGTTAATTGAGTTAGTGGGAATTTATGGGGCTTTATAGAAAATGAGAGTTTAGGGGTTTAAAGGTTTAAAATAAAAGTTGAGGGGCTAGTGTGAATCTTGAAAAGGATAGTTATCCCCTCCCCTCTCCATATGCAGCACTCACACACCAATTTTCCTAAGTTTGAAAACCTCCATTGTTGTTGTTGAAGAAAAAGAATAGGTAATGTTCTTGTTCTTGTTAATTTTTCCTATTTTAATTTACTACTCCATTTCCAAATCTAAAAATATATAAATGTTCAGGGTGTTGATTAGATCATATCTACCGATCCATCTTATTTTTCTTGACATCTTTTCCGGAAAATAGGTAAGTTACTAATCCCCCTTTAAATGTTAAATTGGTCATAAACATGTTTATATGCTTTATATGTTATAAAATGATGTTTTAGTATACTTTTAATATACTTGTAAATTTGGGACAGAGGGAGTAGTAAGAACTTGTACATAGCTTGTTATTAGTGGGAAAGTTATAGGAATTGGTGTTAGTATTGTGCTTGGGTTGAGTTTGTAGCTGTTGTGAGGGTTGAAATTGTATGAGGGTTGCTAATGTTGGTATTTTGGGTTGGTGAGATGAAGGGAGTATTTTGTTTCCAGCCAAAATGTGAATTCTGGGCTGATTACACGACTCGTGTAGGGGTACACGAGTCGTGTAAGGGGAGATTCTGAAGGGGTGTTTTTCTACACGAGTCGTGTACTGCTACACGACTTGTGTAAAAGTTCTTACACGAGTCGTGTAGTGGTACACGAGTCGTGTAAGGGGCCAAAGTCTGAACTTGTGTATTTTACGTAAAATCTTCCGGAGGTCATAACTTCTTCATCCGGACTCCGTTTTAGTCGTGTAAATTATCGTTGGAAAGCTCTTCTCGAGTACTACACGATGGGTTGGTTATTGAGTGGGGTTTTGATTTTTATAGCACGTAAATCCAGTAGGTGATTAGTACCAAAATGAGTATCCATGGTTCATTATGGTAGAGTTGGTCTTTTGTGATCAAGTTTGGATTAATGTGATGGTTTGGATGGTTTGTGTGATGACTTAATGTCAATATGGTGCATACTATTATGAAAACGTGTTTACTTCTCTAATATGAGCTTGTGTGGTTCCCTACTTTGGAATCATACCCCGTTTGTTGTTTAAGCAAGTTTTCTTTACTTCGGTTGTGTCTAAAGTCCAGCTGGTACTTTTGTGTGTGTTGGGCAGTGATAGGGATTATAATGGTCTCCCGAGCCAAGTACATTATAAGGCTCCTATCATTGGTTTCCCATTTTTAACCCCCTTCCTTAGGCCAAAGGTTGGGCACTTTGGGTTATGACTTTGTGTCATTTTCCCCCCGTTGTTGTTGTTGTTGTTTGGTTCCGGAACCCGTTTCAGCTCTTCGATGCTGCTCAGTTGATGCCTCTCAGATGGCTATCGTTTGGTTTGAGAACCTTGGCTCAGTATCCACGTATGAGTGTTCATTTCCGCTTTATGTGTTGCATGATGAGTTGGTCGTTATTTCCAACCGGTATGGGACGGTTGGCGATAGGGAGCCTCTCATATTATGTGCTATGTGTTATACGCTTAATTGTTAATATTGTTTCTTCATGATCTTCATATTAGCATGTAATGTAGTTGCATTTTAGTAACTTACTGAGATTTATTCTCACCCTTATTTGTTTACTGTTTTAGATAAGAAGGAGCCCAGGGGATAGTTCACACACACAGGGAGGACGTCGAGGAGATCTTTGGGTAAGATATTTTGGGAAAGTTGTGTAAGAAAGGATACATTATGTAAATGTAATACCTTTTTGGGTAGTGTACCCGTGACTTGGTTTGTATCAACTCTTTTGGTAGATGTTCGTGTTGTAAATAAGTAAGTAAGTGAAGTGTGTAGCCAAGTGGCTTAGAACTTGTTTGTGAAAGTTGTTTTGTGACTAGTAGTCACGTTTAGTAAATGTTGTTTGGTTATGTAAGACCTTTTTATGAAAGTATATTTCGAAAAATTTTCTTAAAAATGTTTTATGACGTCTTCCGTGCGTGTCCCGGACGTGGGGCCAAGTAGGACCACGGGTCGGGGCGCGACAGTTGGTATCAGAGCTAGGTTGTAGATGGTCTAGAATGACTAAGTAACCTAGGAGGGTAGTTGAGTATGGAGTGAGTAACGTTGAGTGTTTTATGCAGGTACTCAGTAAAAATGCCGGAACATGAGGGTGAACAGTCTGGTACTGCAGGCCAGGGTAATGTAAGGGAAGAAGCTCGAGCTATGTTCCAAGGGATGTTCGAGGCTGCAATGAAAACCATCCATGATCAGAGACAAGGAGGAGAGCATGCACCTCCGAGGTATGGTCTAGAACAGTTTTTGAAGATGAAACCAACTGGCTATGATGGTGAACCAGATGTGACCAAAGTTGAGAGATGGATTGAATCCATGGAAAAGATATTTGATGTTTTAGTATGTACTGAGGAAGATCGAGTTAGATTTGCTACCTACAAGTTGAGTGGAGCTGCGGAGTACTGGTGGAGAACACTGAAGGCTAGTTGGGATGAAGCTCATGTACCATATACTTGGGCAAATTTTCTGAGGAAGTTCAAGGAACATTTTATTCCAAGGGTGGATCAAGACCGGAAGGAAGTGGAATTTCTTAGCTTGGAACAGAATACAATGTCGGTGGCTCAGTATGCAGCCAAGTTCACGGAGCTATCGAGGTATTGTACTCATTTAATTGCAACGGAGGAGAGGAAAGCAACAAGGTTTGTGAAAGGGCTAAAAACAGTGATTCGAACTCAATTGGTGTCCCACAAGTTACAAGAGTTTCAAGATGCAGTTGATCGAGCTTATCAAGTGGAGCACGACATTGAAGAACACAAGAGGAAGGTGGAATTAACAAGTGCTGGAAGGCAAGGTAGACCACAACCGCAAAGGAATGATAATCGTGGAGGACAAGGGACTTCAACCCCATTTAGAGGACAACCACAAGGGCAACCGAGTGTTAGAAATCAAAGCAATTTCTCCGGGGGTCAAGGCAAGAGGGTTTGTAATTATTGTCAGAGGGAAGGGCACAGTGAGGAGCGGTGTTGGAAGAAACAAGGAAAGTGTTTGAATTGTGGACAACTTGGCCATTTTCAAAGAAATTGCCCGAGATTGGGGAGTCAACCATCGGGGAGTGGTGTTGGATCGTCTCAGGGTCAGAAAAGGGATGCCTCAGGAAAACCAAAGGTTCAAGGTCGTGTGTTTGCAATCAATCAACAACAAGCTTCGGATGCTTCCACCGTAATTGGAGGTATAATTTCTATGTCCAGTTTGAGGGCACGTGCACTTATAGACCCCGGCTCATCGCATTCATATGTTTCTGTGTCTTTTGCATCTCGATTGCATTCTTCCTTTGAGTCTTTGCCTTATGTGCTAGAAGTGTCGACTCCTATGGGAAATTGTTTGATAGCTGACAAGGTGTTGCGTGATTGTGATGTGCATATAAGTGAGCATGTTTTACTTGCTGATCTAGTTATTTTGCCATTGCAAGACTTTGATGTTATTTTGGGTATGGATTGGTTAAGTAAATATCATGCCTCTGTTGATTGTTTTAAGAAAGTGGTTACGTTTTCTATCCCTAGTGTGCCTGTGTTTACTTTTGAGGCAACTTCTTTGGGTTCGGGAATTCGTATGATTTCTTATGTGAAAGCTAGGAGGCTATTGCACCGTGGTTGTGTGGGATATTTGGCTTGTGTTTTGGATACTACTAAAAAGTCTCCTAAAGTAGAAGATGTGAATGTTGTTAAAGAGTTTCCTGATGTGTTTTCTTCTGAATATTCTATGCCTCCCGATAGAGAAATCGAGTTTGGTATTGACTTGATTCCAGGTACTACCCCTATATCTGAAGCACCTTATAGAATGGCTCCAGCTGAACTAAAAGAATTGAAGGTGCAATTGCAAGAGTTACTTGATCGGGGATTTATCCGTCCTAGTGTATCACCGTGGGGAGCTCCTGTATTGTTTGTCAAGAAGAAAGATGGGTCTTTGAGACTATGCATCGACTACAGGAAGCTGAATCAGGTAACTGTAAAGAATAAGTATCCTCTACCTCATATTGATGACTTGTTTGATCAACTCCAAGGGTCAGTCGTCTTTTCAAAGCTTGACTTGAGGAGTGGGTACCATCAGTTAAAGATCCGTTCTGAGGATATTTCTAAGACTGCTTTCCGTAGTAGGTATGGTCATTACGAGTTTCTTGTTATGCCTTTCGGGTTGACTAATGCTCCGGCTGTTTTCATGGATATGATGAATCGGGTTTTCAAGCCTTATCTTGACACCTTCGTGGTTGTATTTATTGACGATATTCTTGTGTATTCCAAGTCTAAGGAGGAGCACGAGCAACACTTGCGAATGGTTCTATCTGTTCTCCGTGAGAAGCAACTGTTTGCGAAATTCAGTAAGTGTGCTTTTTGGCTCGAGGAAGTGTCTTTTCTGGGGCACGTGGTTTCCAATAGAGGAATATCCGTAGATCCTTCCAAGATTGAAGCTATTGTGAATTGGAAGAGGCCTGAATCAGTTACGGAGATTCGAAGTTTCTTGGGTCTAGCCGGGTATTATAGAAGATTTATCGAGGGGTTTTCTAAAATTGCTACTCCGTTGACTCAGTTGACTCGAAAGAATGTACCGTATGTGTGGGATGGCAAGTGTCAAGTTAGCTTTGAAGAGTTGAAGAAGAGGTTGACTACAGCTCCTATCCTTGCGCTTCCTAATGGCAATGATGATTTGGTAATTTATAGCGATGCTTCTAAAGAAGGCCTCGGGTGTGTGTTAATGCAAAATGGAAGAGTGATTGCGTATGCTTCAAGAAAGTTGACTCCGAGTGAGCAGAATTATCCTACCCATGACATGGAATTAGCTGCGATTGTTTTTGCGTTGCACAAGTGGAAACACTATCTGTACGGAGCCAAATTTGAGATATTTACCGATCATCAAAGTTTGAAGTACCTTTTCTCCCAAAAAGAGTTGAATAACAGGCAAAGAAGATGGATGGAGCTATTGAAGGATTATGATTGCACTATATCGTATCACCCGGGTAAAGCAAATGTGGTAGCTGATGCCATTAGCCGGAAATCTTTTATGGCTTCATTGATGGTGCGTGAATGGAAGATGTTAGAGGATGCTCGAGATTGGGAGCCTTGTGAGTCAAAGCATGGGGCTATTTTTGCGAGTATTCAAGTATTACCAGTTTTGATTCAACAAATAAAGAAAGCTCAGAAGGATGATCCGGAGTTGGTGAAAATAGCGGATAAAATCGAAGATGGTAAATTTGAGGATTTCTCTCTTAATTCCGAAGGAGTGTTAACTTTCAGAGGTCGGTTATGTGTGCCTTGCGTGGATGAGATTAAACGCCAAGTTCTTGATGAGGGCCACAAGTCGAGGTATACTATTCATCCCGGGAGCACAAAAATGTATCAGAATTTGAAGCAACACTTTTGGTGGAATAATATGAAGAGAGAGATAGCGGATTATGTATCTAAATGTTTGACATGTCAACAAGTGAAAGCTGAACATCAAAGGCCTGCGGGGTTACTTCAACCGTTAGAAATTCCGGAATGGAAGTGGGAACATGTTACTATGGATTTCGTGACGGGATTACCTCGCACTCGAAGAAGGTTTGACGCCGTTTGGGTGATCGTGGATAGATTGACCAAGTCTTCTCATTTTCTACCTATTGAGATTAGTTACTCGATGGAAAGGCTTGCAACCTTATATATAAATGAGATTGTGAGATTGCATGGTGTCCCGGTGAGTATTGTGTCTGACCGTGACCCTAGATTTACATCTCGGTTTTGGCAAGCATTTCAAAAGGCTTTGGGTTCAGAGATGAAGTTTAGTACAGCTTTTCATCCCCAGACAGATGGGCAGTCAGAGAGAACTATTCAGATTCTCGAGGATATGTTGCGAGCTTGCTCAGTTGATTTTTCAGATTCTTGGGATTCTCATTTACCTCTCGTAGAATTTGCCTATAACAACAGTTTTCAGTCAAGTATTGGGATGGCCCCGTATGAAGCTTTGTATGGGAGGAAATGTCGGTCTCCAATTTGTTGGGATGAAGTGGGAGAAGCAAAAATTTGGGGTATTGATATGGTGAACAAGTCAGTTGAGGAAGTTAAACTTATTCGGGATCGTTTGAGTACGGCTCAGAGTAGACAGAAAAGCTATGCCGATCATCGGAGGCGAGATCTTGAGTTTCATTCGGGTGACTTTGTATTTTTAAAGGTTTCACCTAAAGTGGGAATTCGAAGGTACGGGAAGAAAGGCAAGCTGGCACCGAGGTACATTGGCCCATTCGAGATTTTGAGTAGAGTTGGTGATAGGGCGTATCGTCTTGCGTTACCTCATTCTCTTGACAAAATCCATAATGTTTTTCATGTCTCGATGCTTAGGAAGTATGTGTATGATCCTTCTCATGTCTTGTCCGAGGTTCCCGAGGATATTGAACCGAGTATGTCTTACGAGGAGCACCCGGTCCAAGTTATTGATTCAAAAGTTCAAGAGTTGCGAACTAAGAGTATTCCCCTTGTTCGAGTTGTGTGGAGAAATCATAACGTGGAAGAGTCGACTTGGGAGCTTCGGGAGGAGATCGAGAGGAAGTACCCTTGGTTGTTTGAGGGTTGAGGTAAGCAATCCAAAAATTCGGGTCGAATTTTCTTTAAGGGGGAGTGAGTGTAACGACCCCGAAATCCGTTTATTTATTTTAATATTTATTTTATATTTTTGGTAATTTTTATTTAAAATTATGTGTGCATTTTATGTGTTGCATCATCTTATATGAATTTCACATTTTATTTGACTATTTGTGTTAGTTAAAATGTTAGTAGTAAAGTTTATTTTGGGAGTTAATTGAGTTAGTGGGAATTTATGGGGCTTTATAGAAAATGAGAGTTTAGGGGTTTAAAGGTTTAAACATATCGGAGAAGAATCATAAACACAATTGCGTGGCATCAACACATGGAACTCATTATCAACCTCGTCGAGAGAAGGAAGTAACACCAGACGATAAACTCAACCTCTAGCTCTTTCCAAAATCTAAAAAGAACTGACATATTAAACAATTCCACGAGAAGTAAAGGTATATCCCTCGAATTCTTAGAATCAACTAAACAAGTTCTCAAGAATCTGAATGGTTATTTCTAACTGACCATCTGACTGAGGGTGAAAGTCATACTAAGTCTCAATTCCGAACCCCAGGCCTTCTGAAATGCTTGCCAAAATCAAGATGTAAATAAGGAACCCATATCTATTACCATGCTCGTAGACACACCATGAAATCGAACTATCTTCTGAACAAATAACTGACAACTGATAATTTACTTCCAGATTATTCACAACTCAAGGACTTAGTTGAATACTTAGAATTCCTCGCATCAAACAATTAAAGATAACTCCTCGAATTTATCTCAATACTCTACTTCTACTTGGATTCATAATTAAATTAGTCTTGTGTATCCCTTCAAGTATCTATAGTTGAACTCCGTTATACATGTTTAATTCCACTAAGTGTTGACTACATACTCTGCTATAGAAGTTAAAATTCCATCACTAGCCACGAACAAAATCTTATTGTCTGTCATTATTCATTCCACGAGTAATTTTCGATAGTTGATATTATTCAATAGAGTAGAAATTTAAAGCTTTCACAATCGCAAAGTCACACCATGTCTCAACTCACGAAGACTCCAAAGTGTTAATTCCTCTAACATTCCCCATTTAGTTTTATCACCCATGAACTATAAGTCAATGAATCCTCTAACACAATACCTTTCCCGATGATATAATATGGTAAACACTTCAAATCTAACTCCATCAAAGTCATTCACTAATGCAATGGATGTATAATCGCAATAAATCTCAATTTATGGGTAGGATAATTTTGTTGATAAGGAATCAATCTTCTCAAAGCACACATTGTTATCGTACCATCCTGAAGCAATGAACATCTCAATCACTCTTTAAGGCATTTCTATGAATAATGAATTTATCAAATCCACTATAAGGGTAAGCTTGACATATCCACTAGAAATTAGTAACACAAATCATATCCTCTAGATAACTGTAGTACCAGTTATATTCATTAAGCAATATCAATACTGAAGTTGTCATCAACTCTCGATTCATCAATTAACACTCGCAACAATTAAACTCGTTCACTCTTACCAATCCATCGAGATAGTGCATCTTTCTGTGCTATGTAGTTAACAGTGTAGCTACCTTAGAAATCCATCAATAAATCCTCAACCCTATGCCTGAGTTGAAACTTTCCTCAAAATAATATATCCTCTAACATGAAGACATTCTGCCCTGATTTTACAACTGCTACCGCTCTCAAAGAACTCAGACTAGGATTACTTATACAATTCAACGTATCCAACAATACCACTGAAGCAGGTGAGAATTCAAACTATATAACCACCATTCATGATGTCCATACCCGATATAAAAGCCATCTTTGAAATATACTCAACTAAAATTCTCAACAAATGATAATCACTTCAAATCAATCACTAAACAATTACTGATCTCTGATGTTGCTCAAACATAGCACCCAACCACTCAAGATCACCCAAGGTTCTCCTCAAGAACAAGTACCACTCAAGGGAAATAAATTTAAAATCTCACAAGGAAAAGATATCTTTCAATTTAAATGCAAATTTTTTTCACTACTAACTCCATAAACCAACTACCAGGCACAAGCTTGCAACAACAATTTACAAATTTCTTAATGCCTAAATAGCATGAAAGCTAAACACATATATATACCATGATTAACTAAAACACACTAGCATACAAAATTCTACTACCATAACATCAAAATCTTGTGAAACCGGCAAATAAAACATGCCTATGAATACGCACATCACAAGTATACGACACTTTATCGGTCGTCTAACACTCCCCCTTAAGAAGACACATCTAACACATAAGGTAAAGACTCAGAAGACACATGCAATCAAGAAGCACAATGCACAAACACACAAGTATGCGAAGAGCCAGGGTCTATAAGTGTGTGTGCTCTCAAACTAGACATAAAAATTATACCTCCAGTCACATTAGAAGAATCTGAAATCTGTTGTTGATTGATGGAAGAAACACGATCTTGCACCTTAACCTTTCCTGAAGCATCCCTCTTTTGGTCCCGAGATGACCCAGCTGCACTTCCCGATAACTGATTCTTAAATCTAAAGCAACTCTTCTGAAAGTGACCCAACTGACCACAACTCAAACATTTGCCTTGCTTCTTCCAACATTTTTCTTCTAAATGTCCCATCCTTTGACAGTAGTTACATACTCGTTTACTTCGAGTTCCTCTATTATGCGGCCCTTGAAAAGATGCCCTCGCTTGCGAAGGTGTTCCTTGATATTCTCTACTATCTCCACGCTGGGGTTGCAGTTTTACCTGTTCTCCTCGTTTTGTCACATCTGAGGTTTCAATCTTGGTTTTATGCTCCTCTATATCGTCAACGATTTTCATGACAGCTTCAAACATACCTTGGAACAGTGCTCGAACCTCTTCTCTAGCGTTACCCGACCCTGAAGGCCCTGACTGATTCCCTTCGGTGCCAACCATTTTCAATAAGTACCTGCATAAAACTCTCAACGTTACTTACCCTATACACAACTACCCTCCTAGGTCATTTAGTCATTCTAGACCATCTACAACCTAGCTCTGATACCAACTGTCGCGCCCCGACCCGTGGTCCTACTTGGCCCCACGCCCGGGACACGCGAGGAAGACGTCGTAAAGCAACTCTAAGAAAATTTTCGAAATATATTTTCTTAAAAAGGTTCACACAACCAAAACGTTACAAAACATGACTTTAAGTCACAAAGCAAACTTTCTCAAATGAGTACTTAGCCACTTGGCTATAACAAACTTTACTTATAAAATTTACAAACACGAACACCAACCAAAAGAGATGATACAAATAACTGAGTCACGGGTACACTACCCTAAAGGTATTACATTTACATAATGTATCCTTTATACATATCACTTCCCAAAAGTCTTACCAAAGATCTCTTTACCAATGTCCTCCCTGTGCTGTGTCCTATTCACTAGACTCCTTCTTATCTAAAACGGTAAACAAATAAGGGGTGAGAATAAATCTCAGTAAGTTACTAAAATGCAACTACATTACATGCTGATATGAAGATCATGAAGAAACAATATTAACAAATAAGCGTATAACACATAGCACATAACATGAGAGGCTCCCTATCGCCAACCGTCCCATACCGGTTGGAAATAACGACCAACTCATCATGCAACACATAAAACGGAAATAAACACTCATACGTGGATACTGAGCCAAGGTTCTCAAACCAAACAATAGCCATCTGAGAGGCATCAACTGAGCAGCATCGAAGAGCTGAAACGGGTTCCGGAACCAAACAACAACAACAACAACGGGGGGGAAATGACACAAAGTCATAACCCAAAGTGCCCAACCTTTGGCCTAAGGAAGGGGGTTAAAAATGGAAACCAATGATAGGAGCTTATAATGTACTTGGCTCGGGAGACCATTATAATCCCTATCACTGCCCAACACACACAAAAGTACCAGCTGGACTTTACACGCAAGCACCAAATAGAAATAATTGCTTAAACAACAATCAGGGACAATGATTCCAATGTAGGGAACCATGCCAAACACATCAAGAAGATGAACTATTCCAACACATTACAAAGTGTTCAACAATGCTCACATAATCAATCACTAACATTTCACAACACTTGTGTACACAAAGGTACCACTTCTACCACATTAGTGACCCACAACAATCATCTAACTACTTTAGAACACTACCCAAAACCTAGACCAAGATTGACCTTTAAATCCCTTGGTTTGGAAACTCTAAACTTTTCAGATGACTGGGCGGTCGCCCAAACAGGGCTGTGCGGCCGCCCAACATACTCTGTCCCAAGAGTAAAACATTTCAGATAGATGTGCGGCCGCACGCCCTTTTTGGGCGGCCGCCCACATCACCTGGCAGACCAAAACTTAACCAAAGTTCACTCCTTTCGTTTCACAACCCAAAATTACTTGTACTTGTAACACTTAACATTTGCAACTAATACAAAGACTACAAATTCAGTCTTTAAACAATTCTAACACCCAACAAGAACCATTTCCATACTACTCCTTCTGTCACAAATTTACAAGTATAATTAAAACATACCCAAAACATTATTTCACAACCTACTAGGCATATATAACATGTTTATATCCATTTTATTAGGTACAACAACATTATTATACTTTCATAATACTACAACACCCATTTGTATTAACATTTCCCACATGCAACAAATTATTACTACTCCCTCCGCTTCACAAGTATCATTATAATTTTTAATATACTAATATACCTACTTTAGGATACTTTCACTTCTTTCCCCGTCCCATAAGTAATAGTATAATTTTATAATACATTATTTAACATTTAACTAAAGATATTATTTTACCGTCCCACGAGTAGGAGTATAACATATAAAACATATATAATGTTGCATCATCTCATACTCCCCCAAAACCAAAACTACTATCCCCATATACCCACTTCTCACAAATAACAAGTCTATAACCAGTTTTACTACTCCCTCTGTCTCAAAATTACAAGTATATAAAAAGTTATTACTACTCCCTCCGTCCCAAAATTACAAGTATATAAAAAGTATACCCAAAACATTATTTTATAACATATAAATCATATATAGCATACTTATGACCATTTTAACATTTAAAGGGGGATTAGTAACTTACCTATTTTTCCGAAAAAGTGTCAAGAAAATTATATTGTTCGGTAGAAAGAATCTATTCAACACCCTGAACATTTATATATAATTAGATTTGAAAATGGAGTAATAGATTAAAATAGGGAAAATTATCAAAACAAACTCTTACCTAAGCTTCTCTTCTTCAACAATGGAGGAAATGAAATTTAGTGTGTGTGTGTGTGTGTGTGTGTGGGATACGCAGGGGGAGGGGAGAGGGTTAGGGGGATAATGATCAAGTTTTATCCCTTTCTCTCCAATAAGTCATCCAAGTTCAATTGTTAACACTTAAGCCCCTTGAATACTAATTCCACTAAAAACCCTCATAACTTCCCACTAACAACTTAACTCCCCTAATCACCTTTAATACTAACATTTTAACTAACACAAATAATCATATAAGATGTGCAAATTATGAAATATGATGCAACACATAAAATGCACACATAATTTTAAATTATAATTCTCAAAAATATAAAATAATTATAAAATAAATAAAAGTGGGGTCGTTACAGAACGAGTTAGTCTCAGGAGACCACCGTTCAAAAATGCCGTTAGGAGGGCATGGTTAGGCCTATGAATGACGGAATCATGCAGATGCTGGAGGCCAGATGAATCTACGAGGGCTAGCCAGGCTCTATCAGCAACCGGCTGCTCATCACGCTTGAACCTGTTCATTCGAAACAAAAAATATTATCAGTACTCAAGAAAAGCAGCATAGGATGATAATTAATGGAATATTTAGAGTGTGTGGTATAAATAACTTCAATATTTAAAACATTTCACATTAATGCTAAGCTTACTGTGCAAGATGCGTGAGTCTCGTATGGAAAGTCACCAATCCCTCAGTAGTAGAGTCACCCCAAATCTGTCTGGCTCGGTGGTCACCGAACCCGTACATCAGTAAAACATCCTCTGGCCCACCACCGGGGTCCCTCTGAAGCTGCCATGATGGTGGCGCATCCTGACCCCGCCTCCTCCCGTGTCTCAGAGGTCTAGGCGGCTCTACTACATCATCATCCTCATCATCCTCCTCCTCCTGCACCCCCACCTCCACCTCCTCCTCCTCCTCCTCCTCATCATCCTGCCCCCCCTCCTGCCCCTCCCCATCCTCCTCCCCATCATCACTATCACTCTCCTCCTCCCCATCATCACTATCCTTCTCCTCCTCCTCACTATCCCCATCGACCGCCGCCTCCTCCTCCTGAACATCATCAGCTGCTGCCGCCTCCTCCTCCCTCTCCTCCAGCTCATCATCAGCTGTGGCATCCTCGTCATTCCGAGCCTTGCTCCGATTTTCTCCTCTCTCCAAACGCTCTTCAGCCTTCCTCTTTCTAGCTGAAACGGTCATAGGATCACGTGCCTACAAAAAACACAAATAAGAGACAATACATTAGCGATAGTTACAGTAGATTAAATAAATGAACACAATGCTGACTGATAATTCACAATGCTGATATTCAGAAGGATCACATCTCGTGTAACACCACTCGAGATGCATCTCGAGTGGGTTTTACACGAGATGATGCATCTCGAGTGGGTTTATACGAGACTTGTCTCGTGTAAACACACCCGAGATGCATCTCGAGTGGTGTTTACACGAGACACACCAAAGCCATAAAACCCAAACATCCCAGATTAATAACAGAAAAAAAAATTCCCAAAGAGTGTGTTGTGTACATTTTGTTCGCAATTTGAATAATTTTGTAGTTGAATCCAATTTCAATTTTACATTTTTCAAATTATGTTTAATTGGGAATATAGAAATGTAAAATTAGGTTAAAAATTGCTTACCTTTTTCACAGGCGCTGTAGACGAGCTAGTCCCGGCGGCGATGTGGGCGGCGGTTGTGGCGGCGGCGGTCCGGCCGGCGGGTCTGGGTATTTTAACTCTCACCATTTCAATTTCGAAAGTTTTTTTTTTTTTTTTTTTTTTACTGTGAGAGAGAGAGGTGAGAGAGAAGAACAGAGCGAGAGAAAGAACGACGGTGAGCGACGACGGTGACAGAGACGGTGAGAGAGAGACGTTAGAGAGAGAGACTGTTCGTTTCTTTCTTCCTCGTTGTTTCAAACTGAGAGAGAGAGAGGGGGGTTAGGGAGAGAACGTGAGGGAGAGTGAAATTGAAAAAAAAAAAAAAAAAAAAAAAAGATATATATATATGAGTACTTTGGTAATTTAATGGGGCTGTGGAAATAAGGGGCTGTGTATATAAATATATCCGTTTGGGCCGTCGAATTATGCCCATTTCATTAATCTTATAAAAATGGTTCATTGCAAGCCGAGCAAAATTTTTTTTGCAAACATGGACAAAATTATTCCATCCGTTTCAAAATAATTTTCGTTTTAGACTATTTCACGCGTATTAAGAAATGTAATGAATGCAAGTTAAAAAGACTCAATTACCCTGAAAATGATTTATTTTCTAGGTGATTAAATTCTTGTACAAAGATATTTCGTAATAATTAATAGGGATATACTCCCTCCGGTCCAAAATAACTGTCGTTTTTTGACTTTTCACAAAGATTAAGAAATGAAATAATTAAGGCATATTAATGGTGAAAGTTCCATGCTTACCCTTATTTATTGTTCAACTTTCTTACATTATTACACTCACTAAGTCAATTAATAAAGTAAAAACAACTTCCAATGCAAGGGTAAATAAGGAATTTTAATTGTTTTGACTCAAAAGTGACAATTATTTTGGACAAAAAAAATTGCTCAAAAGCGACAGATATTTTGGACCGGAGGGAGTAATTGACAGGAAAGATAAAAATTGTCTTGATAATAGCAAAATGACAAAGTTTGGAACAAGTTTTAACTTATAAAGAGACAGATATTTTGAAATGCAGGGAGTATTAAAAAATTAATATAGAATAATATTAAACGCACAAAAAATAGTCATGATATCTTGGTCACAAAATTTTAGGTGTAAAAATTAATTAGTATTTTTAATTAGAGTGTAGCGGGTCCACTGTCGGTGCAACCAATAAAATGTCGTTAATTTGTTTTGCGAGCAAGATTTTGTAACATTATTTTATGTCTCTAGCATTAGCATTGCTCTATAAAATATTATAATATAAGAACTGAATTTACCTAAAGAGACTAAAGTTAAATATATATGTGATACCTCTCATCCCACGTCGAAAAAATAACGACTTTAATTTTGATATATAAGCTTTCATAATACTATTATCTGACATCACGATATCCATAAACTTTTGAGTAGGCTAATGCTTATGTAGCGGGTCGGGCTTTAAACTTATGTTAGAGTCTCGTGAGATGGTCACTTTGACGCATATTGCTCGGTACAAAAATAAAAAATAAAAAAAAATCAAGGTTCGATTATATTTATATCACTTTAGGGTCTAAATTGTCGTTAACCCTAATTTCATTTAGGAACTAGTCTATAATACAAACTATTCCTCCATTGCATTTTATACTTAAAAAAAAAAAAAAAAAACCTTTTTTTTTAGCGTCACAACAACTATTCACTAACTATTTCATATCTTAATTTCTCTCTCCTATCCACTTTTTATATTCACAATACCCCTACCCAACATTTTGTATTTTACAGTAAAACATCCCTCACTTAATCTTTGTGCGCAACTTTTTTTAAGATTAAAATGAGATGGAGAGAGTATAAAAATTGTATACAAAAAGTAGAGAAGAGAATATTGAAGTTGAAATGAAATGAAGTAGTATTTTGTTCGAATCGAAATGAAGGGTAGTTGAAAAAAAAATTGCAAAATTTAGTCTATACATTTTGTGTTGTGTTTTGTTGGTATTTTTAATTAGTGTGTGGCGAATCCACAATCAATGCAATCAATAAAATATTATCACTTTATTTTGTATTCATTTTCTCATAAACTTCGTTTGAGAAAATTTTGAGGGAAACTAGTTCTCCATAAGTTATAAAAAGTCCTGTTTTTATAGGGTTTAGGGTTTAAGTTTTAGGGTTTTAAGTTTGGGGTTTAAGAGTTTAAAACATACTCCCTCTGTCCCTAAATGAGTGTCCATTTTCAAGAAATTTTTGTCCCTAAATGAGTGTCTTTTTTTTAACATAACTTTCTCCCTAGACGTTTTTTTTCGAAATTTTTTCACCGGTTTGTTTATACGTGCAAAACTAAAGGTTTGGAAAAGAGATTACAAGATTATATATGAATCGTTGTTACCAAATTGTTCAAAAAGTTGAGATTTTCAGTGTCCCTTAAAATGGAATTTGGACACTCATTTAGGGACAGAGGGAGTAACTTTTTATAACTTACGGAGGAAAGGACAGAGGGAGTAACTTTTTATAACTTACCGAGGAAAAAACACACTCAACTTATTTTGTTGGCATTAACCTTAAACGAATTTCTTGTAAATTTTGCTGGATTTATTGGCATCTGGCAAAAAGTTGGCATTCGCATTAAGTTTGACAACATCTCGAAGTATCTCTTTTGGTGAAACGTGATCTGATTTGTCTCCAAGTCTTCTCCAAACCGAACATAGGCAACATTGCCATCCTTTGCAATGGATTCTTGCCATGGCTAATTATATACTTACGTCTCAATATAAATGTCCATAATTTATTTATTTTTAAACAAAACATAACATTTATTTTGAGACCGAGGTAGGTAGTGTGGAGAGCGAGAGAGAAAAAAAAGGATAAATATGAGGGTAGTTCAAGTTCAGACAACCTGGTTCTTTAGAAAACTGATGAGGATGGGCTAACATTGAGCCTCACCTGTGGTCACACAAGAATAGTACTCAATGTTACTAAAACCTAATTCAAGCCCTTAAGAAGTTGAGAATTTCTTAAATGTGACAAAAGCTAAACCATAATTGAATAACATAAGCACATAGCTATGCATGATAGAACGAACACACCATAGCAACAAATGACACTAAAACGTATATCTCAAGAACATAAAAACAGTATTAACATGAAAAACAGCTGAACGGAAAATCTAGCTCCGGTGATTAAATTGCTCTTTCAGAGCAAACAATGAATATTTGGTACTACAAAAAAGAAGGCATAATCCGTTGAGCGTTGTCCAGGAACCGACAACTAGCTCTTATAGAACAAAATATCCCCAATGACAAGGGGAACATTGTTTAGGACTCTTCAAAATCCTCTAATTTTTCTTTAAGTTATTCGAATGAGTAAAACCTGCTCATTTTTTAAACTCCAAAAAAAAAAAAAAAAAAAAAATTCATCACCATCTATGACTAAATAATGACCGAGGAAAGAAATTAGCAGTGAAATTATGCACCACCAGAACCATACTTCTTTCCCAAGACAATAACCTGAAGCTTGTCGTAACCAGCAAGCACACCAGCACCTGCAACGGCACGGAGGATGTTGGCACCAGCACCCTTGAACAGAGATTTGGCACCCTCGTTCTTCAGGATTTGGGAGAATGCATCAAAGGAACTCTTGTACTTGACGGCCTCTCCAGATGTCATCATCATTCTTCTACGCACTGTGTCAATTGGGTATGAGGCAAGCCCAGCACCGTTTGTGATGAGCCAACCGAGAGCAAAACTAGCAAAGAAACTATCCTGTACTCATCAAAAACATCCAATTGAGCATGTGTCAGCCATCTATAACATCCAAAATCTACTCTTTATGCAAGTGGGGAGATAGAGATGGGAATCATGATGCTTGACAATATTTAGTGCTCTCTCTGTCCCTAAATGAATGTCTAAAAAAGGTTTCAAATTGTAACTCTTTGTTTTTTCCATTCATTTAGGGAAAGAGGGAGTATAACAAATTCAAGTAAAACGTCAAATTCATTTTACTACTAACTCCGTCTCATGTCTCATAAAGATAAGTCTCACTTTTTAAGTGGTTGATTTCATTGAACTTTGACTAAATATTTAGGTAAGACAAATTATCCAAATGAAAAGCTAAAAATTGTTATTGATAGTACTTCTAATAATGTATTATAATAACAAGTTTAAAAATTCATTTGAATTACTAAGTCTTTTCTAAATCTTTAGTCAAAGTTCAATTGAATCGAGCACGAAAAACGTTGGACCATCTTCATGGGATAGAGGGAGTATAAATCAGTGGTGAATGATTCATGAATCTCAGCTTAAGAAACAGCAACTAATGAGACTGATATATAAACGTGCACTTTGTATCGCAAAAATAATGGGAAAACCCAACCAATAAAAAAGTTATACTGACCTGCAAAGTTCCAGTGAGGAGCACTGGCTTCAAGGAATCGTACATTCCGAAGTACAAACCACGGTACACTATGATACCAACACATGAAATGTTGAATCCACGATATAGACCGGCAATACCATCCGAAGCCAGAGTCTTCTTGTAAACATCAACCAAACCATTGAACTGTCTCTCTCCTCCCTTCTTTGCAGACTTGGCATCATTAGCAAGACGGGTTCGAGCATAATCCAATGAGTAGACAAAGAGTAGGGAGGAGGCACCAGCAGCACCACCAGATCCCAGGTTACCAGCAAACCATTTCCAGTAACCATCACGGTCTTTCTTGAAGTTAAACAACCTCTTGAAGTAATCCTTGAAAGCAAAGTTCAATGCCTGTTGAAAATCCAGACATTAATTAGTAAAAATTGGTTCAGATACAAACAAAATATATTAGCTACACCTAAAACAAGGAATGGAAAACAATGTCGATGCGAACGTACCTGAGTGGGGAAGTAACGGATGACATTAGCTGTGTTTCCTCTCCAGAGAGACATGAATCCTTCATCCTTAATTGTTCTCTTGAAACATTCTCCAACACCCTTGTATGGTTCAGCAAGCCTGCCGGTCTTGATCATTTCATCTTGGTTTTGGATCAAAAGTTTCACACGCTCAATTGGAGCAGCGGCGGTTTTGGATACCGCAGCTGAAACTCCACCCATAAGAAAATCAATGGCAAAACCTGCCAATCCTTTCTCTGAAGGAGCTTGGACAAAGACTGGTGAAGCATTTGCGGCTACCAGCGACTGTGACAATGGATACTGGAATCCAGCATTGGTGTAATTCCCGTATGTGTATTGCCTCTGATTTGTGGCCGGCCTTTGGAAAGCACCATAGCGAGCGCGGACATCTTGGGAAAGGGTGGTGCTGATATGTAGCTGGCTAGCTACCTTATTAGCAACTGTTGGGTGCTGGTATTGATCAGCCATTGTGTTTCAAATTACCCCTGCAGACATAAACATGGTTAATGTGAAGGCATTAATCAATTATGATAATAATAGCATTTTAGATAAATATTCGCATATATATCCGTAGTTTTAACTATAAGTACTCCCTCCATCCCAAAATGAATGTCCAAGAGCAATAACGGACATTCATTTTTGGACAGATGGGAGTAATATTCAAGAATTAGTATTCATTCAATGAAATTAATCAGTAGTATCATATCAAGTTATCAACCAAGGAGAATCTAATTCTTCAATACGAAAAGTAAAAGATAGAGGTATCATTCCAGAATACTAATACCAATAAATCATACTACCTCCCGGAGAGTCTAATTTTGACTTTTTGAGAATATTTCAGACAAAATAGACTTACAAATATTTAGTACTGTAATATACATAAATGCCCTTTAAGATCTAGCTGCAAGACATGGTGATTGTAACTTTTCATGTGTAGGATAGAAAACAATAGTAATTGACAGGGAGGATCGTATAACATCAGCAAGAACAAAAAAAAAAGACAGTCAGTCAGGGACAATTTATTTTTTGAAAAGCGGAAAGTCATACGAGTATACCCACATTCCAAAGTACAAACAAAGTTAGAGGTTCAAAAATATTTGAAAACTATAAAGGACCAATCTGGAAGCAAAGTAAAACTTAGAAGCTTAAACTTTGTGGAAATGGACAGTAAGAACTCTTTTGAAACAAAAAAATCTCTATAAACACAGGGAATATGAGAATAGCACCTCTGTCTACGTATCAAAATAAAAATTAAGCATAACGGATAAAAATAAAGGTGACAAATTGCATTGCTTTGCTTTTCCTCAATTTTCAAATATAAACTGGTAAAATTGTCGTTCCTTTGTTCGAAGGAGGGACTTAATCATCCAAACTTTTTTCGCTCCAAGGATGAGGAGTAATGTAATTACTACTAATCAAAACACTCAGGTACGGAGAACCAAATATGTCCTCATCGGAAGTAGTTCAGAGTCAATATCCAGATATAAAAACAAAGATATAATCCTATAACACTTTGGAAACTTCTTTCACAAAGTCAAAAAAAAATCCAACAGGAAAGTCTAAAAGCAGCAACCATATACAAAATCAACGAGATGGAATTCTGTACAAAAGAACACAATTAAAAATCAAGACTGGTGAAAATTCCAACCATAAACCGATGCGATGCGCAGGAAATGACAAATCAGAATAGAAACCAAACTCAATCCAACAACACTAAATCAATACTGCTTGGATCTAACTAAATTACACAAACAAATAAACAGATCTAAATATTCAACACACCTGCTAAGCAAAAGTAAGATCTAAAACGTTAAACACGATTTAACACTTAAGAAATGATCGATAAACAGAGAAATTTAAACAAACCGAAAATCAAATTCACGACCGAATATATCAAAGTAATTCGAACAACGCCGATCTAAGTCGTCGGAGATAGAGAGAGGTTACCTGCGCTCAGGTCGCCTCGAAATGCGCGACGATGGGGCGGAGAGAAGAACGAGGAGGGAGGTAGTGAGAAAAGAGGGTTTTGAAAGGCCAATTGAGTTGCGTCTATATAGTTTTGACCTATGGACGGTGAGATATTATATGCACCTGGAAATGTTTTTCCTACTTCGCGGTCTAATGAATTAGCATGGATGTGACTGTTTTTGTCGTTGATGTTGGTTTGGGTGGGATTGGATTGGACGGTGGATATTGGGTATTTTGGAAATGGGACGGAACGGGAAGTTCCGGTAATACTTCTAGATTCCAAGTTGGAATTTTCTCTTTTGGCTGGGTGGGTTGGTAAAGGGGAAAAGGCAAATGAATAGAATCGTAAAAATGGAAAATTACGTGGTCAAATCAATTTTTTGATGCGGTCGTAATCGTTTTCATCAGGCACTATGTTAGAAGATTCTACTCCCTCCCTCCGTCACATACTTATCTCGCTACTAATTTTTATTTCGTGCGTCTCATACTTATTGCTACTTACCTAAAATGTTCATTTTTCTTTCTCCTATCCACTAACTTATTTTCTCTCTCCTACACACACACAATACTTACTTTTCCAACATATTTTCTTAATTCCCGTGCACTCTCATTTGGTAGCAATAAGTATAGACAGAGGGAGTAAATGTCAATAAACACACAGCTAGTGAAGCAAGTGTTCATATTCTTACAAAAGTTATAATTAATCAAATACAGAAATTATTATCCCTCCCAGTAACCTTGTCGTTCAATGATTCAAATAAGCCTTGTTTCTTCAACACGACTTCTGTCATGATGTGTACAACCTAGACACCCAGATTGTTGCACAGACACTGCACGTGCACTCCACGGTCACTGCACGCGAACTGCATGTTCGCTACACACGAACTGCACGTGCACTGCACGAGAACTGCAGGCCTTCATCTTGATTTGCCAAAGAATAAAATATTATCCCTCCCAGTGACCTTGTCGTTCGATGATTCAAATCATTCACCCATCTTCTTCTTTTTTGCAGCGGAAACCCCAGATCTCTAAACCAGGCTCAGATGCAACTTGTTAGAGCAAAAATACATATGAACGATGGTAAAAGAAATAATCAAACACGAACACAAGAGTTTTACGTGGTTCACCAACTTGGCTACATCCACGGGCGAAGCGAGAATATATTATTATTCAATGGCAATTACTAAAGGCGATCTTCACTAATCTAGTTGCACGAATTATTGAGCCCAATAATTCCATCAACCTAAATCTAGATCTTAGATCTTTACTTGTATCTTTCGAAGATGACCGACAAAAAATATGCTAGAGGAGAGGGTAGTATTTATAGACATAAATACATAAATCCCTAAATGAGAAGGAATCATATTTGTTGTGTAAAAAGTAATTGGAATCCTATTTCTTGTGTACAAAGTAATTATATTCTCATTAGGAAACGGCTTTCCTAATTCTTGAATAATTTCTCGTACTAATAAGAAACCTAATTAAACAAATAAATCTTAATCCTTGTACCAAAAGGATTTCCTTTTACCAATTCAAGTCCCAGAAATTACTCGACTTATCGCGGACATATCTTTAACCAATAGCCATTGATTCAAAGACATATTCCCAACAGTGTTTACGATTCATAAATGACAAAAATTTGTATGAAACGGTCTTTAAATATGAATGAGTTTCATTGAGAGAGTAAATGGTTTGTCTTTCTATAGGAGGGGCGAGCCAAATCCATTTCCTCTCTCATCGAAACTCATCTCATATGTGAGACTGTCTCAAACAAGATGAATCTCATAATTATTTCCTGAATTACTCTAACCACTTATTTAAGTGTAGAAATACTTAGGTTTCCAGAAGTGGGCTTTGATGGTTGTTTTACTTTTTCTTGGATTTTTGTTGAACAAGTTAATTTTTCTTGGGTGAGATATGATTTTTTTATATATATTTTTGTTCCAAATTACTAATTTCTAAAGAGCATATTTTATATAAAGTTACAAAAAATATTATTTTTCTCCTTTCACTTGTATAACTTGTATGTATATACAAGTGAGAGGTGAAAGTGAAAGATATACTCTTTCCGTCCCTCTTTAATTTACAAAAATATGTTTTAGCACAAAAATTAAGAAAATGATTGAAAAAGTGATGTGTTGTAAGTGTAGATAGTTGAGTGAGAGAGAGAAAGTGAAGTGGAGAATAGTAAGTGGATAGTTGTTTGCGTGTCCTCTTAGTTGTCGTCTGTTACCGGTTATTTCATTGTCCTTGGTCAATCACCTATGTCGTGGAAGACAAAAAAACAACCAACTGCTTTTCGTTCTTCTGAAGAGGCGGAGTATCACGTCATGGAAGTTACAACATGCGAGCTCCAATGGTTAAAGTCCGAGCACCAATGGTTAAATTCCTTCCTTACATCTCTGTGTGTCTTTCATAACCAGCATATGAGACTTTTATGTGATAATCAAGCTACGATGCACATTGCTGCGAACCCGGTTTTCCATGAGCACATTAAGCACATTGAGATTGATTGCCATTTTATTCGAGAACAATTGTTTGCTGGAAATATCTCTACTGTTTATGTTACCTCTGAAAACAATCTTGCTGATCTTCTCACCAAAGCCTTGGGTCGTGCACAATTTGAGTATCTTGTTGGCAAGTTGGGAATTCATAACCCCATGCTCCAACTCAAGGGGGAATACCATTGTGCATAATATGTGTGATTCTGTAATATTTTTAGGAAAGGCTATCTTAGTGAATTTTGTATGATTTTGTAATATCCTTGGCTTGTGTAACAAGCTGTGTGTAAGCCTATGTAAGGGCACTCTTCTTTGATGAATGGGACACACAAAAATGATTCAGTCACTAAGGCATTCTTATCTGTATGCACGTTAGTTTTGTTGTTTCTATAATACACAGTTAGTTTTGTTGTTTCTATAATACACAGGTAAAAGATAAAATTTAGAAAAAGTAAAACGACATAAAAAGCATTTTACTCAAAAACGAAAGTATAATCCATTGACAGTCACTCTTATAAAACAAAATATATCCCCCAGTGAGAAGGGGAATATAAAATCCTCTACTTTTCAACAAGTTATTCAATTGAATAAAACCTGCTCAATTACAAACGCAATTCAACTCAAAAGAAAAAGGGAAAAAAAAACGTTTTTTTTTTCATCACCATCGCTGACTAAATAATGACTGAGGAATGAAATCAGTAGTGCAATATTTAGGCACCGCCAGAACCATACTTCTTTCCAAAGACAATGACCTGAAGCTTGTCATAACCAGCAAGCACACCAGCACCCGCAACGGCACTGAGGATATTGGCACCAGCACCCTTGAACAGAAATTTGGTACCCTCACTCTTCATGATTTGAGAGAACGCGTCAAAAGAACCCTTGTACTTGATCGCCTCTCCCGATGTCATCATCATTCTTCTACGCACTGTGTCAAGTGGGTACGAGGCAAGCCCCGCACCAATTGTGATGACCCAACCCAGACCAAAGCTAGCAAAGAAACTATCCTGTAGCCATCAAAAAAAAAAAAAAAAAAAAAAAAAAAACATTGAATCCAAAGCCGTCTTACATCAAGAATATTCTCCCCTCATCACAAGTGGGGAGGTAGAGAAATGGAAAACATGATACTCCTTCCGGTACATAATATCTGTCATGGAAATTTTTTTGGTCCGAAACGCTTTTATGTAAAATACATTTAAATTCCTCTTCTACCCTTGCTTTGGAACTTATTACTCCCTCCGTTTCATAATACATGACGTTTTAGGAGTAATTTTTTGTTCCAAAATACTTGACGTTTTACTATTACCAAGAAAGAATTACTCTTGTTTACCTATTATACCCTTATTCATAATTGTGAACTATTTCTTGTATAAGCATTTAAATGCCTAGGTAATTGGATACTTTTAGGGGCACATATGTCTTTTTAATATGTATTAATGGCATTTTTTTAATATATGTGAAGATGTCTAAAACGACATGTATTATGAAACCAAGGGAGTACACATTATTTAGTGATTTATTGTGTGAAGTACTATGTAAGAGAGATGAGTAATAAACGAGGGTAAAATTAGGTATTTTCATCATTAATGAGTAGTAATAATTGTTTTCTTCGAAATATGTGAAATGAGCAAAAGCGATAATTATTTTGGACATGAGGGAATGTGATGCAGTCGACGAGCTCGCAATCGAGTTTTTGGAAGAGTTTGATCGTAAAGGGCATAACTTTTGACTCCGGAGGAGTTACGGGACGCACAACATATCAAAACGATCGTCTTTTCGAAAGGAACAAAATATATGGGGCTTTGCCCCTTGACTAGGCTTTAAAAAGCCCAAATTCCACTTCTAAGTGCCTTAAACGGCCTTCTGAAGTTTTATCAGTTTTTTTGGACTTTTTCGTACTTTTCCAGTTTTATGGTTTATTTTGAATTAGGGTTGCTGAACACTTCAAATACATTGTTTTAGGGTTTTAAAGTCAGTTTTTGCCGTTAATAAACATTTGGTTTTTCCTTTCCAACTCTTCGTATTTTATTAAATTCTACGAGTGTTGAAGATCGATTACTGGTTAACGTGCGCGTTACAACAGTAATTGTTTTCTATTAAGTCTTCCGCTACGGCAGAATGCTTCCCAATGTTTGTTATCGAGACAATGACACAACAAATTGAAGAAAAACGTCAAATTGTTAAATTCACACTTGAAATCAGAGATTGAATTATTCAAGCAACTAATGAAATTGCTAATATATATGATAAAGTCTGAGGTTCCGGAGGAGTGGCCCTGGATCTTTATATAGACACAACAAATTGAAGAAAAACGTCAAATTGTTAAATTCACACTTGAAATCAGAGATTGAATTATTCAAGCAACTAATGAAATTAATGTGGGATAAATGCTCCAACACACCCCCTCACGTGTAGCCGAACTTTGGGCTTGCGCGTGGACATATAATTGGGTGACGTGGGGCTAGAGGGAGTATATATTATAGTAACTATTATAGTTGACTAATACTATTAATAGTAATAGTTAACTACTATAGTAACTATTATAGTTAAGTAATACTATTAATAGTAATAGTTAACTTGTATAGTAACTATTATAGTTAACTATTACTATTAATAGTAATAGTCAACTCATATCATAACTATTATTATGAACTAATAGTATTAGCTAATAATGAGAATATCAAAAGTCACACACATTTAGGATAGTGATGATGTGGCTTCACACAAATGAAGCTTTAACCTATGTTTGTCTATGTGTCAAAGCTATGGTCCTCCTCACCAACTTTAATATATACGGAGTATAGATTTAAAATTAGTAAAAATTAAAAAAATTGTATTAATAGTCTCTATAATTAAATTACTAAAAATTAAAAATGAGAAGTTCCGGCATTACTCCTATTCCTAGTCCAAGATTCCAAGTTGGAATTTTCCTCTGAGTTGGTAAAAGGCAAAAAGGCAATTGATTACTCCTACCTTCTCACCTCACTTAACACTCAATAGATAGATGAGCACAATAATTAAAGAAAAAAATAAAATAAAAAGAAAATATGTGGTAGAAAATTAAGAGAGGAAATGAGTGAAGTAAAATAGTAGTGTTGGTTGAATACATTGAGTGGTGGAAAAATGAAGAGAGAGAATGAGAAGTGGGGTAGAGTGAATATAAAATTATAAAAAGTATGCTATTTTGAAAAATGTCAAGTGAGCGGGAAGAGATCAAAATGAAAATAAATGTCAAGTAAACTGGGACGGAGAGAGTAAAGCTAAGCCATGGCCGCACTGATTTTTAAAATAAATTACCAAGAATTTAAACTACATCAACTTAACTGTGTGTTGTGTCCCAAAGAAGTGACCCAGTGGTAAAGCTAAGCCTCACCCTCGGTGAGCGCTAGGGCTCGATCATTTTCCTCGCCTCTTTCTGGCGTGGACATCGTCAAAAAAAAAAAAAAAATGTGTGTTGTCAATTGTCACTCTAGAAATATTTGATGAGCAATGCTAGGGCACAAAATAAAGTCACAAATTTTGTTTACAAAATGAGATGATGATATTTTATTAGTTGCATCGATTATGGATCCGCCACACTAATTAAAAACGCCAATAACATCATTACACTTAAGAGTTTGTGAGCAAATTTTTTTGATTTTTTTGTGCCACAAGCACTATGCATGTTTGGTGGCCTCGTGGTAGAGGCACATTTTTACTTTCTAAAGGCTCCGTTTGTTTGGAGGAAAACATTTTCCTTTTTTTTTTTTTTCCAATTTCCGGTGTTTGTTAAGCACCGGAAAATGGTTTTCCCCCTTTTCTAAGAAAAACGATTTCTTTACCTACACTTAAGGAAAACAGTTTCCGGAAAATATTAATGATACAAAATTATTTTTGAACACTCTTCCACCTCCGTCTCGCCCCTTTCCCACACCACCCATCCCCCCCCCCCCCCCCACACACACACAAAAAAAAAAAAAAAAAAAAAAAAAAACACTCATATTAAAATTATGTTTGAACACCTCTCCCACCCCCACCACCCACCCACCCACCCTACCCCACCATCCACCCACACCCAAAAAAGAAACTTTTTTTTTTCACTCATATTAAAATTATTTTTTAACACCTCCCCCACACCCACCTCACCCCTATCCCCCCCCCCCACCTCCCCTACCCTTACCCCCCCCCCCCCGCCCCACATCACCCATCCCACCTCAACCCCCACCCCTATTTAAAAAAATTCTCATATTTTTTTTTCTCATACTAAATTATTTTGAATAATACTATGGGCACAAAAAAGTCACAAAAACTTGCTCACAAAATCCTAGGTGTAATAATGTTATTGGTGTTTTTAATTAGAGTGTGGCGGGTCCATTATCGATGCAACCAATAAAATATTGCCACATCATCTTGTGAGCAAGATTTTGTGACCTTATTTTGTGCCCCTAGCATTGCTCAATTATTTTTTGCTCATATGAAAATATTTTCCAGAAAACATTTTTTTTTAGATTTACCAAACAACCAAAAATATGTTTATATCATTTTCCGGAAAACGTTTTCATTTTCTGGAAAACATTTTCCAGGAAATCATTTTCCGGAAAATGTTTCCCCCCAAATAAAGGGAGCCTAAAGGTCTTGCATGTACGATATAATACACTTTCATTTTTCCCCGAACTAATAGAAGTGGTTTTCTATTTTCATTTCATTGAACACTCCTCCTGTATAATTTCTTTTAACTTTTTAACTATTTTGAAACTCTAATTATGAAAATAAGATTATTTTTTGGGGAAAAAAAATGAAAAGAGACTATCATTTTAGGACAATAGTAAACTTGCATTAAGTATATTTCCTTTGAAATTCGACATTTATTTTGGGACATACTAAAATAATTGAGAAATTATTATGATACGGAGGGTGGATTAAATGAGTCAGCTTGATAAATACTTTCCCTTCTAAAAAATCGTATCAATGGCTTCGAGTGCCTTTCTTGATGGAAGGAAAGACCCGTGTGAAAAGAAGTTCTTAGTTCCTCTAGGGAATGTATCAAATAATGCAACGTACTATTTAGTGTCTAAAAAAATGCAACATACTTTTACTAATTTTTTCCAATAGTGCAATTTTCAAAATAAAAAATGGATGACACTAACAAAAGTTAACATTTTGAGGACGGAGTTAATACTCGTTAAATAAAATAACACCCGTTACCATATCTTTTTCGCCCACCTTCCAACTCCACCCATCCTCCATTTGTCTTTCTCCATCGTCATTGTCCACCATAGCCACCACCACTATCCTCCCAAACACCATTTCACGAATCCCACATCTGCTGCAAAATTTTAATCTCACAAACCCAACAAAAATTACATATCACTAGCGGATATCACTAGCGGGTAATCCGTGCTCTGCACGGAAAACCAATACTATGTCTTGAAAAATATTTTAACTATAGTTAACTAATATAGTAATCATCATTTTAAATAATACTATTAATAATAAAAATTAATCTATATGATTACTATTATTATAATAACTATTATAATTAATTAATAATATTGATAGTAATGGTTAATATATATTAATAGCAATGATTAATCTATATAATAATAAATATTAATATAATTATTATAATAAAATAATATTATTAATAGTAATAGTTAATTGATATAGTAACTATTACGATTAATTAATAATCTAACTTATATAATAAATATTATAATTAACTAATACTAATAATAGTAATAGTTAATGTATGTAGCCTATTATAGTTAATTAATATTAAAAAAAATAACTTATAAAGTAACTATTATGGTTAACTAATGCTATTAATAGTAATAATTAACTTATATATAGTAACTATTATAGTTAACTAATACTGTTAATAGTAATAGTTAACTAATATAGTAACTATTATAGTTAACTATTATAGTTAACTAATACTATTAATAGTAACAGTTAACTAATATAGTAACTATTATAGTTAACTAATACTATTAATAGTAATATTTAACTTGTATTGTAACTAATATTGTTAACAATACTATTAATAGTAATGGTTAACTTATACTATTAATAGTAATAGTTAACTCATATAATTACTAATATGACTAACTAATAGTATTAGCTAAGAATGAGAATATCAAAAGTCATTACATTTTAGGATGATGTTGATGAGGCTTCTCCAAATTCAAGCTTTTACTAAAACATGTACACATATCAAACCCACAACTCTCCTCACCAACTTTAATATATATATATATATATATATATAGATTTCCCAACCCCAACTTCCAATTTCAAAATCAAAAGGAGCCTCAGTACTGCTCATCTTCTTCAATTCCAATCCGGCAGCCTATGCTTGATGCTCGCCGGCAACGGAGCAGCCATTTTGTCAAGCAGCTCGTGTGCGGTTTTGTAGGGTATTTTCTTGGTGAGAAGATGAATCATAAACCAAGAAGATTGTAAAGAGTGGTTGTAGTTAGGGATTGATTGATTTAATCCATTTAAAGAAAGGGTAAGAGAGAGATGAAATTGAGGTGAAGGGGTACCTGCGCTAAAACCACCAACATTTGGCCGTTTTAAGACATGTCTTGACTTGGTAGGAATAACCAAACATACGAGTGAATTAGTTGGCTTCCTATGAAGCAAATTACTACCTTCTTCGATGCCCTATTGTTGCAGGTCCACCATACGTCGACAAGGCTATTTAAGAATTTATCATCTTCTCCAATCCATTACAACATAATAATATCAAGTTATCAACATCAAAACTGAACTTCTAATTTGATGGACTATATGTTTTCTATCATAGTTTTCTACAAATAAAAGTTCCTGTAATGGTAATACTTCACTCTCAAGAGTCCTACAAACAAAACTTTATACACACACACACACACAAAAGTTGGGCATATAATGGAACATAACTTGTATTAAACACAGTATTAAGAATCTTGTTCCATCTTTTTCTGCTTAAGCATGTTGGACTAAAGCATAAAATAGTACAGAAATTGTACATAGTGAAGACAACATCAGAAGTCTAGTGGGAATTTTAAAAATAAATTAGTACTGCCTCAACTTTCGTGGAGAAACCTCAGCAAGAAAAAAAGATTTCAGACATTTCTAGGAGAATTTAAGAACAATACAAATGACTTCTATCCTGGTGAGTAGTTCGAAACTGGTATATTGTAAAAGAAATTGAGATTATTAACAGAGGAAGGGGATGGAGAACATACCAAACCACTAAAGTACTACACAGAATATCTCTTTGCCCGTGACCTATTGATGCGTGCCCAGATCAATATTCTCTCTTCCCGAACCATTAAGCTCTATTTCCTGCTCTTTTTGCTTTAATAACAATCCCATTCGCTCATTCTCCAACATCAACCTCTCATTCTCCAACTTTGTTATCTCCAACTCCCTGTCTTTCTTGTTGCAGAATCTTTGCCACTTAAACCTGCGTTTCTCCATCTCAAAAGCTTCTGCATGGATTCCAACTCGTTGTTCTTGCAGTTGCAACATTCGTTTCTTGACCCATTCCGTCTTTTGCTTTTTCGAATTTTTCGGGTCTAGAAAGAATTCATCTATCTCAGCTTGAAAACCATCATGCCCATCGTCTTCATCCCCCATAATCTTTCTCTCACCTAAATCCTCTCCACCATTCCCACTGTCCTCATGGTCTGACTCATCATCTTCACTGTCATCGTTTTCTTCAACTTCTTCCGCTTCAGACACATTATTATTCTCCTTTGAGCACTGGCCAAGTGGCAGAGAATGAACGGGTAGATCAAGATCGTTGCAATTCGGTATTCTTTGTCCATTATGGTATGCACACATTTCCGGATAGAACAAATGTTTAGAACTCAATATTTTCCTCACATCATCTTTCATTTTCGGTGATAATTGGGGCATGGAATCCATAATAACCGGGTTTTCTACCACTCTACATGAAGTACCCCTTCCAAGAATATCATTCAACCTCTTGTACCTCTTGTTCAAATCATTGAATTTGTCCTCACACTGCTGAGGTGAAACAGAAGAGCCTTTCGCAATCATAATCTTAGAAACCGTTTTCCACTTACCCTTCTTTTGCAAACTACCCGATCTTCTTTTCATCCCCTCCATACCTTCCAAAGAACCATCGTCCCCAACACAAGCGACCACTTGTATCAAAAGTCTCACTATGTTATCAGTCCATTTCATCCGTTGCCACGGTGATCCCTTTTTGCCCTTCCCCCCACTAAAATTCTCATCGTTACCATCTTCTGTATAACTCGGCTCATCCTCATCACTCATATTGGCATTATCATTATTATTGACACAAAATTTCATCGAATTCGCACCCCCATCCGCTTTCCCTTTCCCAAAACTCATTGAAAAAGGTTTGGGGTTGTTGTTCAACTTCTTCACTTCCATAAACCCAATGGCCTGATCATCATCAAGACCAGTCATCATATTCAACGACGACTGGATCCCATGATGGGTATTTGATGGATGACCCATCTGGGTCTGTTGATGCCTAGGAACTGAAGATTCAAGGTCTAAAAACCCACTATTTGGAATTGGACCAGACAAAAATCCACCTCCCACCCCCAAATTGTTATTCATTTCCCAATTCTTAATACAATTCCAATCAGCAATACATAACCCAATTTATTGATTTCATTCAAACAATTTCTACTCAAAGAACTTTATCATCAAAACCCATGTAAAATCGATGAAACTAAAACTGAATCATCAATAATAAGAAGCCAAGAAACTATGATTGGGAGAGAGAAAGATGTAGTGGAATTAAGGTTTACCTGTTTTAATCAGAAAAGTTGAGATCTTGATTGATGAAGAGGAATCGAGCTGGGAAGTAAAGGAGTTGTGATTGTGGTGAGTGATTAGCGAATTAATGTCAGCTGGAAAGACAAGTACAACGACTCCACTACCAATTAAGGTCCAAATTAAGAAGTCAAATTAGGTTTTGTTGTTGGATGGAAAGGTGTCATGTGCCATCCACGTGCACCCTAAATGAGTGTCAATTTTTCAAAAAAATTTGTCCCAAAATGAGTGTTTTTTTTTTAACATAACGGTTCCTGAATATATATTTTTAAAATTTTTTTTTCACTGGTCTCTTTATACTTGCAAAACTAAATGTTTGGAAAGGAGATTACAAGATTATATATGAATCTTTGCCACCAAATTGTATAAAAAATTGAGATTTTCAGATGTCCCTTAGAATGAAATTTAGACCCTCTTTTAAGGACAGAGGTAGAGGTAGTAACACACTTTCTGTTTTGTCCCAAAAATATAATGGTTACATTTTTATGTGGGGGAAATAATTTCAATATAGTTTATAATGGTACAAACAATTTACGAATAAATCAAACACATTAGTACTTAATAATATACTACATCCGTCTCAGTTTAAGGTTCTTAGTTTTTTTGTTGTTTGTCTGAAGGATCTTTGAGCAACAATTAAAGGTTGATCTAATTATCCAAATGAAAATCTAAATCTTGTTATTGGCACACCATCATATATACTATCAATAACAAGTTTTAGAGCTAAAGGTCCTGAAACTACCACTTGGATCTGGAACCTACATACGGATGCTCACGATTTTGATAGCCATACCAGTGATTTGGAGGAGATCGAAAAGTATTTAGTGCGCATTTCGGTCAACTTTCCATCATCTTTATTTGGCTGAGTGGCATGTATTTCCACGGTGCTCGTTTTTCGAATTATGAGGCATGGCTGACTCACATTAGGCCTAGCCTCAGGTGGTTTGGCCAATAGTGGGCCAAGAAATATTGAATGGTGATGTTGGCAGGGGCTTCCGAGGAATCCAAATAACCTCTGGGTTTTTTTCAGATTTGGCGAGCGTCTGGAATAACTAGTGAATTACAACTCTATTGTACCAGTTCGAAAACTCGTATTTAATAATCTCATCTCTTTCCTTTTGAGTAAACGACCAAAATGACTCGCGTACTATATGAATTCAACCAAAATGACTTGCGTACTATCTAAACTACCAAATCAACCTGTGTACTATTAATAAATGAACCAAATGAACCTAAATCGTTAGTAGATGTTAGTTTGCATTAACAAGAGTTAGTAATTTGACGGATATGTCGATTAAATTTTTCAAATTGCCCCATAACTTAACAAATTCTTAACTTGTTTAGCTAAGTACCATCATGTCTTAATTCTTCTTCTTTACCAACAACAACCTTCTCCCACCACCGTCTCACACCACTACCCCGTCACCATCTTACACCACCATCTCCTTCCATCTCACCATCACCATCACCAGCCACAACCAAATGCCACCACCTCCAACCACCGTTTTAAACTTCAATAAAGCATTCATTCAAAATTCACACACATGGAATTCAAATCAGAACCAAGTAACTCAAAATCAAACCTTAAATATCCACAGTGCCTAAATTTTGCATACTGCCTTGGATAAACTAAACCAACAATGTGAGATTCAAGCATTTCAACACATAAGATAGATCAAGGTACAACTAACAGACTCCAACCCCAAACAAATCGCACTGTGATGGTAGAAACAATTAGATCTGGAAACAAGACGATTTCTAAATCAGATTTGGAAATAAGACCATTTCTGAATCTCTGCAGATGGCTCCGACCGCCACCTCAATTTTTTGCCGTTTCACCACCGTCATACAACGAGCCCGCGCTTCAAGCCACTCATCGTCCTCTGACCGCCGAAAAATTGAGAAAGAACATAAACGATCGGGAATTTGGATATGGAGGACCTGAGTTGAGGAGAGATCATATTCGAGTAAAGGGATGAGAGAGGGGGGGGGGGAGAGACGGCATAAAGCAAGGGAAGAGTGGGGAAAGGGGGAGGAGGAGGGGGCCACCATGGACGGCGTTTATGGTGGAAGGGGAGGGGGAAGGGATGAAGAGCATATGTACCAGGAAGTATGAATGCAGAGAAAAAATGGAGAGGCGATGGTTAGACGATCTAGGATTAGATTTTCTCAATTTTCATTTTAAACCCTAGGGTTTATTTGTAAATTATTTTTCTTGGCATTTTGCCCCTTTAAATTATGATTAATACATTTAGATATTTTTTTGTAATATCCGTTAAATTCCTAACATTTGTTAAAAACCATTGATTCATACTAACGATTTAGGTTGATTTATGCATAGTACGCATGTTGATTTGGTAGTTTAAATAGTACGCGGGTCAAATTGGTTGAATTCATATAGTTCGCGGGTCATTTTGGTCGTTTACTCCTTTCCTTTTTGGTTAGGCGATGGAAAAGTTCATCAGTATTCAAAATATCTTTCTCAATCTCCTCATCCGTTTTTTCAGTCTTATCCTTTTTTTTTTTTAGTCTTTTTCTCAATCTCATTATCCGTTTTTTTAGTCTTTTGATCAATCTCATTATCCGGTTTTTCAGTCTTTTCATCAATCTTATTATCCGTTTTTTCAGTCTTTTTCTCAATCTCATTTATCTTCCCTGTCACAAGCATATGTATTATACAAATTATCACAAAGCCAAGTTAGTGATAAGTTAAGATCTGTACTTCAATAATATTTTTTTTTTCTTGGCCTTTTACTTTGTATTTTAACGAACAAATAAAAAATGATATGATTCAACCTCAGACGTATTTAAATGTAGCGGATAACAACGGGGCTCGAGAATTGATGTGTATTCGAATCATAGGAGCCAGAAATCGTCGATATGCTCATATTGGTGACGTTATTGTTGTGGTGATTATAGACGCGGTTCCCCAAATGTAACGACCCCAAAACCCATCCCAATTTATTTTATATTTTTGGGAATTTTAATTTGAACTTATGTGTGCATTTTATGTGTTGCATAATATTTTATGAATTTGCGTTATTTACTTGAGCATTTGTGTTAGATTATTTTGTTTGGAGTAATAATTGTTAAGGGAGTTAATTGAGTTAGTGGAACTTTAGGGGCCTTAATGGAAATAGTACAAAAGAGGTTTAAGTAGTTAAAGATAATTTGGAGGGCTTTAGTGGAATTTATTAAAAACTAAAAAGATCTCTCCTTACCTCTCCCTCTCTCAGTCGACATTTACACAAAGAAAAATTGATAACTTTCCCAATTATCAGTTCTCTCCATCGTTGAAGAAAAAGGTAAGCGTTTCTCTCATTTTAATTTTCCATCTTTTTAATTACTTCTCCATTTTAAAATCTAATTATATAAAAATGATCAGGGCGTTGAGTAGGTCATTTCTACTGGATCAGAAAATATTTCATTTATACTTTTTCCTGAAATATGTAAGTTACTAATCCCCCCTTTAAGTGTTAAAATGGTCATAATCATGCTATATACGCTTAATATGTGGTGAAATGATGTTTTGGTATACTTTTATTATACTTGTAAATTTGGGACCTAAATTTGGAACGGAGGGAGTAGTAATGACTTTTATATATACTTGTAAATTTGGGACGGAGGGAGTAGTAATAACTTTTATTATACTTGTAAATTTGGGACGGGGGAGTAGTAATAACTTTTATTATACTTGTTAAATTTGGGACGGAGGGAGTAGTAATAACTTTTATTATTATGGGTATATGCTAGATGAGGTTGGTATGGTAGTGTTGTGAAGTTATAATGATGTTGTTGTGCTTTAGGATTGGGTAACAACTTGGTAATGAAAGTGAACTTTGTTAGATTTTTCCTGGGAATTGGCCATTCCGCAGTGGAGCGGCCGAGTCAGTAAATTAGAGCGGCCGATCCCCTTATTGTCGAATGTTGAGTTCTAGGAGAGCGGCCGATCAAAGTAAAGGACTCGACCGATCCGCTCGGCCGACTCAAGTAAGTAGAGCGGCCGAGCAGTCTGAGTTTTAACAACTTGTTTGTTTTTCGTTAAGTATTGGGCTAGGTCTTAGGCGATGTCCTAGGATGCCTAGATAATTGTTATGAGGTATCAAAATGATAGAATTGGTCCTTTGTGATCGGGTTTGACTTAATGTGATTGTGTAGATGGATTGTGTGGTGACTTAATGTCAAGATTGTGCTCATTATTGTGAAAACGTGTTTACTTCTCTATGATGAGCTTGTGTGGTTTCCTTCTATGGAATCATGCCCTGGTTGTTGTTTTAGCAAGTATTTATTACTGTGCTCTTTGTTGAAAGTCCAGCTGGTTTTGTGTGTTATTTCCAACCGGTATGGGACGGTTGGCGATAGGGAGTGTCGCGCCCCAGACCCGTGGTCCTACTTGGCCCCACGCTCGGGACACGATTGGAAGGGCGTTGAGTAGGTCAACGCCCAACTCATCATACCGGTTGGAAATAACGACCAACTCATCATACAACACATAGTGTAGGAGTAAACACTCCTACGAGGATACCAAGCCAAGGTTTACCGAAATAACATGATCATCAGAGAAAACCATCTGAGAAAACCATCTGAATAACCATCTGAGAAGACCATCTGTCTGAAACCATCTGAGCAGCATAAATAGCTGAAGCCGGGATCCCGAAAACCAAACCATATCCAACAGAGCCAAAGTAACAACGGGCAGCATCAATAGCTGAAACAGGTTCCGGAACCATATAACATAACAACAACAATAGTGGGAGAAAATGACACAAAGTCATACCCCTAAATGCTCACGCGAGGGAGCGAGTTCATCCCATCCAAGGCCAATCTGGACTGAGGAAATAGGTCCAGTGGAAAAGCCTTATAGTGCACTTAACTGATGCCACTACAATGCCTTCCACCTCCACTCGATAACATCCCAAACCTGGGAAATAGGACCAGTGGAAAAGCCTTATAGTGAACTTGGCTAGTGTGCCACTATAATGCTTTCCACCTCCACTCGATAACACACAAAACCAGCTGGACTTTCAACAAAGAGCACAGTAATAAATACTTGCTAAAACAACAACCAGGGCATGATTCCATAGAAGGAAACCACACAAGCTCATCATAGAGAAGTAAACACGTTTTCACAATAATGAGCACAATCTTGACATTAAGTCACCACACAATCCATCTACACAATCACATTAAGTCAAACCCGATCACAAAGGACCAATTCTATCATTTTGATACCTCATAACAATTATCTAGGCATCCTAGGACATCGCCTAAGACCTAGCCCAATACTTAACGAAAAACAAACAAGTTGTTAAAACTCAGACTGCTCGGCCGCTCTACTTACTTGAGTCGGCCGAGCGGATCGGTCGAGTCCTTTACTTTGATCGGCCGCTCTCCTAGAACTCAACATTCGACAATAAGGGGATCGGCCGCTCTAATTTACTGACTCGGCCGCTCCACTGCGGAATGGCCAATTCCCAGGAAAAATCTAACAAAGTTCACTTTCATTACCAAGTTGTTACCCAATCCTAAAGCACAACAACATCATTATAACTTCACAACACTACCATACCAACCTCATCTAGCATATACCCATAATAATAAAATTTATTACTACTCCCTCCGTCCCAAATTTACAAGTATAATAAAAGTTATTACTACTCCCTCCGTCCCAAATTTACAAGTATATAAAAGTTATTACTACTCCCTCCGTCCCAAATTTACAAGTATAATAAAAGTTATTACTACTCCCTCCGTCCCAAATTTACAAGTATATATAAAAGTATACTACTCCCTCCGTCCCAAATTTATAAGTATAATAAAAGTTATTACTACTCCCTCCGTCCCAAATTTACAAGTATAATAAAAGTTATTACTACTCCCTCCGTCCCAAATTTACAAGTATATATAAAAGTATACCAAAACATCATTTCACCACATATTAAGCATATATAGCATGATTATGACCATTTTAACACTTAAAGGGGGGATTAGTAACTTACCTATTTCCGGAAAAAGTATCGCAGAAACATGTTTTGTTCGGGTAGAAATGACCTACTCAACGCCCTTCATTCTCCATGGATACTGAGAGAGATTGAGAAAGTAGAAAATTTAGAAAGTCTATGTATGTAACCACGCAGAGATACGCAGAGAAAGGAAGGAAGAGATAAGCATGAGGTGATTTTTTAAAAGTTCCACTTTAACCCCTCTACTAATTCTTTAAACACTTAAACCCATTTACATATTTTTCACAAAGGACCCTAAGGTTTCAACTTAATCATTTAACTTCTTTAACCATTATTACTACTAACAAAATAAATAACACAATTAAGCAAATAATATAAGCAAATCATAAAATGTGATGCAACACATAAAATGCACACATAAGTTCAAATTAAAATTCTCAAAAATATAAAATAAATAGGGACGGGTTTTGGGGTCGTTACAATCACTCCCCCTTAAAGAAATTTCGTCCCGAATTTTAGGGTTACTTACCACACGAATCAAATAACCAAAGGTATTTCCATTCAAGTATCTTTAGAGGTTGAAGTAGACTTGCGAGTCTTTGATGTTCAGCTTTAACCTGTTGATAAATCAAACACTTGATACGTAATCCACTATTCCCCTTTTCATATTATTCCACTAGAAATGCCGCTTCAAATTAGGATACATCTTGGTACTCTCGGGGTAAGTAATATACTTGAAATCGTAATCCTCATCAAGAATTTGACGTTTAATTCCATCAATATTGGTACACATAATTGCCCTCTATAAGTTAATACTCCTTCAAGACTAAAAGAAATATCTTCAACTTTTCTATCTTTGGTTTATCAACTATCTTTCTCAACACGAGGTCATTCTGTTGAGCATCTTTTATCCGTTGAATTAAGGTTAGCAAATCCCGAATATTCGCAATTATCACCCCATGTCTCAATTCATGTAGACACCAATCCCGTACATCCTCTGACATCTTCTACCCTCGGACCATCCTCGAAACTATGTAAGATTTCTGACTAATAGTATCTACAACCATGTTTGACTTGCCCAGATAATAAGAGATGGTGCAATCATAATCCTTCAAAAGTTCAATTCATCTATGCTGTTGATTTGTTAAAATCTCAAACATTGTTTCATAAAGATAATGTTTCCACTTATGTAACGCAAAAACAGTCGCAAGAAGTTCCATGTCATGGGTCGGATAGTTCTGTTCACAAGAAGTTGACTTCCTCGAAACATCACTGTAAATAACCATCATTCCCATTAGGTAACTCAAGAATCAATACAGTGGTCAATCTCTTCTTTAATTCCTCAAAACTGACTTGACATTTTTCATCCCACATATATGGTACATTCTTTTAAGTCCACTGAGTTAATGGTGTAGCAATCTTGAAAAACCCCTCAATAAATCTTCGATAATACTCCGCTAAACCCAGAAAATTTCGCAAATAACTGCTTCCCTCGGAGCTCAGACAAAACCATTCGCAAATATTGTTCATGTTCCTCTCGAGATTTAGAATAAACAAGGATATTACCGATAAAGACAACCACAAAGGTATCAAGATAAGGTTTGAAAACTCGATTCATCATATCCATTAAAACAACTAGAGCCATTCTGTAAGGTGCCTCAGATATAGGAGCTGTACCTGTAAGTAAGTCAATACAGAACTTGATTTCCCGGTCAGGAGGCATAGAGTACTCAGTAGAAAACACATCAGGAAATTCTTTGACAATAGGCATATCCTCTATTTCAGGCAACCCTTTAGTAGTATCAAGAACACTGGCCAAGAATCCCACACAACCACGATTCAATAACCTCTTAGCCTTCACATAAGAAATAATACGAATCTCTCTACCCCAGGGAACAGTTTCAAAAGTAAATTTAAGAACATCAGGGATAGAAAATGTAACCACCTTTTCAGCACAATCAACAGATGCATGATATTTACCCAAACAATCTATACCTAAGATAATATCAAAATCTTATAATGGTAAGATAACTAAATCAGCTGGTAAAACATGCTCACGTATACGCACATCACAAGAATGCAACACCTCATTGGTCACCAAACACTCCCCTATAGGAGTAGGCACCTCTAACACATAAGGTAGAGATTTAGAAGACAAATCCAATCGAGAAACAAAATGCACAGACACATAAGAATGCGATGAACCAGGGTCTATAAGTGTACGTGCTCTCAAACTAGACACGGAAATAATACCTCCTATCGCATTAGAGGAATCTGAAGCCTGTTGTTGAGTAATGGCAAAGACATGACCCTGCACCTTAGGCTTTCCTGAAGAATCCCTATTCTGGCCCTGAGAAGACCCACTGCACTTCGCGATGCATGTACTCTAAATCTAGGGCAATCCTTTCGAAAATGACCCAACTGTCCACAATTCAAACATTTGCCCTGCTTCTTCCAACATCTTTCTTCTGAATGCCCTTCTTTCTGACAATAATTACAGACTCCTCTGTTCTGACTCCCTGAAGTGTTACTTTGATTTCTATCACTTGACTGTCCTTGAGAAGACCCTTTGAATTGTGAAGATCCACCTTGATTTCCTCTATTATCATCATCACGTTGTTGTTGTTGTTGCCTACCTTGCCTCCCTACACTTAACAACTCCATTTTCTTCTTGTGTTCCTCAATATCATGCTCCACTTGGTAGGCTCGATCAACTGCATCTTGAAAATCTTGCAACTTGTGGGATACTAGTTGAGTTCTAATCGCAGTTCTCAATCCCTTCACAAACCTCGTAGCCTTTCTCTCCTCAGTTGCCACTAAATGAGTACAATACCTAGACAACTCTGAAAATTTAGCTGAATACTGAACCACTGACATAGAACCTTGCTCCAAGTTAAGAAACTCCATTTCCTTCCTGTCTTGATCTACACGGGGAATGAAGTGTTCTTTAAACTTTCCCAGAAAATTCTCCCAAGTATAGGGTACATGAGTCTCATCCCATTTAGTTTTCAAAGTCTTCCACCAATGCTCGGCAGCTCCATTCAGTTTATAAGTAGAAAACCTGATTTGATCTTCCTCAGAACATCTCATAGCATCAAAGATCTTTTCCATTGATTCAATCCACCTTTCAGTCTTAGATACATCAGGCTCTCCATCATATCCCATTGGTTTCATCTTCAGAAACTGTGCCAACCCATCTCTTGGTGGTGCCTGTTTCCTCTCTTGCCTCTGATCATTAATTGTTTTCGTTGCAGCCTCAAACATACCTTGGAACATTATTCGAGCCTCTTCTCTTGCCTTATCTTGCCCTGATGGCCCAGAATTATCTCCTTCTGTCCCAACCATTTTAAATGAATACTTGCATAGAAAACTCAACGTTACTCACACTATACTCTACTACCCTCCTAGGTCATTTAGTCATTCTAGACCATCTACCACCTAGCTCTGATACCAATTGTCGCGCCCCAGACCCGTGGTCCTACTTGGCCCCACGCTCGGGACACGATTGGAAGACGTTATAAAACACCTTTAGAAAAATTTTTGAAATATACTTTCATAAAGTTTAACAAATCCACACTTGAAGTTCAAAGACTTCCACTGACTTTCAACCAAACTTTCACAAACGAAACTATTTAGCCCGAAGGCTTACAAACCTTTATACAAATGTACTCACACCAACATTATCCAAAATATAGGTGTTACAAGACGATGAAGTCAAGGAAACTCTACCCAAAAGGTTATTCATTTATGTAATGTAACCTTGACAAAACAAAACACAACTCTTACCACTTTCAACGTCCTCCCGTGCCAAAGTGTCCTATCCCCTGGACTTGCTTTTATCTAAAACAGTAAACAAATAAGGGGTGAGAATGAATCTCAGTAAGCTACTAAAATGCAACTACGTTACATGCTTATATGATAAACATAAAGGAACAATGTCACAAATGATCATATAGCATATAGCACATAATATGAGAGGCTCCCTATCGCCAACCGTCCCATACCGGTTGGAAATAACGACCAACTCATCATACAACACATAGTGTAGGAGTAAACACTCCTACGAGGATACCAAGCCAAGGTTTACCGAAATAACATGATCATCAGAGAAAACCATCTGAGAAAACCATCTGAATAACCATCTGAGAAGACCATCTGTCTGAAACCATCTGAGCAGCATAAATAGCTGAAGCCGGGATCCCGAAAACCAAACCATATCCAACAGAGCCAAAGTAACAACGGGCAGCATCAATAGCTGAAACAGATTCCGGAACCATATAACATAACAACAACAATAGTGGGAGAAAATGACACAAAGTCATACCCCTAAATGCTCACGCGAGGGAGCGAGTTCATTCCATCCAAGGCCAATCTGGACTGAGGAAATAGGTCCGGTGGAAAAGCCTTATAGTGCACTTAACTGATGCCACTACAATGCCTTCCACCTCCATTCGATAACATCCCAAACCTGGGAAATAGGACCAATGGAAAAGCCTTATAGTGAACTTGGCTAGTGTGCCACTATAATGCTTTCCACCTCCATTCGATAACACACAAAACCAGCTGGACTTTCAACAAAGAGCACAGTAATAAATATTTTCTAAAACAACAACCAGGGCATGATTCCATAGAAGGAAACCACACAAGTTCATCATAGAGAAGTAAACACGTTTTCACAATAATGTGCAAAATCTTGACATTAAGTCACCACACAATCCATCTACACAATCACATTAAGTCAAACCCGATCACAAAGGACCAATTCTATCATTTTGATACCTCATAACAATTATCTAGGCATCCTAGGACATCGCCTAAGACCTAGCCCAATACTTAACGAAAAACAAACAAGTTGTTAAAACTCAGACTGCTCGGCCGCTCTACTTACTTGACTCGGCCGAGCGGATCGGTCGAGTCCTTTACTTTGATCGGCCGCTCTCCTAGAACTCAACATTCGACAATAAGGGGATCGGCCGCTCTAATTTACTGACTCGGCCGCTCCACTGCAGAATGGCCAATTCCCAGGAAAAAATCTAACAAAGTTCACTTTCATTACCAAGTTGTTACCCAATCCTAAAGCACAACAACATCATTATAACTTCACAACACTACCATACCAACCTCATCTAGCATATACCCATAATAATAAAATTTATTACTACTCCCTCCGTCCCAAATTTACAAGTATAATAAAAGTTATTACTACTCCCTCCGTCCCAAATTTACAAGTATAATAAAAGTTATTACTACTCCCTCCGTCCCAAATTTACAAGTATATAAAAGTTATTACTACTCCCTCCGTCCCAAATTTACAAGTATAATAAAAGTTATTACTACTCCCTCCGTCCCAAATTTACAAGTATATATAAAAGTATACTACTCCCTCCGTCCCAAATTTATAAGTATAATAAAAGTTATTACTACTCCCTCCGTCCCAAATTTACAAGTATATAAAAGTTATTACTACTCCCTCCGTCCCAAATTTACAAGTATATATAAAAGTATACCAAAACATCATTTCACCACATATTAAGCATATATAGCATGATTATGACCATTTTAACACTTAAAGGGGGGATTAGTAACTTACCTATTTCCGGAAAAAGTATCGCAGAAATATGTTTTGTTCGGGTAGAAATGACCTACTCAACGCCCTTCATTCTCCATGGATACTGAGAGAGATTGAGAAAGTAGAAAATTTAGAAAGTCTATGTATGTAACCATGCAGAGATACGCAGAGAAAGGAAGGAAGAGATAAGTATGAGGTGATTTTTTAAAAGTTCCACTTTAACCCCTCTACTAATTCTTTAAACACTTAAACCCATTTACATATTTTTCACAAAGGACCCTAAGGTTTCAACTTAATCATTTAACTTCTTTAACCATTATTACTACTAACAAAATAAATAACACAATTAAGCAAATAATATAAGCAAATCATAAAATGTGATGCAACACATAAAATGCACACATAAGTTCAAATTAAAATTCTCAAAAATATAAAATAAATAGGGACGGGTTTTGGGGTCGTTACAGGGAGCCTCTCATATTATGTGCTATATGCTATATGATCATTTGTGACATTGTTCCTTTATGTTTATCATATAAGCATGTAATGTAGTTGCATTTTAGTAACTTACTGAGATTTATTCTCACCCCTTATTTGTTTACCGTTTTAGATAAGGAGCCCAGGGGATAGTTCACACACAGGGAGTACGTCGGGAAGAGGATCTTTGGTAAGATTTTTGGGAAGTGGTGAGTATGTTAAAAGATACATTATGTAAATGTAACACCTTTTGGGTAGTGTACCCGTGACTTAGTTTTGTATCATCTCTTTTAGTAGATATCGGTGTTGTATATTTGTAAGTAAAGTTGTGGCCAAGTGGCTCAGTACTCGTTGTGAAAGTTGGTTTGTTTTATGACTTCAAGTCAAGTTTCAAGTAGTTGTGTTGGTCGTGTGATCCTTTTTATGAAAGTATATTTCGAAAAATTTCCTTTAAATTGTTTTATGACGTCTTCCGTGCGTGTCCCGGACGTGGGGCCAAGTAGGATCACGGGTCGGGGCGCGACACCAAATGTCGCTAGAAAGATCCGAAGTGGTCAGAGCTGTAATTGTACGTACTTGTAAAGAACTCAAACGCAACGACAGTATGATAATATGATATGATGACAACGCCGCAGTTGTCATTGATCAAGAGGGAAATCCAAAAGGAACTCGAGTTTATGGTGCGATTGCAGAGGAATTGCGATAGTTCAATTTGACTAAAATCATTTCATTAGCTCCAGAAGTCTTATAAAATCAAACTAGAAGATAGTTCAATAATAGGGTTAGAATAAGCTATTTGAAAGAGATGGATTTAATTAAAATAATTAGATTAACATGTAATTATTGCTCAAAGTTCCTTCAGACAAACAACATAAAAGTTAAGAACATTAACTTGGACGGAGGGAGTATTTTTTTGAAGAACATTACTTAATAATATTGATAGGTTAACTATAATAATTACTATATAACATACTCCCTCCGTACCAATTTAAGAGTCAATTTTTTTTTAAAAGGGTGTCCCATTTTAAGAATCAAAATCCTAAAATGGAAAGTGAGTCATACATGTCATACTCACAACAATTATCCACTAACTATTTTCTACCCCACTTTCTCTCTCCTACCCAATTATCAAACACTCACAACACATCACATTTTCTTTAATTCTTGAACCCACCCACTTTTTAACTCTTAAAATGAAATGAGACGGAGAAAGTATGATTTATTATTTGACAAGAAAGACGCTATCTAAAATTTAATTGTAGACTACACTCATTAACATTCATAAAAGTCAATAAATTTTTGTTGATACAATTGCCGTCAAAACTATCTTTAACTATTTTTACTTTTTTTTTATATAGACAAAAATTTGTATGAGAATACCATGACCCGTTTCATAGTAGAGACGGGTCATGGATCCGGATTATTGGTGTGTTTTTGACCCATGACCCAGACCAACGACCCGTGGGCAAAAAATAATATTTTTTAAGTATTTATACTTTTTGGGGTGTTTTTTCGGTTTGCCAAAAGTAATAGTTATTATAACTAAATGTAACAAACGTGTTACTTATGTGTAACAGTTTGTATACATAAAAGTACATATATACAGAAAAGTAACCATGTTTTTTATATTTTCTTCATTTGCCAAAAGTAATATTTATTATAACTAAAATGTAACGAACGTGTTACTTATATGTAACAGTGTTTATACATAATTGTAACACATATGTATAAAAAAATAAAATTAATTCAACCCTTTACACTTTAGAACTAAAAACACTTGTATTAGTAACATTGTAAAAAAAGAAAGTAATAATTTTTTAAAATGAATGTTACATTTTACTTGTATAATAACATTGTAAAACAGTTACGTTTACTTGTATAATATATAATAGTATATCCATATGTTTTCAAATAATAAGTTACAATGGGTTCAATTTATCATGATACATGTAAAAGTATTACATTATCTATAGAAATATGTTACAATTTCATCTACTAAAGTGATACATTTACTTGCACAAATAATTACATTCATGTATATAAGTTGTTATTTTTTAAATGTTACTCCCTCCGTCTCAAAATAGATGTCGTTTTGAGAGTTAAATTTTGTCTCAAAATACTTATCGTTTCACTATTTTCAAAGCTTTTTTATTGCTCTATACCAATTATACCCTTAATAATGATAGTGAAGTATCTCTTATCTAACCATTTAATTACCTAGGTAGTTGAATTACTTTAAGGGTATTTGGGACTTTTTCACATGCATTAATGACATTTCTTAATATGTGTGAAACACTCCAAAACGACATCTATTTTGAGACGGAGAGAGTACTTTCTTTCAAAAAAAATAAAATCAAAATACTCAAAAAAAAAATTGCAAAAACACTATTACATTTTAGTATAACGATAATTACATTTAGTTATTGTCAGTGTTACACGTATTTATAGTTAGTATTATAGTTGAAAGATGAGTAAAATGCGCTATGATTTTTTGTAAAACTGGTGTTACGTTTACTTATAAACAATGTTACTTTATAAGTAACACAGTTGTTACATTTAGTTATACTAAGTATTATTTTTGGCAAACGAAGAAAACTGCAAAAAAAAAAAAAAAAAAAAATAATAATAATAATAAAATTTTCTTTTTGGGCCTTGGGTCGCTGCCATGTGGCAGATTTTGAGTGGAGCATGGGTTGGGATCCTATGCTTCGCAGAGAATGTTGTACAGGGGTTATGGGTCGACCCGTTTCTTCTATGAGACGGATCCCGGTGTTCTCACGAGAGACCACCTCTTTTTTATATGTTTTTCAACATTTTTGCCGTGCCCAAATAATTCTTTTTTTTTATTTTTTTTTGTTCTCTCTCTTAAACAAAAACGGAGTATTTATTGACTCCCTTAAATAATTATATCCATCTTATGCTCATCAGCCTCATCCAGCAAGCATGTCAGTCATTATTTGGCAATCTTTCATGTGTTTTGCTTAATTTTATCATTATATAAATCGATATTCACAGTCCTACCGAAAGTTTGTAGTGTATATATGATTATGTTTGTTAAGCTTTTCCTTAATGAAAATGTGTTTATAAATGTATTACAACATCTACATCTTTAATATGGGATTGAAAAACGTTGTGGCCACAGATTTTACTGTTGCATTATAGTAATCAATCTAGATTTGGCGATAGCCTCCTTGATTCAATATGGCATTTCGTTATGAAATTTGGAACCTGATGACACGTCTTTTAAGATCCCCGTAATTCTCCACTACTTATAGATGTGGTCAAATCTCGACCACGCAAAACAGCAAACCTACCACTACTTTATATTCCAATTCCAAATCCAAAAATATGTTGGTAATGGTTGTAGTTTCCACCAAGTGAAGTTAAACAATTGAAACAAAGATACTGATTCTGACAAAAAATTAAGTTTCTTCAAACCAGTTTGAGTCTTTATGCTGACAACTCTTGGCTTACACCATCCACCACACACAGAGCAACAGCAACAGCAGCAGATTTATGATAACTACATCCCTAAGTAATTCCAAGAAAACTGTCAGCATGGTACACAACATATAGTCCAATACATTCTAAGCACGGGCACGAGCAATGCCCGTGCAACATAGCTTCAAGATAAGACACTTTATTTCTGTTACGGATGCAAATGTTCATGTTGTTCCATGGAAAGGAAAATCAAGGTCAGACACCCATATCATATACTCCCTCTATCCCGGAAAGTTTGTCCTAATTTGACTTTTTATGGTCAACATATAAATGAACTTTGACCAAACATTGGTGTCTATCTAATCATTCTAGTGAAATTCCAAAAATTGTAATTGACAAATTATTAAGTGATTTATTATCAACAACACTTTTTAAAATTTCACTGTGATCGTTAGATTGACACTTATGCTTGGTCAAAGTTCATTTATGTTGACCATAAAAAGTCAAATTGGGACAAACTTTCTGGGACGGAGGGAGTATATATAATCAGAGCTCCTCGGATAAACTAACTAGTACTAACCTTGATATACAACTGGTCAGGTCTCAATAAACTTGAGGATTCAAAGGCTTCTTATAGAACTGCAACATGAGTGAAGAACAAACCACGCTAATGGAGGAAGCAGCCATGCAAGCTCCAGCAAGCCAAGGAGGCAAACGTATTCCAGTGAAGGGAAATAAAACTCCGGCTGCAATTGGCATGCCTAGTACATTGTACCCAAGGGCCCACACATAGTTGAGACGGATTCTGGCCATTGTCTTTTTAGAGAGATCGATTGCTGTTATTACGTCTTCTAAGTTGCTCTTAATCAGCACTATGTCAGCTGCTTCAATAGCTACGTCCGTTCCTGCACCGATTGCCAATCCAACATCGGCTGCAACTAATGCGGGTGAGTCGTTTATTCCGTCCCCCACCATTGCTACAATCGCACCTTTCATCTGAAATAACCAAGTAGAATCCTGTCAGATCTTGAAGAATCGAAAAAACGGGGCTGATATATTTACCTGCATTGAGGCAAGTTAAGTTTGCAAATAATTCGTACTACAACTTGTGCCTCGGCTGGATAGATAGTCTCATTCGATTTTTTGTTAGTCAACACAAGTGGACTTTGACAAACATTAATGCCAATCTAATCATCTCGATGAAAATGTAAAGATTGTTAATTTTTTAAATTTCATCTGAATAATTTAGATCGACATTAGTACTCCCTCTGTCCCGAAATGATCTTCTCATTTGCCATTTTTCATTGTCTCAAAAAGTTCTTCTCATTTCTACAATTTAGGCTTAAATGTGTATAAACACAACATCGCTAGTGAAGCAAGTGTTCATATCCTTAAAAAGTTTGAATAGTCAAACGTGAAGATCAATTTGGACGGAGAGAGTATTTGGTTAAAGTCCACTTGCGCTGACCATGAGAAATCAAATGGGACTATCATTTTGGGACGGAAGGAGTATTAATGTAAAGTTGCGCATGAATCAGAATATCAGATCATTTGATGAATTTATTTTCCATAAGCTACTCTCTTTACCCTTTCAGAAGATTTAAGTTCTAGTCACTGACATCTCTTTGGGATAATCGGATATAAATAAGTTAAATTAGAAAAGTATTTTTGGAAGTACCAACAAACTTAACTACTGGGGTAACACCAAACTACGATTCAGTTCTCCCTAGTGGCTAAGAGCTCAAGAAAATCTTGGTGGTCATTCATGTAGCGGAACGATAAAAGGAAATCAGCTGGCAGTAAAGTAAGCTTTTAGAACCACCCCCTCCCTCCCTATATATATATATATATATATATATATATATATATACACTATATATTATAATTAAGAAATCAGTTAGTATCACATTACTTTTCCCTTCAATTTCTGTTACGTATTAATTGACGAAGAGAATGAGTATTGCTGGATTTCACTGAAAATTAGTAGAAAGATGAGGTACGGGTGATAGATTGGTTGGGATATGTAATCCTATTGTTAAAAACAAGGTCCTAGTATTAATTTTCAGTGGAACATTCTATAAGTGGGTCAACTGGTCGTACTTCAACAGGAATCCTGCCTCCTTATGCACAAACTTGGGATTATTTTGACTTGCCTATATTCCACCTACTTCGTCAAGTCCCAATTGCTCACAACAACTGCATTTCACCAAGTAATAGCATGTGAAAATAAGTTTACCTGCAAATCCTTAATCCTATCAGCTTTTCCCAACGGATCTGTCTCAGCAAACACCGTTTCAATTCCAACCTCCTTCGCTATTGCATTTGCAGTTGCCCAGTTATCCCCCGTAACCATAATACTCTTAATGTTCATTGACTGGAGAAAAGAAATGACCCGTGCAGCCTCTGGCTTCACCGGATCAGTGACAGCAAATGCCCCAGCAACTTTTCCATCAATGGCTACCAGTACGCATGTACGAGCCAGCTGCTCATTATCTGACATGTATTTATCAACCTCTGAGCTGATTGGTACACTAAAAGATCCCATTAGCCTCTTGTTCCCAACTAAGACAGCCTTATCTCTGACTTTCCCTCCCACCCCAGCCCCTGGGTGCACCTCAAAATCTTTGACCTCCGTTGCATACTCAGTTTCAGATGCATATTTTGGACATAGCTTTTTTGCATGCTCAACTACAGCTTTTGCTATTGGGTGTTCACTATTGACCTGAAATTCAAAAATTCAAGAACATAATAAAATCCATTTCTAAAAGCACCCTGCCATTCCACAAAATATTAAGATAATGAAAATAAATTATTTGCAGTGTTCTTAAGATTTAGGAAAAAAGAAACACACCTCTGCAGCAATAGCCATATCACATAACTCCTCCAGAGAAAATCTAGAAAAGAGCACAGCACTGACAACTGTTGGTTTCCCAACTGTCAGCGTCCCCGTTTTATCGAAGACGACTGTTTTTACCTATAATTTCAAACATATGATCCATTATATCGATAGGCTACATTATGGAAATACTCCCTCCGTCCCAAAATGATCTTCATACTTTTTCGCTGTTAATATATCGATAGGCTACATTATGGAAATACTCCCTCCGTCCCAAAATGATCTTCATACTTTTTCACTGTTAATACGAAGGAACTTTGAGCAATAATTTTAAACTTAATTATACTAATGAAAATCTTAGAACTTGTTATTGATACACCATCAACAACACTATAAATAACAAGTTTTAGAGTTTCATTAGGAAAATTAAATCAACCTAAAATCATTGCTCAAAGTTCCTTCGCAATAACAGGGAAAAAAGTGTGAAGATCATTTTGGGACGGAGGGATTATATTAGAGAATATAAAAAGGATGAGATGCAGAGAATCAGCCAACTCATCCAAGGCAACCTCTTGTAAAGTCAACAAGGAGTAGGTCAATGTACCTTGTGTGCCTTTTCAAGCGCATTTCCACCCTTGATGAGGACACCTTGTGAAGCACCCTTTCCGGTGGAGACCATCACGGCAGTAGGAGTTGCAAGACCCAGAGCACAGGGGCATGCAACCACCAAAACTGATATACCAAACTGCAGTGCAAGTTCAAATTCGTCCATTGCCTTTGGTATCCAGCTTTTAGGATAGATTCCAGCTTCTCCGGGAATAAACCATCCTAACCACGTTAAAAATGCTGCTACAACAACCTGAAATTCAGCAAATAGAACCATCAAAGAGCTTGAAAGTCAAAACAAATCATTCACAGAGTTAAATGGTCACATTTCTTGCCCTAGATAAAAATGAAGAAAAATAGAATAAAAACATTGAGAGCCTTTAATGGTATTTGCCATCCTAAATAAGATTGTTGTTTTGTTGAGACTTGTGATCATAATGGCATGTTTCAAACTTCTTCTATGGCTTATAACACAGTGAAACTCATATTCCTCAAAACCATTGAAGGAATGTTGGATTTACTACGTAATGGTATGAAGAAAGTAGATAACTCACAGCAGGTACGAAAAACAATGATATCTGGTCAGCCAGCTTCTGTACAGGCGCTCTCGCAAGCTGAGCAGCTTCAACTATTTGAACAATTTGTGAAAGTGCAGTCTCCGACCCTACATGAGTGGCCTTAACCAGCAAGAATCCGTTTTCATTCACAGTCCCACCAATTACCTGTTTGTTAGAAAAACCATGTCTTAAGCAACTTCCATGGTGCCACAAAGGAATTAGCAATCAATACAAAAAGGAACTGATAGTTTTTAATTTGTCGCACCCTATCACCAGGCCTTTTAGTGATTGGCCTTGCTTCCCCCGTGATCATACTTTCATTCACATAACTCTGACCATTTACAACAGTCCCGTCAACAGGGACCTTTGTCCCAGGAACAATTTTTATAATGTCACCTCTCTCTATCAGTTGAGTGCTGATTTCTGTCTCTGATATAACACTTCCTTCAGCACCCAATATTACTAGGCAAGCTGATTCAGGAGCAAGATCTATCAACTTTGCTAAAGCATCGGACGTCTTTCCTTTTGCAATTACCTCCAGATATTTCCCCAAGAGGATAAAAGATATCAACATGGTACTTGTCTCAAAGAAATCTTGGCCCTCAAATGTATGTGAAGTTGATGCTTTTATCAATGTGTATACAGAATAAAAGTAAGCAGCATTAGTGCCAAGAGCAACCAGAACATCCATGTTAGCGGATTTTCGTCGGAGAGCATGATATGATCCCACATAAAACCTGACAACATAGTGAACAAACTAATCTTAAGATATGACAAATTTTCCCGATTTCATCACATAGCAAAATAAAGCTGACAAGAATGCATGATTCTATAAAGGAGAAAAGCCAATCTAGTACCTTCGACCAATAACAAATTGCACTGGAGAGCAAAGGATCCATCTTAAAGTCATCCCAAGAGTGAGCATGTTATGAATCTTATAGTCCAACCAGTTTCCATATGGAGAAGCATTGGAAGTACCATAGAGAATATAAAAACTGGAACAGAAAATAGGCAACTCCACAAGAATTGGTTCCTGTACATCTTGATTTCAAGATGTCTCTCTGTTTCTCTTCGTCCTTCTGGAACATATAAGTTCGCTTGATAACAATCTGAGTCATGACCAGCTTCTTGGATGCAATGTATAAGTGCCCTTGGACCGATTAAATCTGGGTCATAGCCAACAGTCACCTTGTGTTCCTCTGTGTCCATTTGAACATGAGTCACACCATCCGTTGACTCAAGCGCGGACTGAATTACTGAGAAATCATCCAGAGACTTTATTCCTTCTAGTTTTAAATGCACTTTGTTCACATCACTTCCAGAACTTATAAGATCAGCTCCAAAGCCAGCATCTTCAACAGCTTCTATTATGTGATCAGTATCAATTACATTTGGATCGTAATTAATCTTTGCTTCTTCTAGAGATAAACCCACTACTGCTTTTTTAATTCCTTCAACCATTGAAAGAGCTCGTTCAACAGACTCCGAACAGCTAGTGCACATCATTCCTTTAATTCTCAGTCGGCATACTGCTATGTCTTGCTCAGGAAACTCAACAACTTGAAAACCTGTATCTTCGACAGTTTCTTTTATTGCTTTTTCCTGAAATATTGTACACAAATGGAACCTTTTATTTTCAGTACTCAAAATGACGAGGAATAGGATAAAGGAGTAGAACAACCAGAAACTAAGAAACGAAAAACAGAAGAGCTAAGTTTAAGTCAAACATGAAGGATAAAATTGGCCATGTAACTTATCCTCAGGGGCGTATCTATGTTGTCATGAGAGGGGTCACTTGACCCCCCCCCCCTCAACTTCCCTTTTTTTCCACTTTAACACTTTAACTTTTGTGAAAAACTAGTATAGTTTATCTCAATTGACCCCCCTCAAAATGTATTTATATTTTATACTTTGTTCATCCTAAACTAAGTATCTATAAAAGATTCTAATAAATGTTAATTTATATTTTCTATTGTTGTCACTAATAATCTTTTAATTCTTGTTTTTTACATTCCATTATATACTTACAAAATAAATGTTAATTTCTATTTTCTATTGTTCACTAATAGTTTTTTAATACTCCCTCCGTCCCAGAGTATATGTCCACCCTCCCATTTACACGGAGATTAAGAAATGGTGGAAGTGATGCAAGTGTTGTGAGTATAAAAGTAAAGTAGGAGAGAGAATGAGTGGGAGTGAATAGTAAGTTGATTGGTGTTGTGAGAATAAAAGTAAAGTAGGAGAGAGAATGAGTGTGTGGAATAGTAGAGATTCTATGCCATTTTCGGAAGTGGACATATACTCTGGGACGGACTAAAAAGGAAAGTTGGACATATACTCTGGGACGGAAGGAGTACTTGTTTTTCACATTCCATTATATTCTTACAAAATAAAAAGTTTAGAAAATAGATAGCAAAAATAAATATATATCTTTGCATTAAATTCCATAAAAGAATAATCATTTTCATAATGTCCATGTAATAAACAATAGAAATTCAATTTGAGATGAAGAGAGTAGCATAAACATTTTATAACAAAAAAATGTATAATATCCCTTTCATGGTAGTTTGATTAAAAAAATCTAAAGCTAATGCTTAAATTAAATAAATGATTAGGAACATATTTACACTTTGATATAATGGTCCTTTCGGTTGAAACTAAATTTCGGTTTAGAAGTTAAAATTTGATTCAAAATACTTGTCGTTTCTAAGACATTTATGCGATATTAAAATTTTAAGCTTTCAAAATGTGATTTTCTATTCCTCATTACCTCAGAATTCGACCCCCCTCACTAAAATTTCGGGATACGCCACTGCTTATCCTAGTAGCCTTAAAATACTTGGATATTGGAACTTATTATGATAAGCTGCACTCAAGAGACCAATCCCTCCAGAGTATACTGAGTCAAAATCACAGGGAATAGTGAATATGTATCCAAGAAACACTAGCAGTGTTACGTTTTGCATACTTGTCTTAAGTTGTCTTTATCGATATCGTGGCATCTTAGGCAAGAGGAGAAACATGCGGGCACATATCACACACACACACCCATTTAAAAGTGCGAAAGAGAGAGACTGAGTAAAGAGCACACTACACACGGTGACAATACAAACTGCTGAAGATTACCCAATTGGTTTTGTCTATGTGCTTTATGAACTTTAATTGATGCCATATCCAGGATTCCGTGGAATGAAGATGCATTTGCCACAGGAGCTAAGCCAATTTTTAAACTGAAACTCCTCCATAATTGGCCAGCCACAAAGTAAATAGGCAGATGTTTTCGAAGCGCAATCAAATAAAATGTAACTCTGAGAATATGATGAGTAAGGCAAACTCTGACTTACAGAAATGAGTTCTGGCATGTATTTGACTACAGCCTGCCCCTGAATTGGTGAGACCGTGACGCTCTGTATACCATTCAGCTTTCCGAGTACAGACTCTATGGAAGTTGAACATGATGAACATGTGATGCCACTTATTTTAAACATAATCGTCTTACTTCCTTTGCCAGCATCATGCAATGGCTTAGAAACATTGACTTTAACATCATCAGACGCTTGCAAAAGTGGGGCCCTAAAATCATCATTCCCGTTGGCTTCCATTCCCTTACTGCAATTTCTTCACCAACCCTGAGATGGAAATGACCAGAGAATTACATTTTCACACACCTTCCACTTTTATTTATCAGCTTTCAGTTTCTTTTTCTTTTTTTCTTTTGCAGATTTCAGCACGGAACCAAATAAAAACTATACATGGACAAGAATTTTCCAATTAAAAAATAAAAACCTAAATACAAATTTTCCAGCCAGGTTTTTTAGCACCATACCTTGTACACCCACGCATGTAACATTAGTGGCCCTTTCTTCACATAAAAAGTGCAAAGCAAGCCAAGAAACGAACTTTAACTTCTTCGTTGTCATTCAAACAATCAGTTGAACAACAACATAAGTATATCATCTGGGTTTTAACCAAATGACTCAAATGTTGTCATCCTCAGTCTCTCGTCACTTAGAGGCAAGATTGCTTTAATTGTATCCAACAATTATGTCTACAAATTAAATTCGCATCTCTGTTTCATGTCAATATGTTCAGGCAGAATGAAGAGGGAAATCTTTTTACAGGGAATCTTATTGATGTTTGCCAAAGTGGACAGCTGTACACATTAATTCAAGAAGAAATTAACAATTTAAAATCATGAATGCTGTCAGCATTTAACTTTTAGCAATTTTGACTCTTCGGTGTCAGAATGAAAACTTCTGAATATTTGAGGGATCCATTTTAACTTGAATTCTCAGTCAATATCAAAGCGCCTTGCTGATACCCTTTTACTTGAGTTTTCTTTGTCAAAAGCCAGAGTTGAGAGAGATGTAGCAACCTTTTGACTCAACATCACACAAGTAGGTTACTAGGTTGAATATGAAGATACTAGTTGAGCATATGATCAAGATACCAGAAACCATAATTTGGTCATGCTAAAAAGTCTTTGACCCACATAAATTGGACTAACAATTACCTAATAACTTACTTATTTTTCGATAAAAGCCACCCCTTTTAGATATCCTTCCAATCTAGTAAATCCTTGCATTGCCATTTCATACTGAAATGTATATAGTAATAACAAGGGATAAATTCCTTGAGCCTAAACAGCCTACAATCTTTTTGCTCTTCCAAGTAACCATGATACAGAACAACAATAACTAAGAGGATCTCAGAATTGAGGACCGGCCAAAACTATTTTGCAGTATATCAGGTACGTACCGCAGTCACTAACTCCTCGTCAATTTTTAGCCAAGGCCAAAAATACCACAGCATACATATTTCATTCTTGTAGGCACAACTAAATTAGGATGAGGAAATGGAAACTAATCCGGTCAACCCAAACTGATTAGAAAATTACTCTTCAGTACTCACAATAACTAAATACCTGCACTGCACACAAAAAAAGTGAACAGTTTTCCCTCTCTCGAGAAAAATTCAAATCATTTCTACAATCTTTCTACCCAATCAAAAGTCAAAATTTAAGCTGTAAGCTAAACCCCTTAGAACAGAGTTAGCAATTCTCCCTAACTATCACAGTAACTAAACATCGTACAAAACTGAACAAATTCCCCTCCCTCAACAAAATTCAGAAAAAACAAATTCAAATCATATAAGCTCTCAAACCAATCCAAACTCATTTATACTGCATACATGCGCAATAACCATAAAAATCGAGGTTTAAACTAACACAAAAACAATTAATAGCAAATTATCAACACGGAGACAATAATCGAACAACACACGCATGCAGAAATGGATAGAATTAAAGCTTACCTTTGATTAAAGGGAGTGGAATTAGGGTTTGAGCGAAAAATTGGGTGTGGTCGGTATGGATAAAGAGTTAGGGTTTACGACAACTTATAGAGAAAGAGGGAGACTGGGTAAAGAGGTTTTCGTTTTGTGGGTGGTTTTCCGGTTTTGGGTTTCTTTTTTTCTCTTGTTCAAAATTTCGAATATAACGTCCGATACCGCGGTTCCTTCCCACCAAGTTTAACCAACCGTCCACGACCTTGCGGTGGGCCAACCTGACCCCACTATGTGGACATAGTTCATTAGTGGAATAGTACTCCCTCAGTCTCATTTTAAGAGTCGAAATCCTAAAATGGAAAGTGGGTCCTACATGTCATACTCACAACCATTATCCACTAACTCTTCTCTACCCCACTTTCTCTCTCCTACTCAACTATCAACACTCACACCACGTCACTTTTTCCTTAATTCTTGAACCCACCTAGTTTTTTATGGGCAATGCTAGACTTACAAAAGAAGTTTACAAAATGAATAATACAAAGTGTGGTGGCGATATTTCATTGGCTACATCGATAGTGGACCCGACACACTACAATTTAAAACACCAACACAATTATGACACCTCACTTTGTAAGCCACATTTTGTAATCTATCTTTTATAACTTTATTATTTCTCTTTTTTGACTCGTGTGATTTTTTAAAGTGAATTTGGACTTTAAAATTGGTGAGCAATTTGTTTTGTCTTTCTTATTTGACTTGGTATTTGAAGTTGGAAGAGGAACAATCTTTCTTTTATGGCCCTTTTGAGTAGTTAGCTAATTCGTAGATATGATTGCTATTTGGATTGGGTGATAATCATGACTGTTGCAGTTTGATCTTAAAAATTGGTAAATTGTACTCCCTCTCTCCTGATTTAAGGTATTTACTTTTCTTTTTGGTATATATCAATTTAAGGTTCTTACTTTAATTTATTGCCTAAAATGGACAATGAGACCCACCTGTCATTCTCACAACAAAAACTCCCTACCCGTTAATTTGGGACCGATGGAGTATATATGGTTTGTGTAACACTTCTCTAAACCAAATCAGACTCAACTAAATCAAACTAAACCGCGAGACTGAACTACCAGACTTAACTGACAGACCATACTGTCACACCTCAAATATCAGCCATATAATCCCTCCGTCTCATTTTAAACTTTAAAAATTTCTATTTTGGTTGTCCTATTTTTAACTTCAAAACTAAAAATGAAAATTTTTTATACTTATTATTTGTGGACCCCACATGTCATACTCACAACAATTATCCACTAACTATTTTCTACCCCTTTATTTCTCCTATTAAACCATCTACACTCAAAACACATCATATTTTCTTAATTTTTGCACCCAACTATTTTTTTTAAGTTTAAAATGGGACGAAGAGAGTATTTGTATGTTGAGTCATATCTATCGTTTAATTATTAAAAAACGGATATTGCATTAGGCTATTCCTAGCTCTTATTTTGCATTTCATTCAATATTTATATAATCGTTTGTTATATTTATTGTGACACATAGTTAATCAAGTTTTTCTCATTGCTGACGTTGTGTAGTGTGTTCACTTCCTTTGAGTTCTCCGTGCCTATAGTATTCTTTTTTCTCCAAATTTTCTTTTAAAATGCATCTCCCTCATCCCTCCCTCTTTCTCCGGTACCCCCCCCCCCCACACTTTTTCTCCATGATCACTAAAATTTATAAACAAACTAGATAATGAGTTGCAGTCTAAGCTAGGGACTGAATCATGGTATGAACAATAATCAGAATGGTGGTTTGAACTACGGCCTGAACTATGGTTTGAACTATACTCTAGAGCACGGTTTGAACCATATTGTTGAACCGTGGTCTGAACCAAACCAGCGCGGTTTGGTTTGGTTTGGTTCAATCTAAAAATTTTCGTTGTTCAGTTTAGTCTGAGAATTTCCTAAACCGATGACTAGTGGTTCGGTCCCTAACTTGACCCAGACCGAACCAAACCAAACCATTTATAACCCTACTTTTTTCATCCCAAAATCTATTGGTTTGTCCAGCCCGGGATGATAGTTATCCAATTAAAATACTACCTCTGTCCCTAAATGAGTGTCCAAATTTCATTTTAAGGGACACTGAAAATCTCAATTTTTTGAACAATTTGGTAACAACGATTCATATATAATCTTGCAATCTCCTTTCCAAACCTTTAGTTTTGCACGTATAAAGAAACCGGTGAAAAAAAATTCGAAAAAAAAAGTTTAGGGAGAAAGTTATGTTAAAAAAAGACACTCATTTAAGGACGAAGATTTCTTGAAAATGGACACTCATTTAGGGACAGAGGGAGTACTATTTCAGTTTTGATAAAATAAAAAATAAACATTTATTTTAACTTTATATTTTAACTCAAAGGCATTAACTACTTTAAAGGAAAAAAACGCATTAATTAACTATATCAAGCGGAGTGAAATTTGATTATGCAATATGCATGGACTTGAGTTTGGTGTAGAGAGAATGATTGAAAACTCTAGTATGTTCAGGTACTCGTTGGTAAACTCTTTGACGACCGTTAATTGACCGTTATATTTCACTTATGTATTCTTGATGTCTTACTTGCTTAAAAAAACGCCTTACTTAAAATGTAGGGATAATTTGATTGACTTTCTGCAAAAAAGTATTTTTCACGTTTCGTAATCATGTTTTCATTTTTTTTATATGTTAATTTGAATAAACTTTAAATGAGAAATTAAAATTTAACAAAATTGGCTTGCTCAAAATTCATTTGAATTAAAGCTGAAAAAGGGAAAATATACGAAAAACGTATTAAAAAAATGAGTTGGTCTTATGAGCAACGTATTTTTCCTTAAGGATTGGAAAACGTGTTTTCTTAAAACATGAGGCCGCTTGTTTTAAAATAGGCGGTGACATTTTCCTAAATAACTGGAAATCATCGTAAATAGTGTGTGTCAATATTACAAACTGACAGTAATTCAAATAGACGTTTATAATTTCTATTTATCGTAAATGACAGTGATAGTGTTAATAAGTGCCAGTGGTAGCACTAAAAACTGTCAGTCATTAATTACAGTGACACTTATAAACTTTGAAGCTGACAGTTATCATAAATGCCAGTAACAATATTAATTAGTGTCAGTGTAAGTTAATACTATAATAATAGAATAAAAAGAGAGACAAAGTCAATCATACAAGAAAAAAAAAAACAGTATGAGTGACTCAAATATTATTATTCACAAGAGTAACATATTCATACAAGAGGTTAAGTGTTTCCCAATTTATTCTAAATTCATAAAAAAAGTATAAACTATACAATAATAATCTTATTAAGAAAATAAATCAAAGAAAAGAAAATAAACTCTAAAAATAAATAATACAATCTCTAAAAAATATACAATTATAAATATAGAAAAATTTAGAGTATGTTTTGAGAGAAACTAGTTTCTCCTTAAGTTATAAAAAATCCACTTTTTAATATTAGTATTGCCCTTAAAACCTAAGCCTTAAAACCCTAAACCCTAAATCCTAAATTTTAAATCTTATAAAAACAGAACTTTTTATAACTTAGAGAAACTAGTTTCCCCAAAATTTTTTGAAAACTTCAATATCCTTAATAGCTATAAGATCCGTGGTAATTTGAAATTCTATTAGTGAGGATGTACAAGGTACTCCCTCCGTCCCCAAATACTTGTAGTTCTAGGATTTTCACACAAATTAAGAAAAGCAATCAATGCATGTCTAATGGATTAAATTACTCTTGAAATATTTCAAGTACCAAGACAATTAAATGCTTTTCCAATGACAATTACCATCATAAATAAGGGTATATTTGACAAACAATATCAAAGATGTGTAGATAAAAGCAAAACTACAAACATTTTGGGACAAATTTCAACCCCTTAAAACTACATGTATTTTGGGACGGAGAGAGTATAAAACTAGAGAAGAAGACAAAAGCACAAGTTAGTAAAATGGTGATGAGATTCCAGTTTTGGACCATATATACATACATACATACATACACACACGCAGGATTTCACGTGTTGCTTCACTCACAAAATGTCATTCGCCTCAATTATTTATCATTCATGTCATCACCTACGCAATTTCATTTCAGTCTTTTGCTTTTTGCCTTTTTTGGTTAAAATTCTCTTCAGCTTTTTGGTGCGCATGCCTTCTGTCTGGCTCTTGTGTACCATTTCAATCAGCTCCATGAGGGACGAAAATTTATCATTTCCTCACTACTCTCACTTTAATTTTAATCGGTTTAATGAAGTTTTTACTAAGGGTAATGTTAGGGGTACATAAGAAATTCATAAAATAATTGATACAAAATGAGGTTGATATTTTATTGGCTACATCGATAGTGGACCCTGCACACTCTAATTAAAATCTTGACACATTATTTTGTAGACCAAATTTTATGGCATTTTTTTGTAACTTTATATTTACCCTTTTACCAGAACTTAATTGAAAAGAAATGTTATTTTTAGTGTTGTTATTATCATAATTGAGTTCTGATGACGCCACGGAATTCGTGGTCAATGTATTGGATGGATATCTGGCTTTTGTTATCCGGTTCACCTGTTAACACAACAAAGACGATGAAACCGTCAAGGTCAAGGCCGGGTTTGATCCCGGCTTAGACTCTGGGGCGTAAGAGTGAGATTCTCTGGAGAGTCTAAGAACAAGGCGTAGAATACCTTGGGAGAGAAGTTTAGAGTTCTCTGTGTGTTTTAAGTGTGTGTACGGGTTTTTCATACCTGAGAGAGAGGTAGAGAAAAGGCTTATATACCCCCCTTTTACCCAACGGTCCGACCGCATGTCTAGGAGTAGACTTTACCAACTTGGCCACGTGCCGCTCTGCGATAGGTCGGCAGCACAGACTTGACAGGCTATGACCAAGGGATGTCGTGATGTTGACACAGCCGGCGCCGAACATGGCAGGTGGTCAAGGAAGTCCAAGCGCATTTAAGTTGATAGGAGAGCTCTGACCTAGTCATTAATGCTGCCTTTATTTCGGACTCGCCGAGGTGGCGAAGCCCGGAGATTTAGAGGTGCTCCAAAACTCACTTCGGCTCGTAACATCTGAATGATCTTGGTATCATCAGAGAGAGAGACGAGGTTGACTAGTTTACTGGCATTGAACCGCTTCCGAGGACGAATCCGGTTCGCTTAGCATCCGGTCTAATTCTGAGCCCGGTTCATCTGGTCTGGGCTCTTCAGTGGCCCCTTACTCCGAGCTCGTAATTATTTATGGTTAGAGCGAGGAGTAATCCTTACGGTTCTGTCGAACTCGACGCGGTAGAGTCGAGGTCGCCGAGGTGAGTGGAGAGCGCAGTGGAACACACGTGTCGGTCATCGGAGGAGTGGGCCCCTTCTGCCAGCTAATGGTACGGCGCGTCAGTTCCTGAAGTGACGTTTTGTTTGGGGAGAGAGGGGCACTTATTACCCGCATTGATTACTTTCAAAATAATGATTCCCGCCTTTCCGTTTTCCAATAAAGCGTACTTTTGAGGCGGTTGATTTTGGGTCGGCCCGACCCATCTTCTTCCGTATAAATAGAATACCTTTCACAACTTCCCACCTTTACAACTTCCAGGGTTTCAACAGTCCTTTCCCGAATTTTTCATCTTCTCGAATTCGTCTGTCAAAGCTTGATAATCCTTCCGAAGTCCTCCACTGATCTCTTGTCAGGTAGTGCTTTACTTCGTTTATCTTGTCTTTAGGCTTCAATTTATCTTTTGATTCGATAATTTGTCGGTAGGATGAGCTTTCTCCCTCCTTCTTACGCCGTCTGTCTAACCACCGGCGGAATTTATCAACGAGTGGTTTATCGGTGGGTTCGCCTCAAGTTAGACATATTGCGAGTGCTTGCTACGGCCTACTCGTGGGGTTCTTGGACCCTACCCCGGTTGTGGGAGTCCGGTCCCTTAATCGTTCCGGCGGGTAGACGAGTCAGGATTTTGGGGGGAGAGAAAGAATTAGGGCTTTTTGTTTGCGCCGTCTTAACTCTTTTCCCCGATTCTGTAGATATGGTAGATTCCGCCAAACGTTTGGCTTCCCGGGTGGCCAGGGCTACCGAGGACATTGATTGGCTCGCCATAGGCCTCGAAGATGACGTGACTTTGCCTGAACCTTCGACTCGAATGGGTAATATTGGTTGCGCCGTCGTCTCTAGCGATGAGGAGGCTAGGTCCCCTGATTTGCCCTTTGGGCCAGCCGTTGGGAGTGGGGCCGTCGAGGGTGTGGAACTGAATAACCCAATCCCCATTGATGACGATGACTCTGATACGGAGGAATTGGGCGAAGCTGAACAATTGCAGCGAATGGCCCCGGGGACGGCCGCTCTGGTGAGGCAGAGAGTAGAGATTGTGGACCACTTTGAGGAACCTCACGAGCTGGCGACCTCGCGCCGGACGAGCCAGACTGGGGCCTCTTCCTCTTCTTCTGACCTCGCTAGGTTGAAAGGAAAAGCTAAGGCCCAGGACCCCGAGCAAGATGTCCGAGGTGGGGTGATTTTCCAGCCTTTACGGTATTGACACCAGTCTGTTCTGTTTGTCGATCTCGGGATGAAGGTTTTTTATGATGGTACTTCTTGTCCTTTGGAAGCCAAGGACGCTCGTGAAAGCAACAGGACTTGCATCTTTTTTCAACCTCAGTTTGACCACGGCCTGAGGCTTCCTTTGGATCCTTTTATCTGTTCCTTTTTAGACTTTTGCCAATGCCTACCCATGGACCTGAACCCGAATACTTTGAGGGTATTGACCTCTTTCATAGTAGTGTCTAGAATGTTGGGATATGAACCCAACTTGTCATCTTTGTTTAGATATTATAACGTCCAGATCACCTCGGGCTCGCTGAGTCTGAAAACTAAGGCTGCCTCCAAAGTGCCCGTTCCCAAAATCTTTACCAAACCCTTTAACAAGTTTGAGACGTGGCAAGTGAGACCTATCATGGTGGAGTTCCGAACGGGATGGGGCTTTGGCAAACCGGAGGGCAAGGTGCCAGTCCGTCCCTCAGAGTTCAAGTACCCTCACAAATCGTTGGGGGCTGATTTGACGGCGGCTATTGAGAATTTTTTGTAGATTGACCCAGAGTTGGACGGTAATTCCGTTTTCGACGTGGCCTCCATCATTGGTGATGAGAATTTACTGATCCGAGGTGGAGTGGCTCCGGCTCGCAGACCATACCCTTCATCTTCGCGGGTTCCAGTTATTCCTTCAGCTCGGGATCCGTACTGGAGGGTGCACCAAGGGCTAGTATTTTCATTTGAATGCGACTTATGTGCCAATAATACTCCCTGCACTGATCCCAATCTTCCTGGTCTTTACTCATCTCTATACTCTTTGTTTTTGTGTCAGTGGTTCTCGCTATGTATTAGCTCAACTGATTGTTTCTCTTTTGGCTTTGACTTTTTTGTAGGACCAAATCCTGAACCCAAATGCCGCCAAGGAAAGTCACCAACTACGGGGCCTTCAAGAACAAGAAAATGGCAGCGGGCTTGGAAGCCGCTGCGGCTCGTCAGGCCGCACTGGGGGAGGACTGGATGGTAAGTTGCCCATAATTAACAGGGTCGGCGTGCCTATGTTGGCGCCTATGGGAGGTGCCCAAGGCTCAAGAGGAGTGGATGCAATTGCACCGATGCCAACGGTCCCTATTGTTGGTGTTGGTGCCCTAGGCACGTTTGTTAAACGTTGTGTAAGTTATCATTTTATTCATAATGATAAAGAGATAATAAGATTATTATTATGGCTCGTGTTTGCTTATAATAATCTCCGTCCCTAGAGCTTGTTAAGCACTAGTATAAAGGCTAAATGATCATGGGATGATCATGTTAGATTTATGAGTACTTGTTTGGAATAAGGTACTGGACATGACCCGCTGTATGAGATTTATGTCATGGTCTATGTCATATATAAATCTCATATTAGTTATGTCATTTGAATCCTTAGACATGAAGTTATCATAGTCTTCCACTTGATGAAGATTATGTTTGACATATTCAAACGCTGCCTTAACACGGTAGTTATAAAGGGTATGATTGGCATGATTGGATTCACGTAGGGAAGAATAATAAGCCAAATGGATTTGTCCCTCTTCGGAGAGATGTCAAGCTTGGGCCCCTCGAAGGAATGATGTTGATGAAATGTTTGGCCAAACTCAAATGGATTGATTGGATCAATGTCATTTGGATTATCAACATATTCGGAATCGAGAAAGTATTGAACAATACAAGTTGACTTGTTGACCATGACTTGTGTTCAATGACATCGTGGACAAAGGGATTATGACATGTTCTAAAAGGAATGCGAACTTGTATCTAGTTATACTATTTGGGTAGGTATGACGGTTTGCTAGAACCTAATCATATCTTATGGTTTCATGTTTGAACCCATTGCCAACTTAGTATAATCCTAGAGGGTCACACACAATTGAACGAATCCTAAATAAGGACTATATTGGAAATTTGGAAAAATTGGATTTTTCTGGGCCTTTGGGCGACCGCCCAAATGGGCTGGGCGACCGCACAAGATCTTGGGCGGCCGCACACCTCAGTTTGGGCGGCCGCACAGTACTGTCGGGGACAGATTCCTAATTTGATTCGGAAAGGAATTTTGGACGGGTTTAGACACAAGTTTCCTATTTGGAATAGGTCTAACTTGTATATAAACATCAAAATTCGGCCAAGAATAGAACCTAAGCTTTTGTGCAAGTCTCCAAAGAGTTTGAGAGGGTTTTATTTTGTTCTAAGAAATCCTAGATTGAAGAACAAAATTATACACAAAGAAAATTCCATATAGTTCATATTTAATTATGAAAACGTGTTTCATAATTCGGTCTAGCAACCAAGATCAAGTGTTCTTGATGTTCGTTCGCGTGTGGATACCGCTAGAGGGTGAAATTTATCATCTTCAAAGTTCGTGATTCTTGCTTTGTTCGTGATCAAGATTTCAAGCTTCTATCGAATTCAAGGTTACAAAATCAAAGGCATCAAGGGTTAGTATTCTAGTATTCATATTGTTGTATTTGACTTAATCATATGAATGGATCTATGGGCTTTGGGTTTCTATTAAATTTTAAATGCTTAATTCCGCTGCGCATGTGACTACGAAACCCAACAGTGGTATCAGAGCCCCGTTCATGTTAATTATTTCAATACTAGATCATGTTGTGTGTATATAAATTGTTTATGTGCCAAGCATGATATGAATATTGGATTATATGATGTTTATGTGTTATGTGATTTTATGTGGTTTATTGTTTTACAACTTTAATCGCACGATTCAATCGCAATAAATATTATGATGGATTCTGAATTGTTTGATTATTAATTATGATTGGATCATGGTTTTAATAATCAGGGAAAGAAAATTTTGAGACAAATTTTCGAACTTCAAAATTCCTTCTGATGCGTTTGGGCGACCGCACAAATCTACCTGGGCGGCCGCACATGTTTGGGCGGCCGCACATGTTTGGGCGACCGCACAGGATAGTTTGGGCGGCCGCACAGTTCACTGATTCTGTTCTGATTTTGGTTCAAATTGGAATTTGGAATTTTCGAGAGGTCCAACTGAACCAGTAACAAAACCAGACCAGACTTGCTGATCTGGAATGGGCTTTGGGTAGTTGGTTTGAGTGTGGATCTTGGGGTTTGATTTTCCTATTTGTTTTAGTCTTGTGATTCTAAGATTGGTTCAAGTTTTGGATGGCTAATCTGCGTTCATCGAGATTGTGTTTCCCAAAATTGATCGCAATCAAAGTTTCAAAGATAAAACGAAGTTAGAATTATGAAGAGTTCATAATTGCTAAAATTGAGAAACAAAGTTCTTGATTCAAAGTTTGGAGATCCATGTGGAATTGTGAATGCAATTGGCCTACGTTCATCGAGACCATCTATTGCTTAGTTTCGGCCACATGGACTACTTTCTTGGTCTCTTGAATTAGTGCGGGATTGTGGTTGCCTAATGGCTTAGTTCGACCGCACTTCTTGTTGTCTTGATTTGGAGATAATAACAAAAGTTGAAATAGTCCCATCCTCATAATTATAGAGAAACTAATGACACATAAATGTTGTGCTTAAATTAATAGAGATTAATTTAGTGGCTAAACTTGATGCATAACATGTTTATCTTGTGTGCTCATAAATGTGTTGTATGCTATATGGTGATGAACCTTCAAAGAAAGTTTTAAGTCTTTTTGCCACGCCATGATTAAAACACTTGTTAGTGCATGGGTGATTTTAATGTGGGTTCGCCCTAGCGAGGTGCATTAACTTTATCTATGTATGAGCAATATGGATGATGTGGGCACGCCCTAGCGAGACACATCAACCATGCGTTTAAAATGGTTAGACTTAATTGGGCGTCAAAACAGTTTTGGGCCTTAGGCAAAGATGAATTAAACATGCTTTTAAAATTGGATCCCTAAGAATCATATGAGATATGATTGACAAGAAATTGTCTACCTAATTAATTTGGTTTTGAGCGGTCCGCCTCCGTGGACTCAAAGTTAAATTAAAGTTGGATCTTAGCCCGATTTCAAAAGAATCTCATAAAAGGATCTAAGAGTCATATGAGATATGATTGACAGGGTTGTCTACCTAATTAATTTGATTTTGTGTAATCCGCCATAGCGGACTTAAAACTAAATTAAAGTTGGATCTTAACCCATTTAAATTATATTATACATTGGATGTATAAGAAGGTTATATAATTTAGTGGGAGTGTTTTTGGAAAATACATTATTTATCTCTTTAATGAGATTGGTACTTGTAAAATTTTGGAAATTTTGCATAAGTTGTAGATGACAACTAAAATCATTGCGATTAATCCTTGATAAGGATAAGCTTCAAAAGAATGATACAAACTCCATGGATTGGATCCTGAGCCTAAGAATAGTTCTAAGGCAAGAAGATGGGTTGTACATTCTTGATGGGCCTATTCCTAAAGAACCCAATGCCGGAATAGACAATCACAAGAATCATGAGTATGATTCTAGGAATGTGAGTTGTCGCATGCTCACGATTATGTGTTCTTAAACTCCAACAAAGTTTGAACTTGTGGAAGCCTATTGGATAGGCGTGGAGTTGAGTTACATGTTTCAAAGAGCAATCTAAGCAAGAGAGGTATAAAACCATTATTGCATTCACTTCTTACAAAAGGAGTAAAGGGCAATAAGTGGAACCTCACATGCTTAAGATAATGACTACGTAGAGTATCTTGAGAAACTTGGGAGTCCAATTGGATTGGAGCTAGCCATGGATCTTATTCTTGATTCATTGCCTAAGAGTTATAATCACTTTGTGATGGACTATAACATGCTTAGAATGAATAAGAATTTCTTCGAGTTGCATTAACATGCTGAAAAACTGCGAAGATGGAGATATTGGAGAATGGTTCTCCAGAGCTCATGGTTCATAAGGAAAAGGGCCAAGTGCCAAAAGAAAGGTAAGACAAGAGTTGTCAAACCTAAAAGAAATAATTATGGTTAAAATAATAACTCTAATTGATGCAATTTGGTAAAAATGGCAATTGGATTGACCATTTAGAATTGTAGTCAAAATTCTGGATGATCAATAAAAGGAATGGTAGTGGGACTACCACTTGGGAATTTTATGTTATAAATTATTCTTTCTAAATTTAATTATTGGGTATTGGATACCAGAATAATTAGTAAAATGAAAGACTACTTATAGTAAAGTTTTATCTACAAACGGTAATGATGCAATGGTTGCAACATTGTTCGTAGAACACTTGTAAAGTGACTTTACTGATGAAGTAGAAAACATTATTTTGTTAAAAGATAATGAAGGATATTAATTTCTTGTTTGGAATAAGAAAAGTGCTTTATTTATTCTGATTTACTTCATTGTGTTATCATATAAATAAATCTTATATCCTAAATCTTGAAGAACAAAATAATAAAGACTATAACATAAATAATTAAAATTCTTTATGCATTATTGTTTTGATCAAATAAATGAAAGATGCATATCTAGAATTCCATGGGACGGAGTTTTAAGTCATATGATTTGGAATCACATGATTTATGCAAATCTTATTTACTTGGACCAAGACATCCTTTACTATGATTGGTAAAACGCTAATATCTTAATTGACCTAATACATTTTGATGTGTATGGTGCATTAAGAAGCAATGCTAAAAGATTTTTTTTTTATTATACTTGGTAAAACTATTCAAAGATTCTGATTGGATCACGATGATGAATAATTTAACCAAGAATTTGACAATCATCATTAAAGTTGTGAAATAGTTTCACGATTAACTTCACTAAGAACACCATTCTAAATGATGTGTCTACGTGGAAGTACAAGAACCATATTGGATATGGTTCATTAGATGATAAAGTCAAATTGATCTTCCATTATTAATTTTGGGGTTATGTATTACAAACCGCTATAACTACACTAATTTGAGTTCCATCAGAAAGGGTTAAATGGTGAAAGAAAACTCGGTTTGTCTTTCATAAAGGTTTAAGATGTTGAGACCTTTTGGAAATGAGTTGTCTGGGACACACTCACATTTAAATCTAATAAATATACTTTCATGGGATATCCTAAGGAAACTTGAGGATAATAATTTTACTCATAAGAAACAAATGGTTTGTTGATTATGATGATACTTTTCTAGATAAGTGGTTTATCTCTAAAATGATCAGTGGGAGTAAAATGTATCTCGAATGGTTCGAGACCTAGAAAATATATATTAACCTAAGATGGAAGTTGAACAAGTTTTCACAAGGAGTCGTGAAAAGTCCGTTCAAAAGATATACAAGAACTTGCGTAATTGATAGGACACAATCTATTGCAAGAAATATTGGATATTTCGAAATAGAAAGTGTTGAGGTAAAGTTCATTTGGAATGAAGTATTTACCATCTATCAAAGATGCAATGTCAACTCCACATATTTAGATTAATGACTTGGAGTCATGAAATCTAAAAGGCAACCCATGTGTAATAATCAAGTTTGGAACTTGATCATTCTAACCTAAGGTGTAAAAACCAAAAGAGAGGAATGAGTTTTCTTGGAGAAAAATTTTACATGGATAGCAAAGAAATTTACTAGAATTCTCGTAGTCACATGTTCATATTTGGAATATGAAAATTGACAAAATGATGTCAAAACAAGTGTTCCTCAACGGGAACTCACTTAAGGATGTATTGGAAACAACCTAAAGGTTTTGACAGTCAAAGAAAATTCTGATAAATTATGAAAGTTGCAGAAATCCATTGGATGGATTAAAGCAAACTTGTGGGAGTTGGAATCTCCGTTTTGATAAATCAAAAGAGTTTGACTTGATCAATAACAAAGATGAACCTTGTATATACAAGAAGATTAGTGGGAGCATAGTGATATTCCTTAAATTAAATATGTGGATGACATATTGCTCATTGGAAACGAAATTCCTACACGTTAGTCTGCAAAGACTTTGTTAAGAAAGTGTTTCGTAATAAAGAATATGGATGAAACTGCATATGTCCTTGGCATTAAGATCTATAGAGATAGATCAAAGAAGCTAATTGATTAAGCCAAAGTACATACATTGACAAAGTCATTAGAAGATTCCGCAAGGAAAATTCTGAGAGAGGACGGTTGTTAATGTTACATGAAGTTTTCTATGCAAAGACTCAAATGTCCTGAGACAAATGATGAGCATGAGAAGAATGAATGGAATGCCATTTTGCTTCGGCAATTGGATCCATCATACCATGATAAGTACTAAGCCGGATATATCTAAATGCTTGGAGCATGACGAGTAGATATTAATCCGACAACCGGTGAGAATCACTGGATGGCTGTGAAACAATTCTTAAAGTACTTTAGAAGGACTAAAGAATTGTTATGATCTATGGAGGGATGGAAGATGATCTCGATGTATATGGATACACAGATGCATGCTTCCAAACCGACAAAAATGGTAGAAATCGCAATCGAGTTTTATAAATAATAGTGAAGGTGTAAGTTGGAATGGTTCCAAGAAGAGTACAGTCACTAATTCTACGACTAAAATCTAAGTATACTGCTGCATTAGATGCTGCAAAGGAAGTTGTTTGGATTAAGAAGTTCATTGGTGAACTTAAGATGGTTCCTAGCATTGCTAATTCAATAGACTTTATTAGTGATAATAGTGGTGCTATTGATCAAGCAAAGGAACCAAGGGCACATCCTAAATTCAAACACATACTTAGGCGTTTTCTTATCGTTCGAGAAATCGTTGATGAGGGAGACGTAAATATATGCAAAGTACCAAGTAATGATAACGTTGCGGACACGCTAAACAATGGGACTTCCACAAGCTAAGACATGATAGTCATGTTAGGTCCATGGGTATTGGATACCTAGGAAATTGGGCCTAGGGCAAGTGGGAGATTGTTGGTGTTGGTGCCCTAGGCACGTTTGTTAAACGTTGTGTAAGTTATCATTTTATTCATAATGATAAAGAGATAATAAGATTATTATTATGGCTCGTGTTTGCTTATAATAATCTCCGTCCCTAGAGCTTGTTAAGCACTAGTATAAAGGCTAAATGATCATGGGATGATCATGTTAGATTTATGAGTACTTGTTTGGAATAAGGTACTGGACATGACCCGCTGTATGAGATTTATGTCATGGTCTATGTCATATATAAATCTCATATTAGTTATGTCATTTGAATCCTTAGACATGAAGTTATCATAGTCTTCCACTTGATGAAGATTATGTTTGACATATTCAAACGCTGCCTTAACACGGTAGTTATAAAGGGTATGATTGGCATGATTGGATTCACGTAGGGAAGAATAATAAGCCAAATGGATTTGTCCCTCTTCGGAGAGATGTCAAGCTTGGGCCCCTCGAAGGAATGATGTTGATGAAATGTTTGGCCAAACTCAAATGGATTGATTGGATCAATGTCATTTGGATTATCAACATATTCGGAATCGAGAAAGTATTGAACAATACAAGTTGACTTGTTGACCATGACTTGTGTTCAATGACATCGTGGACAAAGGGATTGTGACATGTTCTAAAAGGAATGCGAACTTGTATCTAGTTATACTATTTGGGTAGGTATGACGGTTTGCTAGAACCTAATCATATCTTATGGTTTCATGTTTGAACCCATTGCCAACTTAGTATAATCCTAGAGGGTCACACACAATAGAACGAATCCTAAATAAGGACTATATTGGAAATTTGGAAAAATTGGATTTTTCTGGGCCTTTGGGCGACCGCCCAAATGGGTTGGGCGACCGCACAATATCTTGGGCGGCCGCACACCTCAGTTTGGGCGGCCGTACAGTACTGTCGGGGACAGATTCCTAATTTGATTCGGAAAGGAATTTTGGACGGGTTTAGACACAAGTTTCCTATTTGGAATAGGTCTAACTTGTATATAAACATCAAAATTCGGCCAAGAACAGAACCTAAGCTTTTGTGCAAGTCTCCAAAGAGTTTGAGAGGGTTTTATTTTGTTCTAAGAAATCCTAGATTGAAGAACAAAATTATACACAAAGAAAATTCCATATAGTTCATATTTAATTATGAAAACGTGTTTCATAATTCGGTCTAGCAACCAAGATCAAGTGTTCTTGATGTTCGTTCGCGTGTGGATACCGCTAGAGGGTGAAATTTATCATCTTCAAAGTTCGTGATTCTTGCTTTGTTCGTGATCAAGATTTCAAGCTTCTATCGAATTCAAGGTTGCAAAATCAAAGGCATCAAGGGTTAGTATTCTAGTATTCATATTGTTGTATTTGACTTAATCATATGAATGGATCTATGGGCTTTGGGTTTCTATTAAATTTTAAATGCTTAATTCCGCTGCGCATGTGACTACGAAACCCAACACCTATGTTTTCGGCCCTGGCGCCTTCTCTTTCTTTAACTCCTCCTACCTCGAGATCGAGCTCAGGGCCTGCCCAGCTCGGGGCTTTGGGTAAGAGGCCTGCCTCAATTGAATCTAAATCCCCCACCGCCAAACATTCTAAGCACAGCCAGGAAAGCTCTTCTCTTCCTGTGGCCCCTGCTTCTGGAACGTATGTTCCTCGCGTCAGGTACCCTGTTATCGGGCTCAAGGATCGCGAGGATGCGAAGGCGAAGGGTTCAGAGCTCGGAAGGGTGACTCCAGAAGTGAGCGGGGTTGATTTTTTTGACAGGAGCGCCAAGAATGCCTATATTGGCAACGGGTTGTTGTACCGTTTACATGCCCAGGATTTCACGGAGGCCATTCTGGCTGACAAGAACTTTTACTCTTTGGCAGGCCAAGTTGGTCAGAATTTTTCCGAGGTAACCGTCTTGTTTCTCTTCTTCACGAATTTTCTTTGCCCGATTTTGTAGTTTGGTAAACATCTTTGCTTTTCAGGCTGCCAATTGTATCGACCTTATGAGGCGCAAGGGTGAGGCGGATAGGAGGCAACTTGACTTAGTCAGCAAACAATGTGCCGACGTGACCACTCAACGGGACGATTTGAAGAAAATCAATGACATAATGGGCAAAGAGTTGAAGAAAGCCGAGAGAAACCTCCTCGAGAAATCCAGAGAGGCAAATGAACAGGACAGGCGGCTGGCCTCCGTTGGGATCAAAGAGAGAAAGCTTTGTCTGATATTAGCCAGATGACTGCAGAAATGCACCAACTCAAGGAGAAATTGGCTTTGGCCAATTCTGAGCTGGCCTCGACGAACTCCGAGCTGGAGATTTCCAAGACTAGAATTGCCGAACTGGAGGCCATGCCCAGGGGGAGCACTGAGGAGGAGAGGGAACGGATTGAGGTGGCTTTCAAGGCCAAGTTCCTGGCGTCGGATGAATATGACGGGCTGGTTACTGATGCTTCCATTTATCAGTACGAACCCTCCAACCAACAGTACGCTCGCACCATTGCTCATCAAGGGGGCTTTACGGCTTATGACTTGCTAAGGTACGGGGCTCCGCTTGTCACCGATCCTCAATGCCGTGATGGCCATGCCCTGGTTCCTTTTGATGATGAAGATTTGGCTGCTCAAGTTCAGAGTGCTGCGGAGCGGGGAGAAGTATGGGTGCCTCCTCAGGTTGTCGAGGTCACCTATCAGAGTTTATTGGCGAAATTGCAAAGAATTACGCTTCGTGAATGGTGAGACATTACCCCTTCAACCGATTCTGGACCTTATCTTACAGGATGACCCTCGGCGCCAACGATTAGCCGCTAAGATGCATCTGGGAGAAAACTCTAATTTAACCATCAGTACCCCTGTCGTTGAGGCGAGCCCACCAGATTTAGAGGTGGCGCGGGCCGTAGTCGTGGAGGAAGTTACCCGCGAGGTCGAAGTGAGCGAGGTCGACGCTCTTACTGCCACGGAGGGGATCGTGCCCGCTACGGTTTCTGCTGAATCCGAGGTTGATCTCGCCGCTGCTGCTGATCCCACTAATTCAAACCAGGCTGCGTCCTGAGTATTTGTCTTGTAATACGCTAGTTCTTTTGTGGACAACTTTCAAACGATTTCCAACTTTTTTCTTTCGCTTTGATCCTTGTAATGACTTTTCGAACAAGCTCTTCTGCCCTTCGGTCTTGGGCTACCTTTTGCTATGTTGGTTATCCAGTTGATGTTTTTAAATGTTTTTGACTTTGCCTTGTATCAGAAAAGTTGACTTCCTCCCTGGTGGCTTTTTCGAGGTGGGGCCGAGGCCGACGAGGTCGCCGAGGTTGAGGTCAGTATCAGAAAAGTTGACTTCCTCCTTGGTGGCTTTTTCGATGTGGGGCCGAGGCCGACGAGGTCGCCGAGGTTGAGGTCGCCATTCCATGGCCCTGCCCCCCTTTTTTTTTTTTGCTCATTTATTGCACGCCGCCGTCAGGAGGTATTTATGGCCTGAAGTGACCGCTCCAGGGCTTACTCACTCTTTGTCGCCCTTGTAAACTGCACCATATTAAATTCGGGCCTCTTCAACTTTTCCCTCATCATTGCAAGTCTTTTCAAATTCATGGCTTCCCACCTTCTCCCTCTTATATAAGGTAAGGCCTCCTCTTCCATCATTTTTACTTTTTTCTCTTCCCTGACCATGGCCCCCAAAAAGGATTGTCTAGGGTTTTTTCCTTCTGATTATGATACTTCTGTCTCGAACCAGGGTCCTGGTAGCAAGAAATCCGCGGGCGACAGTGACTCCACAAGCTCTCCTACTTCATCTGAGCCCCCCAAGACCGACGACGATTCCCCTACTGATAGTAATGGGGAAAAATCGTCCAAAGTTCTCTCTGACTCGGATGATGATTCCTCATGCAAAGACGCCTCCGAAACTGGTGGATCAAAGAATGATAGCGACGATCCTGACGAGTCTGGATATGACCCCGACAGCGGTCACGGGAACGGCGCCGGAGGAGGCGGTGAAGGCGGTGGTAGTGAAGATGGCGAGAGGGGCAGAGAGGAGTTCGGTTATGAGTCTGAATACGACGCCGGCGATGAAGGTGGTGATGACGGTTCTGACGGGGAATCCGTTGGCTCTTCTTGAGTTAGGCTTTTAGATTTTTGCTTATCTTTTTGCATGGCTATGGCCCCAGCCAGTTGTGGGGTTGCCTTCTAATATTTGCCTGTAAATATACGCTCTAGAATGCACATGGGGGAACTAGTGTGTAAATTACAACTTTTTGGGAATGACAACTTTGCTAGTAAGTTTATTTCATAACTTTTCTATCTTGTACTTCTATTACAACACTTTTTCATTAATTGTAGTACTTTTTGAGATGGTCATTATGCCAAGCATTCTTGATGTCTTTCCCGACTTTATCCCGGAGGCAATAAGTGCCTTCTTTGACTATCCTGGCGATCTGAAGAGGTCCTACCCAGTTCGGCCTTAGCTTACTGAATCCGGGTTCTTTGCCCGTGGCTTCGGCCTTCCTCAAGACCCAGTCTCCGACTTCAAAGCTTCTTTTACGAACTCTTTTGTCGTGGTGAATCTTAGCCTTCCTTTTGCAATTCTCCATTTGAGCTCGGGCTTCTAACCGTCGCTCCTCCAAGTAGTCTAGATCTCCTCTTCTTGACGATTCATTGTTGGCTTCGTCAAAATAAGTTACTCGTGCGGATGGGAGCCCGACCTCAACGGGCGCCATTGCTTCGGATCCATACGCAAGAGAGAACGGGGTCTCACCGGTTGAATTCCGACGAGTGGTTCGAACTACCCATAGCGCGGTGTTGAGCTCGTCCAGCCATTTTCCACTTCGTCCTTCCAAGTTTTTCTTGAGTGCCACCATGATCAGCTTGTTCGCGGCCTCAGCTTGTCCGTTTCCTTCAGGTCGGGCGACCGAGGACTTAGCATGCTCTATTCGAAGTCGTTGGCACTCGGCTGTGAACCTTGTTTGGAATTGAGTTCCATGATCTGATATAATTACCCGGGGGAGTCCATACCGGCACCAGATGTAGTCATGCACAAAGTTGATTACATTCTCTTCTGTTAAGCTGGCCAATGGCTTTGCTTCAGGCCACCTTGTAAAGTAGTCCACCGCAACCACGACGTGGGTCATTCCATTTCGGGCTTTAGGAAAAGGCCCGATCAAGTCGATTCCCCACTTATCCCATGGCCAAGTTGGGACGAGAACCGTCTGCTCCGTGGCTGGTAAACGAGGAATGACGACGAAGCGTTGGCATCTGTCACATTTCTTGACATACTCCTCCGTATCCTTTCTCATTGTGGGCCAGTAATAGCCATGGGCTAGGATTTTGTCCGATAGTGTGCGAGCTCCGGGGTGGCCCCCGCAGATCCCTTCATGTACCTCGTACATTAAGTTGGTGGCCAGACGGTCATGAACGCACCTTAATAATGGTTTGGTGAATGACCTTCTGTACAAAATTCCCCCATCACTGTGTATCTTGCCGCTTTTTTAGGAGTGATACTAGCCCGGTCGGGGTTGTTAGGTGTCGCCCCTGTTTCAATATATTCCTGAATTTCATCCACCCAATCCTTTTCCACCTCGTCGATGGGTTGGATTGTAATGCGCGAGATGGCCGGCCATTCGACGAACTCAAGCGAGCAATTGACTTCGAGCTCGGCGATTTCGCTCTCAGTTATCCTGGACAGCCAATCCTCCTCGGAATTCTCTTCTCGGCAGATCTGATTCAGCTCGTAATATTCAAAGTTTTGAAGGAGGGCTCTTACCATGTCTCTATACTGGGCTAAGACGGGGTGTATAGCCTCATACTCTCCTTTGACTTGATACACCACCAGCTGAGAATCGCTGTTTATGATTATGTTGGGTATATTCATGTCACTGGCCAACTCTATTCCTCCAATCAATGCCTCATACTCCGCTTGATTGTTCGAGGCCTCAAATTTGAATCTTAACGCTCTTTTGAACCGATCTTGTTCCGGGGAAATCAGCAGTATTCCTGCTCCACTAACTATTTTGCTAGCTGACCCATCAACATATAGGGTCCAGCAATGGCTTGGCTTGTTCGACGGTGAGCTGGACGCTTTATTACTTGTCGAGCCCACCTCTTTGGCTTTTCCCTTTTCTTTGACGAGCTGGGCTTCCTCGAGCCGGAATGAAGTCTCTACGACGAAGTCGACCAGGGCTTGTGATTTGATTGCTCGTCTCGGGGCGTACGTTATTTGGAACTCCGTGAGTTCAATTGCCCATGTCATAAGTCTTCCTGAGGACTCAGGCTTATGCAAAACACTTCTCAATGGTGAGTCTGTGAGCACAGTTATAGGATGAGCAGAAAAGTAAGCTCGTAATTTCCGAGCTGCAACAAGCAAGGCGTATGCTAATTTTTCAACATTAAGATAACGTCCTTCTACGGCGGACAATGCCTTTGATACATAGTAAACTGGTTTTTGGGAGTTACAATCTTCCCTGACAAGAACAGCAGCAGCTACTGCCAGATCAGTAGCGGCTAAATAAAGAAAAAGCTCTTCTCCTAACTTCGGGGAGCTTAGAAGTGGTGGCTGGCCTAAGTATTTCTTGACCTCGTCAAAAGCCACATCGCACTATGGAGCCCATTCAAAGCCTTTACTTCCTTTCAAAATTTTAAAGAACGGCAGACATTTCTCCACGGATCTTGAAATGAATCGACCCAAAGCTATGATCCTTCCGTTCAGCTGTTGAACGTTTTGATGGATCGGGGCGGAGTCATGTTGACGAGTGCCTGGATCTTTTCTGGATTGGCTTCAATGCCTCTTTGATTAACCATAAACCCCAAGAACTTCCCAGCCCGGACCCCGAAAGCGCATTTTCTTGGATTCAGCTTCATTTTATTGCGGCGCAAGTTTTCGAAGGTCTCTTTGAGGTCGATCTCGTGGGAGCTCTCTTTGGTTTTGATCACCATGTCGTCTATGTATGCTTCAATGTTTCTTCCCAATTGATCCTTGAAGACAATGGCAATCATTCTTGAGTATGTTGCCCCGGCATTTTTGAGTCCAAACGGCATCATGAGATAGCAATAGGTTTTGTCGGCAGCGTAGAAACAGGTCGAGGCGTAATCTTCCGGCGCCATTTTGATTTGGTGATAGCCTGAATACGCGTCTATGAAGCTCAAAATCCGATGTCCTGCTATTGAGTCTACCAACTGATCTATGCGAGGTAGGGGGTAGCAGTCTTTGGGACATGCTTTGTTCACATCGGTAAAGTCAACGCACATTCGAAGGTTTCAGTTGGCTTTAGCAACCATGACGACGTTCGATAGCCACTTAGGATATAAGATCTCTTCGATAATTCCTGCTTTGACCAATCGCTCCACCTCTTCTTTTATGGCCGCCTTTTTATCTGGGGTGAAATAGCGAGGTTTTTGCCGGATTGGAGTGAAGGCATTACTATCATTAAGATTGTGCACAATCACTTCCTCACTGATCCCTTCCATATCCTCTATTTTCCACGCGAAAACATCTAAGTTATTGCGGAGGACCTCTACGAGCAACTTTCTCTCTTGGGGGTCAATTTCCAGGCCCACCTTGATATTTTGCTCGGGGTAATCTTGGTTGATGATGACTTCTTCCAGTTCATCGTTTGGGCGTATGTCTGGTGTTTCGCGGTCAATTAAGGATTCGAGGACGAGCTCGATTTGAGGCTCGTTCCTCTTCTGTCTTCGGCTTTTTCTCACTTCGGCCCGGGAGGAATGGAAAGAGATGGTACCGATGTGCATTGTTTCTTTCGAGCTGACCTCGGAAGCAATTACTACCTTGGTTTCACTAAGTTTTGGCTTCGTCGAGTTGGTTGCCACCGCCTCTGCTCTTTTCCTTTTAAGAATTCCGCTCAGTAAGTCTTCTGGTTTATTCTTGATACAGGCCACTCCGGCAGGGGTATTGAATTTCACTTTCTGATGAGGGATGGATGCTACAATTCCCAAAGCAGCCTGGGCCGTCATTCCGAGGATGGCGTTGAATTGTGACTTCAAATCAATCACCATGAAATTTACTTTGGCGGTTTTGGAGAATTCCTTCTCTCCAATTGTCACTTCGAACTCCATTATTCCCATGACTTTGACGGTGTGGTTGGTAAAACCTTCCAACAGGCCTGCGTAGGGAGCCAATTTTGCCTGTTCCATGGCCATCTTCTTTAAACAGTGATAATAGAGGATGTCCCTTGAAGCACCAGTGTCTATTAGGACCCTTCCGATGTCGGCGCGCCCCACAGTGATGTCAATGGTTAGTGGTTGAGTGGAGTGAAACAAAGTGGCAGCCAGCTCGGACCGTTTGAAGTATATTACTTCTTCCTCCTCCTGAGGAATTGGGGGAATTAAGTATATCCTTTCCAGCCTCCTGATCTGAGTTTCTAGCTGGGCGTTGCTAACCGGCTCAACCCCGATAAAGTCGATGCGGAGTCGCCGGCTATCTCCTTCGGGCTCGGGCTTGGCGGTCCTTTTTCCGGGACCTTTGTTGTTCCCCGTAGTCTTCGTTTTTGATATCCACTCCTTCAATTTTCCCTGATCTACCTGACCTTGTAATGCCCTTTTCAAGTTCATGCAATTTTCTGTGGAGTGCCCGTGATCACCGTGATACGTACAGTATTGGGTGGGGTCGCGCTGCCACGCAGGTTTATTTAATGGAGGGGGAGCCGGCAATTCCACCGACCTCATTACCACCTCTCTAGGGGCAGTGAATGGAGTGAAGTCCTTAAACGTGTCAGTTTAGCGAGTGCGGTTCCTTCCCGACCATGAGCTCATTTCAGGCTCTGCTTTGGGTTCGATACGCTCTTTCACTGGTTTCCGCGTTATCTCAGGCACATACGGCTCTTCCGATCCCGCCACCGCCATAGCTCTCTCATACATCTCCTCAACTCCGCCTGGTTTGCGAAGTGAGAATTCTGTTTTGAGGGCTTGGCAAGTCAAGCCTCCCATAAAAGATAACTCAATATCCCTTCTTTCCAGATCGACTATTTGCTCTGTCATTTTCTGAAAGCGGGTGATATAGGATGCAGTGCTTTCCTGGGTTTGCTGGCGGATTCGGATCAATTCCTCTTTCTGCCTCGCTGTTACTCCGGCCTCGGCAAACGAATTGAGGAAATTGCTTCTCAACATGTCGTAGCTGGTGATTGAGCCTCGATGGTGGGTCAGGAGCCAAGATAAGGCTTTTCCTTGAAAGGTTGAGGCCAGTGCCTTGTACTTGATGGCTTCAGATTCCGTATATAAGGACATCTGGACCTCGAATCGCCCCACATGGCTCTTCGCACTAGTGGCACCGGATTATGAATCCAGGGAAGGGAGGCGACGATTAGTGATGGGCGAGTTCTTGATCCTGTCGATGAAAGCATCTAGGGCCGAGGTAGACTTTTTTGGGCTCCCTTTTTGCTCTTTCCACAGCTCCTTGATCATTCTTTCCATAGAGGGGGTTATTCCCTGAGCTCCCGCGGTCCTGCCGCTTTGGGTCGCTCGGGTGATTCCGCCCACGTTGGATTTGGTGGGAGTCTTATGATTCTTATTTTTTGAGGAGGGGGGATTCCTTTTAGGTTGGGATTCTCCCCCGCCTTCAGGTTCCCCTCTTGATTCCTATTCCTCTTCCTGATCATAGTACTCGTTGTTGTCATCGTCAGAGATGTCTTCAACGTTCTTGCTTTGGTATTTGCTAGGTCCCGGCTTGTCTACGTACGACTTCCCAGCTTTTGGGCCCTGCTTTCTTCTTCCAACAATTGAATGGTTTGGGCGTTAATATTCAACTGTTGTGCCACCAGACGCGATTGTTTCTGGAGGGCGGCTAGCATGAGCTTCCTATGGTTTGTCGCGGAGGTGGTGATCTGTGTTCTCAGATCTGAATCCCTTCTTTTTCGAGTTGGGCTTTTAGAAAACCCACTCCTGTCTCCCAAGCGGTCATGAATTGATTTGCCCTCAGACGCGGCCTTAGGCCTGTTGGCTGAGGGGGTCACTATCTCGTGATCTTGAGTTGGCTTTTTTCCATTTCCAGCCATTTCGAGTTTAGTAATGAAGAGTTGTTTTTATGTTCGTGAGGAATTGACGGGCGTTTATGGGTATGAAACGACACTAGTTTCTCGTGAAGAGAAATACTAAAGGTAGTAAAATTCTCTTCCCGGCAATGGAACCACTGATGACGCCACGGAATTCGGGGTCAATGTATTGGATGGATATCTGGATTTTGTTATCCGGTTCACCTGTTAACACAACAAAGACGATGAAACCGTCAAGGTCAAGGCCGGGTTTGATCCCGGCTTAGACCCTCGGGCGTAAGAGTGAGATTCTCTGGAGAGTCTAAGAACAAGGCGTAGAATACCTTGGGAGAGAAGTTTAGAGTTCTCTGTGTGTTTTAAGTGTGTGTACGGGTTTTTCATACCTGAGAAAGAGGTAGAGAAAAGGCTTATATACCCCCCCCTTTTACCCAACGGTCCGACCGCATGTCTAGGAGTAGACTTTACCAACTTGGCCACGTGCCGCTCTGCGATAGGTCGGCAGCCCAGACTTGACAGGCTATGACCAAGGGATGTCGTGATGTTGACACAGCCGGCGCCGAACATGGCAGGTGGTCAAGGAAGTCCAAGCGCATTAAGTTGATAGGAGAGCTCTGACCTAGTCATTAATGCTGCCTTTATTTCGAACTCGCCGAGGAGGTCCCGAGCTCGCCGAGGTGGCGAAGCCCGGAGACTGAGAGGTGCTCCAAAACTCACTCCGGCTCGTAACATCTGAATGATCTTGGTATCATCAGAGAGAGAGAGAGACGAGGTTGACTATTTTACTGGCATTGAACCGCTTCCGAGGACGAATCCGGTTCGCTTAGCATCCGGTCTAATTCTGAGCCCGGTTCATCTGGTTTGGGCTCTTCAAGTTCTCATTTTTTTAAACGATTTTGTTAAGGGGTGAGATTATCCAACCTTCCCAACATGAGTAATAAATCCATCATCAATTTGAGCCAACTCTGATATCATATTAAAATTGGGTCATCAGCTCCTCAAAAAGGCCTTGTAATTTTATTCTTAAAGTTGATTTGGGACAAATTAAACTTTAATAACTTGTGTAAAAAAATAATTAATACTACTTCCGTCGCAAATAAATGATCGAAAAACTTCTTGATTAAAAAATAATTAATACTGCTTCAAATAATATTTACTCTCTATGTTCCATATCAATGAGCACAAATTTCTTTTTTTGAGTCTCCCATTGATATGTGCATATTACTAAAAATGGTAAGAAATATCTCACTCATTGTCTCTCGTACTTTACTCTGATACTCAAAACACTTACACTTTCTCTTTCTTACTCACTTTTCATACTCACACCACTTACAATTTCCTTAATTCTCGTGCTAAAAATATTTTGTGCTTGGTCTGAAACGAAGGGAGTATCTCAAAAACAAGGGGTTTTTCCTCTAGGGCCCCTCCCATCCAAATGTTATTCCTTTTTAAAGAGAGGCCTTTTTAAAAGTCCAAATAAGGAGTTCTATTAAGATGATAATTCCGCATACACCCCTCATGTCCATTGACCAGTCAAACAAAATACCTAAATGCCTAAACTACCCCCGTCCCCCAAATAAAACCCTAACCTCCCATCCACTCCCCACACACGACACACATTGCGCACACACATTCTCTCTCTATAATTTCTCTCTCTAACTCTCTCTCCGTCAGACGGCTGGATTCTTCTCCGGCTCCGTCAATGGCGACCGGCGACTGCTTCCCGTCTATTTCACTCGCCATCTGCTTCTCCGACGCCAACCGCCTCTCCGATCTCCAGATCTGACCACCCGGCGACCTAGATCTCCTTCTCCGATGTTAAGGAAATTGGCCAAATCCGGCTGTAGCTTGGCGCTTTCGGCGATATCGTCGATTACTGCGCGCTTCTCGTCGTCGAGAACGACGGGACTCGTGAAGAAGCGGAAGATCGCGGGATCGGCGAAGAGTTTGTCGATTTTATCGAGGTCGTTGGCGATGGCTTGCAGTGTGTTGCTCGTGTTGCCGATATCGGCCAGGGGGCGGCGTAGCTTGATGAAGCCTTACCGTACATCGTGATGGTGAGTGAGCCACGGTCGTGGCGAGAAGTGGATGATTTCCTCATGAGCGCGAGGGTGAATTTGGGGGTTAGGATGCTGGACAATGCGACGGTTTGAGGTCTGGAGGAATTCCTTCCGACGGAAGGTCTAGAGCGGTGGAATGTGATTGGCGCTTGTTGAAATGCGGCGGCGGCCATTTTTGTTCCGGTGGGTGGAAAGAAGGAAGAGATTGTGTAGAGAAAAATGTGAGGGTTGAATGGATTTTTGATTTCTGTGAAGGGGTTTTGATAGGAATGGACGGTGAAGATTAGGAAGAGGGGGACGATTGACGGTGGGAAAAGAGATTGTATATCTTGTGAACATGGATTAAAATGGATTCTTATCATGGAGATAACGAAGGGACACGTATTTGCTTCATATTTGAGTAGAAAAAATTGACTCTTATATGTAAATTATTGGTCTTATATGTCAGTTATAAGTGTTTGATTGGGATTTGACCAAATAATATTAATTTAAAAAAAAAAGTTGAAAAAAAGTGAAAAAATCGACTCTTATATGTTAATTGTTGGTCTTATATGTCAGTTGTAAGAGTTTGAACGAGATTTCACTGAACAATATTAAGTTTTTTTCTTAAAAGTTGAAAAAATCGACTCTTATATGTTAATTATTGGTCTTATATGTCATTTATAAGAGTTTAACCGAGATTTGATCGAATAATATTATGTTTTTTTTCTTAAAGTTGAAAAAAGTTAAAAAATCGACTCTTTTATGTTAAGTGTTGGTCTTATATGTCAGTTATAAGAGTTTGAACGAGATTTGACCGAATAATATTATGTTTTTTTCTTAAAAGTTGAAAAAAGTGAAAAAAATCGACTCTTATATGTTAATTGTTGGTCTTATATGTCAGTTATAAGAGTTTGAACGAGATTTGACCGAATAATATTATGTTTTTTCTTAAAAGTTGAAAAAATCGACTCTTATATGTTAATTGTTGGTCTTATATGTCAGTTATAAGAGTTTGATCGAGATTTGACCGAATAATATTATGTTTTTTTCTTAAAAGTTGAAAAAATCGACTCTTATATGTTAATTATTGGTCTTATATGTCATTTATAAGAGTTTGAGTGGGATTTGACCGAATAAAATTATATATTTTTCTCAAAAATTGAAATAAATGAAAATATTTGACTCTTATATGTTAAATATTGGTATTATATGCCAGTTATAAGAATTTGACCGTGATTTGACCGAATAATATTATATATTTTTTCTCAAAAGTTGAAAAAGTTGAAAAATTTGAGTCTTATGTGTTAATTATGTGCAAGTTATAAGAGTTTGATTGTTGTTTGACCGATTTTGACCAAATAATATTTTTATATTTTTCTAAAAAAAAAATGAAAAAAAATGTATATTTTTGACTCTTATATGTTAATTATGTGTAAGTTAAAAGAGTTTGACTGATGTTTGACCGATTTTGACCAAAGAATATTTTTATTTTGTCTTAAAAATGAAAAAAATGGTTTTTTTTTTTTTTACTCTTATATGTTAATTATGTGTAAGTTATAAGAGTTTGACTAATGTTTGACCGGGTTTGATCATATTTGACCAAATATTATTAATATTTTTTTCTAAAAAAATAGAAAAAGTGAAAATTTTCAACTCTTATATGTTAATTATGTGTCAGTTATAAGAGTTTGACTGTTGTTTGACCGAGTTTGACCATATTTGACTAAATAATATTATTATTTTTCTAAAAAAATGAAAAAAGTGTTTTTTTTACTCTTACATGTTAATTATGTGTCAGTTATAAGAGTTTGATTATGATTTGACCAAAAAAGTAAGGGTGAGAGGAGATATGAGGGTATTTTAGTCATCTTGCATCTTTTTGCAAGTGAGAGTGAGAGGTGTCTCTGGTATTAGTGATCTGTTGAGTCCTTATTTAAAATATAAGTTGGTAGTGAGAGGCCCTAGAGTCCGAAGCCCCAAAAACAATTATAACCCTCTTTTGAATTTATGTTTTTTAAGCTTCACGGCCTACATTATTGTCTCCGCACTCCATCGTATGAATGTCGATATCATCATAGTTGGAAAGAGTTTACCAAACTAAAGAGAAGAGGGGGGACTCCTTCGTTCCACTAAAGATTTGGAGGGTAATAAAGGAATAGGTGATTCCCATAATGGACCACCTGGTACATTACATGTCCCACAATCCAGGACAAGACTGAATACATCCAAATCTAAAAGTGGGTATGGGTACAGTCAATCATTTCCCAATCTTACGTACAAATTTCCTTTCTGGCTTGGCTTCCCCACTTTGCAGATTCACGTGTCAATTTACCTTACTCATCTATCTATAACTATATACTCTACTAATTTAGAAACCGCTGATGTCATCCATGGACACTTGGCAGCCTCTCCTTGAAAGTTTTCCCGCCTAAAATAACACGGAGATGGAAAGACTGTTGCTGGTAAACGAAAAGTATTGCCAGTAAATGAAAAAGTTTACTACGGGAAGTGTAAAGTACAACAAATCTGTTATTTTCAAAGCAAACATCTTGATTATCATTTGAAAAACCAATAGTCAGAAGAAGAAGAGATGCATATCAGTATATATATCCCTCCCACACCACCACATTTTCACATCTCTGCCCATCACCAACCAACTCCGCCCCTCTACTGAGATAAAAAAAAAAAAAAATTAAGCTCAAAGTATCATTAACTTTTTCAATAAAAATTGCTATCAAGTTCATACCTAGCGAGTCAACAAAACCCATTGAAAAACTGAACAAATCTCCTCTTTTCCATAATCAACAAATCTGAAAATATTTCCCTATATCAAACTCAATCGATATTGTGGGTCTTGGATAATTTCCGCAGTGTTCATGTCTTTTTTTTTTTTTTTTTTTTTTATGTTGTTTAAATATACTCCATCCGTCTTAAAATAATATTTTATTTATATCATTATTATTTATGAATGAACTTTGAGCAATAAACTTTGTGTTGGGACAATAATTACTACATTCGTTTCAAAATAAATGCTAACTTTTATTTTTCTAATTTGCTTTTGATCCAAATAAATTTAAATTTTTTGGACATTTATTTTGGGACGAAAAGTAGCTTGTATTTGATATTTGAAGTTTATGAATAATTTAAATCATACTTATTAATTAATTTATTATAATATAAATTCAACTATAAATAATAATATACCAATTAATAGTAAACATATCAAATGAAATGAAATAATAAATAATATTTTAAATCACACTTTATTAATTAATTTAATATAATACTATACTTCTCTCACTTGTAAATTGAAAGTACGACATTCATTATGAAAAAAAAATGAGAATACATTTTAATTAAAACAATGGAAAATATAGTAAATTAATTAAATTAATAAAGTAATGATAGTGTACTAACTAATGGAGAATATAGTAAATAAATGAAATAAAATAATATAGAATATTCTAAGAATATGCTTTTTTGGTGTAAGGTTTGAAGTATGATTGTTGGAGATGATGTTAGACATTTGGTCAAAATTTGCACTATTTTGAAGATATAGTGCAATTCTTGCACCAAACCATTGGAGATGGTCTGAGGGAATTTTATCCATGAAAACCGGAGAAGGCGGATCAAAACCAACTAGAGATGATGACCGAGTGAAAAAGAAAGTGAGTGTAAATTGAGGGAAAGGGGTCGTGGCGGCCTGTGTGGGTAATGGGTAGGTTTAGGGTTATGTGTCTTTTGTTTTTTTTTTTTTTTTTCCGAAAGGACTTTTGTCGTTTAATTTTTTTTTTCCACGAAAGGACTTTTGTCATATTTTAAATATTTATTTTAAAGCGGACGGAATACGTTTATTTTATCATTACTCACTAAATGTCCAATTTAAATTGGATTTCAATTCAAATAATCAACGGACAGAGAGTATGATATGAAATTGATGAGTTTTCTTTGTTCTGTTGGTTTTTTATAGCAATAATTAATGAGTTTAAGTTACTATACTTACTATAGCACTAGTAGGTAACCCGTGCTTTGCACGGGAAACTAATTTATCAGTTTTTTGCTATTTCATTTTTTTGCTATTTTTATTTAATAAAGAAACATAATATTTTTGGGTATGCTAGTAAATTGTATATGAATTAAAACATTTCCATACAAATTTAGGATGATTGTGTTAATTTTTTTTAGCTTCTGTTGCATATAATTTGTATTTATTATGATAATTAAAACTTGAAATTAAAGATGATTTATTATTATTATGAATTAACTTTTAATTCTATACATGATTGACTTAATAATATTATCTATTGTCCAATAAATTATTTTATTATATATACACATTATAATTAGTAAATATAAAAGTTTATAGTGTACATATAATGTGTTAGTAGAATAATAATTTAATTCACTAATAATATTAATAGTAATAATTTTTATATCTAGTAACTGTTATGATTAATTAATACTCCCTTTTTTTAGAGTAAGAGTCCTACTTTGCTTATGCACACTTATTAAAAAATAATAGAAAATGGGTAAGCATTGCAGGTGGGCTGATAATATAGATGTCCAAAACACAATTCATAGTGCAAGTGGACAATATATAAGTTAGTAAGTTTTTTTTTTTTTTTTTTTTTTTTGCAATTATAGAAGCATTAGAAAGAAAATATAGTCCAAAACACTATTCATCTTTTTTTATAATTTGTCAATTTGAGAAGGACTCTCTGGAATATATTAAAATAGAAAGTAGAACTCAAACTCTTAGACGGAGTGAGTACTGCTAATACTAAATATTAGCAATATTGTATAATTATTAACTGATACTATTAATAATAGTTAATTTATATAACAATTATGGTTAACTAATACTATTATTAATAGTAATAATTAATATATATATATATATATATATGATAAAAATTATGATTAAATAATAAAAATTAATAATAAGTTTTAATTATTTAATAATTAACTCTAATTAAAAATACATAAAATATAATAATAGTTTACTATTAATAATTAATTATTATTTTCTTAATATTAATATTAGCTAATACTATTAATTACTACATAAGGTAACTACTATAGTTAATTATTGTTAAATATTATAGTTAACTATTACTAATAATAGTAATAGTTAACTATTATAGTAACTATTACTATTATTAGTAATAGTTAACTATTATAGTTAACTATTAAAGTTAACTCTTACTAATAATAGTAATAGTTAACTATAATATTTAACAATAATTAACTATAGTAGTTACCTTATGTAGTAATTAATAGTATTAATAGAAAATGGGTAAGCATTGCAGGTGGGCTGATAATATAGATGTCCAAAACACAATTCATAGTGCAAGTGGACAATATATAAGTTAGTAAGTTTGTTTTTTTTGTAATTATAGAAGCATTAGAGAGAAAATATAGTCCAAAACACTATTTATCTTTTTTTATAATTTGTCAATTTGAGAAAGACTCTCTGGAATATATTAAAATAGAAAGTAGAACTCTAACTCTTAGACGGAGTGAGTAAAAGTTAACTCTTACTAATAATAGTAATAGTTACTATAATAGTTAACTATAATAGTTACCCTATATAGTAACTAATAGTATTAGCTAATACTATTAGCTAAGAAAAATAATTTGAAAAGTCACATATTTATGTTGGTATGACTGATGTGGCATCACCATATGCAAGCTTTTCTATAATTTTTCCACATGTCAACACTATAACTCTCCTTACCAACTTTAATATATATATATAGAGAGAGAGAGATTTACATACTTTCATTTCGAAAAGATAGTCTCGCTTTAACTTTATATAGTTAACTAAATTGATTTTGACCTTAATTTTATAAAACAAAATTGTTATTTTTATGTGATTCTAAAAACTATTATTGGTAGAATAATTTTTAGTATTTTTATCTTTCCTCTTTGTTTATTAAAAGAAAGATAACTGACAAAAATGTTGTTAATTATTTTACCAAATAACACTATAATTATGAATGGTAATTAATACACCAGAGAAATTACCACATATTTAGAATTTTTAGAAAGAAAAAAAAAACAATCACGTTCCAAACTAATAATCTTACACTGTGGTTCGTCAAATAGTAAGAGTCTCATTCCTAAAATAGTGCTCCATCTGTCCCTAAATGATTGTCGATTTTCAGAAAAAATTGTCCCAAAATGAGTTTCCATTTTGATCAGGATTATAAGATTATATATGAATTTTGCCACCAAATTGTACAAAAAGTTATGTCCTTTAAAATATAATTTGAACACTCATTTAGGGACAGAGGTAGTAAATGATAGATAGTAATTTGGAAAGATATATCCATCTAATGCTTATATGATTATAATAAACCAGCACTATACTAATTTACATTTACACACTTAATTTGTGAATAGTATTTTTATATCTTCAACTTAATTAATTAATTTTTTAATAAACATGAAAAATAAAAATATTTTTTTTCTCCAAAATGGAGGGAGTAACATTTGTTTTGGGAGGAGAAAGTAATAACTTCACCCCCTATCTTGAAAGGGCAATGCTAGGGGCACAAAAGAAATTTACAAAATGCTGGATACAAAATGAGGTAGCGATATTTTATTGGTTGCATCATTGTGGACTCGCCACACTCTAATTAAAAAACACCAATAAAATTTTGACACATCATTTTGTGAGCCAAGTTTTATGAGATGTTTTTGTGACTTTATATTTACCCATCTTGAAAAGATAATTTAACTTTGCTTTGGTGATCAAATAATGTAAGTTTATATACATTTCAAACCTGTTAATAGCTGATCATACTGTACTACAGTGTTCTTATGAGTTAGTTATGAAAATTTACTCATCTTTTAATGATTTTCCCACTATATTTTTTAAGGTCAAAGGAGAGACGTAGCTTTTCTCGCTGGACAAGTTCAGAAAAGAGCTACTTTAAGAGTTGCTCAGCATCAAGTCAGTTTTACCTTTCCTCTCCTTACCAGTATTAATTTTTCAGTTTAAAAGATATGTTTTAAAATTACATCTTCTGGTTCAGTTTAAATTTCTCAAATTCTATTTTATTGTCGTCACCACACTAAAAATTACATATTAACATTTCTTTCTCGATGCCATATGTTGATGTTAAAACAACTTATGTATTTTTTTTCTTTTAATTACTAAGTAGGAAAATTAGTTTTGTTTTGTTTTTACGGTGAGACTCATAATTTTTTTATGAAATGTAAATTTTAATAGTCCATTATTTTCGAAACGGACAATTTAAATAATAATTATAATATATTCACTTTCAAACCACAGATTCAGATTCAGATTCATTACGCAGAATGATGAGATCATAAAAAAGGTTATTTATAGATGATATTCAATTTACTTAAAAATTATCAAAATAAAAGTTAAATATTTATTTTAAAATATTTAAAAATAATAATTTTAAAAAGCCGTGCATCGCACGGGTATTAATCTAGTTCAAATCTAAATCATATGCCATCAACATCACACCTGATGCTACCACTCCAAAAACGTTAATTTGGACCTAATAAATGTTGGTGAGTTGGGCCTAGCAAGAACCCAATCAAATCAGGGAAGTGGGCCAAGGGAAAGATATGGGCCGATAATTAGGAAATAGGAAAGTGAGGATGGGCAAATAAGCCCATTGGGCCGGAAAGGGCTTAGCGTGATAGGGAAGAATGCCAAAGGGCGACATAAGTAAAAGGAAAATGGTGTAAGACAAGCGGACTGGAAAAAAGGGAATAAGGACTTGAAAGAAGAAAGAGGCGACATGAAGAGGGATCTATGTCGCCGGAGACTTAGGGAAAAGGTGTGAAAAGTGTGATGATAGGGACCCTACTAAATCGGTTACAATTAATGCTTAGATGTGCAGGCATGGAATGTGCGTAACTAACAGCTTATAGGAGGCCAATCAGATGGAGACAGCTTGCAGCAGCACATGGAATGCACGAGTTTTTAGCACGAGACTTGCACATGCTTGATGAGTAAAAATAAAAGGGGTCGTCACTCTCAAAAGGTAATCTCTGTTTTTGGCCTAAGCACGCACACACCTACCAGATTCATTTTCTCTCTCTAAAAGCAAACACTTACTTTCACGCCGGAGGGGCTTACGCCGGAGGCGCCCCCGGCCTAGTGACGTGTGTTACCTGTGCAGTGATTGCTCTGGAGTAAGGCTGAGTTCCGTCTAGACTACACGGTGTAGTCAAGTGCACCAGGCCCTGAATTTCATCCCGGCGCATCACTACCTACCTGGCTACCTACTAACCCTTGTTAGGTTAACTTGCAATTCACAGTTAATTAGGTTGACTGGGAAGTGAAATTAATAAATTAATTATCTTGTTTCAGAATATACTCCATCCGTCCCACCCGAATTAAAATTTTTTGGTTGGGCACGGGGATTAAGGAAAAAATGTTAGTGGAGTGGGTGTTGTGAATATGAAAAGTAAAGTATGAGAGAGAAAGTGGGGTAGAGAATAATGAGTGGAAAGTTGTTGTGAGTGTGAATGTTGGTCTCATTAAATAAAACACTTCCATTTTTGGGTTGTCCTAATTCGAATGGGACACCCAAAATAGAAATTTGTCCTAATTCGAGTGAGACGGAGGGAGTATGTCTTACTTTACAATCTTTCTTGTTCTATAATTATGCGGACAATTTTATTTTTTGGCGTCCCATTGATAAGCTACACTTTCCTAAAATGACAAAGAATTTATACTATTCTTCTCACTCATTCTCTCTTACTTTACTTTTGTACTCACAACACCAATCAACCTAATATTCCACACCCAACTTTCTCTCTTCTACTTCACTTTTCACACTCACAACAACTAATCACTACTATTATTACTACGAAACGAGATTGTACGAGGATTAAGAAAATATGTTGGAAAAGTAAGTGTTGTAAGTGGGTAAGAGAGAGAAAATAAGTTAGTGGATAATTGTAGTGACTTGTGAGTGGATATGGGAGAGAAAAGTTGACATTTTTGGTAAATAACAATAAGTATGAGACGCCCAAAATGAAAATAAGTAGCGATAAGTATGAGACGGAGGGAGTATATATATTTTAGTTTGGCAATTTGTAGTGGGAATAATCCTTCCCATTGTCAAAATCGTCAGTCTCATTTTAGATTCCAAACATTTTAAATTCATTATAAGTTTTAAAAATTTAATAAATAAAAAAGTTAAAAAAATGAGACTATTTTTTGTGACAAACTAAAATGTGAAATTAAACTCTCATTTTGAAAAGGAAAGAGTTTTAAAATTATTTTTAATCAAGTGAATTTTGAATATCTTTTTGTGATGTTGGAACAATAAAAAGGCATGATTCATGCGGGTTGAGATGAGAAAGGATTTTAAACTAAAACTGAATTGAAGCGGCAAGAAGGGGCTGGGGCAATGTTTTGCACTAGTGTGCCTGCCTGCACACCTATTCCACTACCAATGCACTTAATTCTCTATTTTCCCTCCCCCCCCCCCCCCCCCCCCCCCCCAAATTTCCTCCTTTGAAATGAATCATCAATCTATATTACAATACAAACAAGAATAACCGTTTTACAAAGAGTGATCAAGATTGATTTTCAAAAAGTTGATCTAACGGCCTAAATGAATCCCTCTCGTTTCTTTCCCCACCCACGTTCATAAAAAAATGCCTAACCTACTGCCCCACTATCTATTTTTGCATCCCTCGATCAATGATACTGGTATGCTATTTCTGTAATGATGGGCTCTGCGGGACATTGAAGTTAAGTGTCACTTATAGCATACTGTCACCGTGCCATTGGCACGGGTACGTGTACTAGTTTTATATCATATAACGCATGTAATTTAAATTGAAAGTCCATTTTAAACAAAGAATTTGAAGCAAGTGGATTTCAACTCGAAAGGAAAATTGAGTAAGTTTTGCTTCTTCGAATTTTCCCTATGAATTTAATATACCGTGTTTTAGTGAAATACAAGTTCTATTTCAAACATATTAATAGATTACATTATAATTGAGATATACCTAAATACAATGAAAAATACCCCAAAATTTTTGAGTTATATGAAACTGTTAGAGTAGAGAACAACCCGGTAAAATAGCATCAGAGAAGAAGAAAAATTGCACTAGGATTGAACAGGGCCTGCACGGCCATGCCATGATAGGCACTCGGCCGTGCCAAGCAGGGTTTGAGGGGGTGCGTTCGCCCGGGTTTTGGGTGTTGCGACCGCCCAAGTCATCAGAGAGTTTTTGTCTTTTCGGAGGATGGGAAGCACGGCGGTGCTAGGTTAGGCACGCGGTCGTGCAACACATGCGTCAAGCCAAATTTGTTGATTTTGAGATTTCTTTTCTGTTTAGGGTTTGGACTTATTCTAGGGTTAGTATATAAGTAAAGTTCCGCCCCAAAACTTGTTGAAACATCACATTAGCATATTTTAGTACAAGATCATGCCTTAGTAGTGCCCCAGACAATTGACGAACTGGGTAAACAATTATGTGTGTTTTCTTGTGTTTGCTTTGTTTTCATCGTTCTTATTGCTTGTTGGGTTTGCACTATATTCTTGCGATCTGTATGTTTGGAGAGTCAATACCACAACAACTGGCACCAGAACTGCTGGTTGGACGATTTTAGGGTTTCAAGTAGTTGAGAAGGGCAAGGATAAACAAGCTGTGAAAAAGTTCGATGGGTCTGACTATGCGTTTTGGAGGTTGCAAATCGAGGATTATCTATACGGTAAGGATTTATATGCACCATTACTTGGGGTCAAACCTGAAAGTGCCAAGACGGAGGATTAGGAATTGATGGATAGAAAAACTCTGGGTTTGAGTAGGTCAACTCTTACAAAGAGTTTTACTAAAACAAACCATGAAGGCTACAACCACCAAGGAGATATTTGATTATCTAGTTGAGTGATTTAAATTAAATGTCCATTTTCAACAAAGAATTTGAAGCAAATGGATTTCGCCTCAAAAGAAAAATTGGTTAAGTTTTGTTTCTTCAAATTTTCCCAATAAATTTAATACACCGTGTTTCAGTGAAATACAATTTCTATGTCAAACATATTAATAGATTACATCATAATTGAAATATACCTAAATAGAGTGAAAATATACCCCAAAAATTTCAAGTTATATAAAACTGTTGGAGTAGAGAACAAACTGGTAAACTAGCATCAGAGAAGAAGGAAAAATGCACCAAGATCGAACAAGGCCTACATGGTCGTGCCATGATAGGCACTCGGCCATGCCAAGCAAGGTTTGAGAGGGTGCGGCCGCCGGGGTGTAGGGTGTGTGACCACCTAAGTCATTAGAGAGTTTTCGGCTTTTCAGAAGATGGGAAGCACGGCTGTGCCAGGTTAGGCACGCGGTCGTGCAACACCTGGGACGAGCCAAAAATGCTGATTTCGAGATTTATTTTCTGTTTAGGGTTTGGACTTATTCTATGGTTAGTATATAAGCAAAATTTTGGCACCAAACTTGTTGAAACATTACATTAACATATTCTAGTGCAAGATCTTGGTTTGGCAGTGCCCCAAACGTAGTTAATTGAATTGACGAACGGGTAAATAATTTTGTGAGTTTTCTTGTGTTTGCTTTGTTTTTATCATTCTTATTGCTTGTTGGGTTTGCAATCGGTTTGTTTGGAGAGTTAATACCACATTAAAAACATCTATCTCGCATTATTGTTATTGTGAAGGCAATACTTGAAAAATTAAACCATTCTCCACAATAGTAATATAAAACTCTTTTCGTGGTGAAAAAAATTCATATATAATCCTCTTTTTAAACATATAAATTTGCAAGTATGAAAAGGTTAGTAAAAAAAATTTGTACAAACAAATTTATTTATAAAAAAGATATTTATTTTAAGACAAAAATTTTAAAAAATGAACATATATTTATTATTTAAGGAAGAGTAGCTTCTTCTTTTTTTTTTTTTTTTGGAAAGACTTCCTCTTAAAAAACAAAAAGTTTTAAATCCAGTCAGGCCCAAAAAGCCAAATCGAGAGTCAGTCCCAAAAAGGCTGATCCAAATTCAAGCCCCAAGTCCACTTCTTAAGCCTGAATATAATGGCGATTTTCGAGTCCATCTTCCATCTGTGTTGAATGAAGCATTTTCTTTTTCTGGTTCCAAAATAATGTTGCTACTTTATTATGAAAATAATATTAGTGCAAAGAATGATTATACAAGTAATGCATGAATGATTACAACAAATTTCTTTAAAATATTGGCGGTGTCCCGTTGAAAGCTTCATCATTTCCTAAAATGGTAAATAATGTAGACCCCACTTGTCATACACACTCACTTCTTCCTCTCACATACTTAAATTGTGGGTCCCGCTTGTCATTTCCACTAACTTTCCTCTCCCACACATTTAAATAGTAGGCTCTACTTGCCATACCCACTAATTTATTCTCTCTCAAAACTCTTCTTACATTCATCATTTTTTTTTAATTTATGTGCCATCACTAATTGATGAAGCTTCAAATGGGATGGAGGGAGTATTACAGTTTATATGGGACGGGGGAGTTATTACATTTCTGTAAGGACATGGCTTGCAACAAAAGTCATTTAGACTTCCATTTATAAAATTATAATTATAATGTTAATTTATAAAGTATAGTTGATAATAAAATGTGTAGAATTCCTGGATATATAATTACCTAATTGTGATGGGCAAAAGGGTAATATAATATCACTAAGCTTCTTGAAAGGGTGTAGTCCCTAGGTGAAGTGACACAATGTTTCCTATTTAAAGGCCCTTCCATCAAGCCTAGAAACAACTATTCATTCTTGTTATCTCTCCTAAATTCTCTTCACATTATTGAAGTACTTGAGAGATTAAGAAGTCACTATTACTTAGAAGATCTTCATTCCCTACTTCTTCTTCTTCATCTTATTTCTCCCTACATCATCCATGGATTCAACAGGTATATATTTTATCGCTTCCGCTTCATCTCTTCCTCAATCCTATTCTAAAGTGAGTGTGGCATTTAGGGATTAAAATTGTTCCAACAATTGGTATCAGAGCCCCGCTCATCTTTAGTTGAAGTTTGAGTTTTTTTTTTTTTGGAAAGTGTATACTTTCAATTTTGATTCATTTTCCCTGTTGAATCATTAAGTTTTGATGTTGATTAGAGACTCTAATTCGTTCATAGAGCACTGATAATCATCATCTAAAATTCAGAAAAGGTTTGAAAGTTTTGTTCATTAAAACTAAATGGTTCAAGTGTGACTATCCCTTCATAACATGGTTTTATGTTTTCGTGCATACCGTGTGGATCTACTCACTTGATTCCATTAATTTTAAGGCAAGATTATCCCTAAATAACATGGTTTTATGTTTTAAGTACATACCATGTGGATCTACTTGCAATTCATGGCCTTTTGGGAATAAATTAAACAAATTCAGAAAGTGCAGAAAATGGGGTACTCGGCCGAGTCATTTGTTTTGCTCGGCCGAGCATATGAAAAGGCGCGAACTGCTCGGTCGAGTCTTTGGATTTGCTCGGCCGAGCACATGAACAGGCGCCAAAAATGGCATAAACCGGTCGGACCTTTGGTCGAGTTCGGTCCGGTTCTCTAGAATACCCGGTCGGGTCTTTGGTTATGCCCGGTCGGACCAAGACTTGCGCGGCCGAGCATTTGGTTTTGCACGGTCGAGCATTGTATGTCAAATAAGGCATTTGTTTCTGATTAAGGTGCTCGGCCGAGCACATCATATGACTCGGCCGAGCAGCTCGATCGAGCGTTTTGTTTAGAGCGGCCGAGCATAATGTGACAAATTGACCAAAACATTCTGATTAAGGTGCTCGGCCGAGCACTTCATAAGACTCGGCCGAGCAGTTACTGTTCACAGGTTTTGGATTTTTCTAAGTTTTGCACTATTTTGTTTTTTCCTTGGAACAAAACCTACATTATTTCAAACCTAAAAAGTTATGATTAATTATATGCTTTGACAATTTTATTCATTGTTTAAATAATATTGTCGCCTAAGTGATTTACGTTATTTAAACCCTTAAATTGTAAAGTGTTGGATGTTTAAGTTAATATGTGAATGACTTGAATTTTCCAAAGAAGATCTTGACATTTGACTAAACTTAGGCATTCATGTGGTAACAAATAAAATGAACATTAGGATATTTTCTTAGGTACTTATGTCGGCCCAAAGGAAGATTAAGTATTTATTAAAATATAAGTTCAAATTACTTGTTACCTAAGGCAATCATTTATGAGTCAACTCGCAATCCAAAGATTAGTTTTGATGTCATGTTGATTGTCTTATTGATGGATTTCGTTGATATAATTAATCATTTTTCATTTTGTAGTTTCTTATTCATGTTTTTGTTTTCATTCTTTTTTGTTCTCAAAACCCAACAGATTTACTTATTGCTTCATCCGTGATTACTGCTATGAGTATTTTACCGATGCTTAACGGGACTAATTTTAAAACTTGGAAAAATAAATTGATGATGATCTTAGGCTATATGGACATAGATCACGCATTAAGGGAACCGTTTCCTCTTCCTCTTTCTGATATAAGCACTCAAGAAGATTGCTTAAATAATGAGAAGTGGGAACGCTCCAACCGCGTGAGCCTAATGATCATGAATATAGTTGTCCCGGAGACCATTTTGGACGGTGTCTCCAAGGACTTGATGCTAAAACATTCCTTGATATGATTGAGGGATGTTTGGCATCTACCTCTTCTCATGGGACAAAGAGAAAAGGGAAGGACATTGCGGTTGCAAGTAAAAAGAAGCTTAAGGGATCATCTCATGATCATAAAAAGGAATGCTTCTTTTGCAAGGACCTCACTCACATGAAGTACGACTGCCCTAAGTATCACGCTTGGCGTGCTAAGAAAGGTATGTCATTTGGAATTATTTGTGATAAAGGCTAATTTGGTTTCATTTCCTACATATACATAGTGGTTGAATTATGTTACAACAACTCACATAATGAATGTCTATGGAGGATTGCCTGAAATACCGAAGTCCTGGAGAAGATGAAGGATTCATCTATATGGAAGCCGGGATCCGGTTGAAGTGAAAGGCATCGGGAATTTTGGTTATTGTTAAAGTGCTTAGTGTTATTTGTATAAATAATACATGTTGGGTATGCTTATCACTTAACCCTCCTACACTTGTTAGAATTGATTGATACCATCACCTATAAGTATTTTTACGGACTTTAGGACCTCATGTAAAGAAGTTTAGAACTTCAATCTTTAGCTAAGTCCTTTTTATAGTATAGGCTTAGATTATAGGACTTGAAGCTTTAAAGATCAAAGATCACCTAAGCAAGGATTCATTTCGCTACGCAGAATGTTTTCTGCGCAGGTCGCCACTGCGCAGACCTTGACCCTGCTCAATTTTCAAGATCTTACTTCCTAAACTCAAGAGATCTCTTTGTGACCAAGCATGGTGCGCATGCTGCTCATGCGCTGAATCCATGCGCGCCGGCAATGCGCATGCCTTTGTGCGCGGACACAACCTTGGTCAAGCTCCTCATCTCCTGATCTCTCATTCTATAAAGTTTGGAAAACGCTTAGAAGATGCACGCTTATTAAAAAAGCTGAGGTGTGCACAAACGACAAAATAAGCACATTCAGCAAAACCATTGGTGGAGACATGCTTCAAAGAAATTTTTCAAGAGAAGACAGCTGTCAACCTTCTAGAAGAAGCTTTTGAAACTGGTCTTCATGCTCAGTCTCCAACGGCTCTATATACCTGCGCACCAATCATATTGTGCCAGGTCATCATCTTTGATCAGAGCCCCAACGGCTATAAAAGACAACTACGCGCCAATCATGTTGTGCCAGCTCATTGTCCTTGCTCAGAGCTCCAACGGCTATATTCAAGCTCTCAGCTATAAATAGCCTGCTCATCTTCATTTCCAAGCAGCCTTTGGATTGAGCCCTTTTCATCGGCCCTTGATCATCATTTTTGATCAAGCCCCTTTTGTTGGCCATTATGCTTCAGAGCTCGAGTTTTATGCTTCACTGAAAAACCATGAAGATCTGAAGACTGCTGCTTAGTTTTTCCAGATTCTTTAGAACAGCCTTCAAGATCTTCAAACCTTCAAAACTCCTGCTCATATCACAAAGCCTATATCACCAGAATTCTTGGTGCTCTTCATCTTTCATATTCATAGAGCCCAGAATTTCTGTCACACACACACCTCTTGAAGTCTTGATCATTTTGATCTAACTTCTTGAGATACACCGGTTTAGTCTAGGATTTGTTCTTCATAGATAATAGATCTTGAGTTAGTATTGAGCTCAAATATTGTAATTTGTAATACTCTCTCATATAATAAGATCTCCATTAGAAATCCAAGACTAACCATCTTGGTAGAGGATGTAGATCTTTCATCGATCGAACCTCTCCAAATAGCGTGTTCATTATACTTATTGCATATTCCCTGCTTAACTTTTTATGAACTGCTTTGTTTGATCTTTCAGATTGCCACTCTCAGATGTTGTAATTGTTATTGCTCATTTGCCTTAGAATCCCATTTTGCGCCACTCTTTAGCCTCATACTTAGAGCGTGCGTTTTTATCTCTGCGCAGTATACCCTGCGCAGAGCTGCTTTAAATTTCCGCTGTGCATTTCACACTCTTACCGCGCGCTATACTTAGCCAAAATAAGAGTTGTGCGCATCTGTCATTGAATTGCAAAAGGGTTTGAAAAGAATTTTAAAACGCTATTCACCCCCCCTAGCGATTTTCACACCCTTATTGCCACTTTAGGGACCAACAAGTGGTATAAGAGCTAACACCTTCATAAAACATGTTTCTGTTTTTCAAGCTTAACAGCTTGGGTGCCGATTCAATATGGCTTCAAATCTAGGGCAATGGCTAACTTTTCACATATTACTGCGCCTGCTCAAACCTCATATCAAATTCAGAAAGTTCTCCAAACCTGGTGGATCCTCAAGCAATGATCCATATTCTCTCTCATAAAGACTCAAAGAAAGATGACTTGGTTTTATGCAGAAAGCCAAGACATTACGCTTCAATGCCTCCTTCAAAATTTGAGTACAAGGAAAAGCAACCCTGCACACAAAGCATCAAAGCAGTGCAGAATGGTTGATGAAGAGAACTGCGCAGAGAAGGAGCTAAGGACTCGGAGACTTGGCACTGAAGACAACTATGCTGACCCTGAGGATGTACTACTATGCTTTATGGCAAATGCTGACAATGATTCAAAAGTTGTTTCTGAAATGGAACCTGAGCATGCGCCAAGGACAATCAAAGAAAGATCCCTTCACTCTAGTGGAAACGGGACACTTTCACCAAGCAGACAGAATGACAAGCACCTATCTGCCAGGGCCAACTTGACAGAAGCTGCATCATCACCAACTCCGCAGCCGCGCAAGGAATCTCTCAAAGTGTGCTGATCTTAAAAGATAACTCTGCTGTAGAGCGCAAGTTAATGTTTCAACAAGCAGAAAAGATCTACTTCACTGCGCTCTCTCAAGCTCAGTTGATATCGACAGTGGATTCTAGACACTACTAGAAATGTCAACACTCTTAAAGGTGCGCACGAAGGAAGAGATCACTCAGTAATATATGGTGACAACAACAAAGGGCACATAATTGGATTTGGACTAATCATAAAAGATTAAGTCTCAAGCAACCTGCTCTCCATATCACAATTATGAGATAAAGTTCTGGAATGCCATATCACTTCAACGCTATGTTACACCAAAATGGCGTTTCTGGACTAACTTTGCTCACAAGGACTCGTAATACCAATTTCTAATCTATTTGATCTTACCGCTATAATTTCAATTACTAATCCTTTTTTTAGCAATAAGCTTAAGTGAAAGCAGCTAGCAATGGTATAAGCACCATGCCAGCTTAGTAAATGAGCAAGCAAGATTGCTCCAATGAAACCGCACATCCGCTTCACCTTATTGGACCTCACTACCGCGAAGTTTTGGACCAACCTGTGCTCTAATGATATCCAAATGAAGACATCAATAGAGTTCGACAGGAACTTCAACGATGTCGCTGTGAGAACCAACAAGAACCAACAAATGGTATTCTTCACAATTTCTCTGCTGCTGGATTCTGCAACAAAATGGCGTTGTGGAAAGAATCACTCGCTGATAGTAGAAACAGTACTTCTAAATGTATTTCGCTGTCAACACTGCTTGCTTTACTCAGAATAGATCCAAACAAAGCCTACAACAAGACTCCATATGAGCTATGGAGTGGAAGAGCTCTAATTCTTTGGCTGCATATCGACTAAAGGCGTTGGGTATGCCAATCTCCTTTTCTGATCTTAATAAGATAAATCTCTAGTCATTTAATCTGTATGCTAGATAAGATTCAGCCACATTTGGCAATGAGATGACTCTGCTGAGCAGACTGCGCAATGCGCAGATTCATCAATCTTATGAATGCAACGATCTTCGTCGCGTCGAAGTAAATTTGATGTAGATTCGCACTCAGATCAAAGAGCATTCGCTCCATATTCTATAGATGAATTGATGCTATGCAAGAAGTGCAAGAAAATCTCAACCATTATTTAGCACTTCAATGGGTGTTCGGAAACAAGATGGATGGGAATGGAAAAATCACAGAATCAAAGCAAGAAAGCTTTGTATGGTCTTAAGCAAGCTCCAAAAGCATGGTACAATACGCTATCAAAATCCCTACTAGAGAAAGGCTTCAAGTGCGGTAAAATCAATACAACTCTTTTTATTGCTAAGTATAATGATCACTCCTTACTCGTTCAAATTTATGTCGATGATATTATATTTGGTTCTACTAATGAGTCTCTTTGTAAGCGCTTTGAAAAGCAAATGAAAAGCTGGTTTGAAATGAGCATGATGGGAGAACTCACATTCTTCCTCGGGCTTCAAATCATGCAATTAAATGATGGCATCTTCGCAAATCAAGTCAAGTACACTAGGAACTTAATCAAGAAGTTTGGACTTGAATGCTAAAGCATACGACACTCCAATGGCCACAAGCAACAAATTTAACAGACTTAAAAGGTAAAGTTGATCAGACTATATCTAGGTATGACTAACTCTCCTTTATCTTCTGCCAGCTGGCCAAGATATTATGTTGACTGGATCTGAGCGCACTATCGCTAATTCTTCTGAAGCGCACATAACTGACGTAAAAAGTATTAAATATATTTTTAGCTCTGTTAACCTTGGACTTTGGTACACCAAAGATTCGAACTTTAAACTTGTAGGTTATTCAGATGCGGACTACGCAGCGTGCACAATTGATAGGAAGAGCACAAGTGGAACTGGTCATTCCTTGGAATCGACTTAGCATGGGCAAGCAAGAGACAAGCTGCTGTGTCCATCTCCACTACTGAAGCAGAATATATTGCCGGTGAAAGCTGCTGCTGCCAAATCTTATGGATGAAGCAACAACCTGTGGACTATGGGATTCATGATAAGAATTATCCAACTCTCTGCGATAATATGTCCACCATAGCAGTTTTTCAATCCTACCAAGCACTATTATCAAGCTCATCAACATCTAATATCATCTCCTCAAGAATTAACAAATGATCTCTTGAAAGGAGAAATGGGTATGCTTAATCTTAGCTAACTTGTCCACATAATTTATTGACACTAATGTATTTGCTTGATAAAGTGTGCAAAATAGGTTAAGTTTCATGCGCCCTATGCAACTCCTGCGCAAACAACTGTCTGCGCATGAAACAACAATTCTGAGCTTTATGGAATCTCTGCGCTATCAATGCGCTGCGCATGACTATCCATGCGCAAATCATCATGGACCGCATGTAAGTGTTCTATCCATTAGATTTTGCACATAGGTCCTTGACTGAAAAGTCAACGCTGAGTCACAAGGGTACTTGTGTAATTCAATTTTCCCGCGCTTTATTTTTTTAATTTTCTTGGGAAATTACCTTTTTAACCTTGCGCATGTCCCATTGTCATTTAATGCAAACTGCAATTAATGACAGCGCGTCTCACGTATGTCTGCTCACCATTTAATGAGGAAGGTGATGCGACAGCCGTCAGCCTCTTTTCGCTGACACACGCGCGCGCAAAGACTGCGCACGCGCGTTCCCCATTCGGCCACGTCACCCTGCTAACGTGCGCCCATCCTTTCACTGACTCACCATTTATGAGGAAGTCGACTTGACAGTGACCGGCTTAGAACTTCACGCACACGCGCGCATAGGCCTGCGCACGCGCGTTCCCTTTTTGTGACACGTGGTATCGCTATCCTGCGCCACTGCACTTTTTCTCAAACATTTCGTAGCTAGCTTGCGCCTAACATCTCCTTCCCTACTTAAACCGTTTCTCTCTCTACTCTCTTCTCCCTCTAAATTTTCTCACTCTCTTCTTACCTTGCTCTAAAACCTCATCTCTCATTTCCTATTCGTTATCTTCAACCTCAACCTTCCTTCTTTCTAAACCTTTCAATGGCTCCTAAGAAACTAAAACTCAACCAGAAATCATCATCTCCGACTCTCTTCGCACTCTGGAAACTCTCACGTAGAAGAAGTAGAAGCTCTAAAACTCATCTCTCATTTCCTATTCGTTATCTTCAACTCAACCTTCCTTCTTTCTAAACCATTTCAATGCTCCTAAGAAAACTAAAACTCAACCAGAAATCATCATCTCCGACTCTTCTTCGCACTCTGGAAACTCTACGTAGAGAAGTAGAATGACAATCAAGGCATCCACCGTCAAAGACATGTTATTTCACTATAACTTCTTATTTTTCCCGCCATTGTTGTTCTTGGAGGTCTCAAGACTCCCTTTTTCGATTTCTCCCTTATTTACTGATCATTTTTGAAATCGATCGATGTGGTGTGTTCGTATTTGCCTGATCTATTCTTTCATGTAGTTTATTTCATGATCAATGGTCGTTACATGTGTTTTTCGTCAATTTCTGAGCTTCGTAACTTCCTTAGCAGTCGAACCGTTTTTCTGAATTTCTGGTTTGTTTTAATGTCGTTGACCATACTTTTTACATGGTTGACTTCGTCCTGTTCACGCCGTCATTTCGATGTACTTTTTGTTGAATTTTGTCAACTTTTGTTTTTCTGTGTTTTGGGTGTTCATGTTCTTAATTATTTTTTATATTTAGTCTATTATTCACCCCTTTTTTCTTTATGCTCTGCGCACAGTTTCCTGCGCATATAGCTATATCTATTTCTCTGCGCACACTTCTTTACTAATATTTATTTTCTGTGCGCACGATCCCTCTGCGTATGCATTCTTATTTATTGCGCACCCTCTACTTTCTGCGCATAATTTTTTTTGGAACTTGCGCCAAGGTATATCTGCATTACTTGCATATGCGCACAGCTCCATAAGCAATAGGTTGTCTAATTCTATATATTTTTTTACGCAGGGACATGTTTATTTCATTCTGGGTTGGGAACTTATTCAAGCTGATCTCTCTTTAGATGCGATTGGTCGTCATCTGCTTCATCTTCTCAGCACCTCTGGCATTCTCCTTTATTCACTCTTGAGAAATCCTTCATAGTGTCTGCTCTGTTAGATGAATTCTTCAGGACAGCAAGAGTTGTTCCTGCACAACTTGAAGGCAAGACAACAGAAATGATCATGGCCACCGTTCAGCGCTGTGATGTAATGGTTCACCCCAATCACATTCGCAGCCTCCTAAACTTCAATGTTGATAGTTCTTCAGTCAACTATGATGAGGCTCATCAAAATGCGCTTACGCAGAAGCTCATTGGCATTCCTTCCCTCAACAAGAAGTGGCCAATGTATAATAGAAAGGAATTTGGTGAGGTGATTTATCACCTGTGCACCCTAATTGGAGATTCCCTCAACTGCAAAAATGGAAATAATGGACATTTCATCTCTAAGCAGTGGGAATACTGTGCAGCCATCTTCAACGAAGATCAACTAGACTGGCCGCAGATAATATTCAATGAGATTGTGAAGGGGATCACAAGCTATGAGAAGAAGCTGAACGCAGGGAAGACCAAGTACCGAACTCACTGCAGACTGCTAACCAAACTCCTATTGACTTATGGTGAATTGGCCACCTATGTTGAAGAAAAGTCAATCAAGAAGCAGTCTTGCGACGCAAAGTACTATTCCAGAGTACACTTCAGAATTTGCGCAGTGAGATAGGCAACGCCGATTACTATGAAATCTGGCTGTCTGATGCCGCTCCCAACAAGGAACCCTGGATAGGCCCAATTCCTGTGGTCAAATCCAAGAAGAGTGCAGGAAGATCTTCAACGGATGCTGCGCAAGAGACCGCAGAAGAAGCGTACAATCGCAAGGGAAGGGCATTGCTCCGCCCAGTAGCAAAAAGCTCAAGGATATTCCTTTGGTTCAATCCACCAAAGGGATTTCTATCAAAGAGGCAGATCCTACCAGCATTCCAGCGCCTGCTCCCTCAAAGCCAACCACTATGAAGCGCAAGGCTGCTTTCCGTGGTGATTCAGATGATGATGCTGTTGAGGGGGAACAAATGCACAAAGCCACTCAAGAAGCCATCCCCAGTGCTGATATCGCACATACCTCTTCTCGTCTCAAGCAGAAGGTGCGCAGCAGCGCTAAAGGATTGAAGAAGCGCCGCACTAGTTCCGCAGCCACCGACAGCAGTGATTCTTCTCCAGTTCAACCTCCATCTTCAGCCCCTGAGACTCCTACTTCTTCAGCTGAGCTGTGCCAGATCGTGCAGAGCTTGCATTCTGTTCAAGCGAATCAAGTCGCTACGCAGCTACAGCTTAATCAACTCCTTACTGCTCAAACTGCTTTATTATATCGTCTTGATATGCAGCGTTGGAGATTGATACCATTAAGGGGGAGAAAGCTGCCAAATAAGAAGAAAAGGCAAAGGAAAGCACGGAGAGTGCTAAAGCAAAAGCAAGTCCATCTGAGCCTGCGCAAGAAAAAGTTCCTATCACTTTGGAACATCTTATCCTGGACTCCCTGAAATCCATCAGCGCTCAGCTTGAAAATGTCAGCGCACAACTCAAAAATGTGTGCACCTTTGGAGCGCTTGATGGTGGACTCAGGGACATTCTGAAAAAGCTCAAGAAAACCTTGCAGATGGGTTACATAGAGGATTTGATGACCTTCAAGCTCAGATGGAGGCTCAGATAGAGAAGATTGAACAAGGAGGCTCTGCGCGTAATATTGAAGAAATGCGTCGATGCATTGCTAAGTCCATGACAGATTTTTCTTTGGCGTTCAACGACAAATTTGACTACACAATGTTAGACATTCAAGCAAGCGTCAACACTCAGCACCTCCATACCGACTCAAGATTAGAAGCTACGCAAACTGCCATCCTGACGGACAGCAGAGCAAGGTTCAGAGAGCTAGTGGATGACAACGCTGATATACGCAGAGGAATGAACATTTATGTTGGAAAAGCTGTGGAGTTCCAGGACAAATTTCAAAATTTAAAGGTGGAACTCATGAACAAATTTAACGGTCTTCAGAATGAGATGCGCGAAGCCCTGCAACGGATCAACTTAGATTAGATTTCCTCTGTAAGTATTTTGTTATTTTTTTTGGAACCTTTTTGATTCTCGTTGCGCAGTATGTTTTTTTATGCGCTTTTATTTTGTGCGCTTCTGTTTTTGTGCGCACCTCTTTTGATTTTCCTCTTTAAAACTTGTAATCTGTAACAGTCAATCCTTTAAAGGTTTAATGAGAAGAATGCATCATAAAGCTTTCACAAAAACCTTGTTCAATTCAAATCATTCGGTTGTGGAACATTGAATGCATTATTACTTAAACCCATGCGCATAATCTTAACTGCTCATGTCTTCTACGCATGATGTTTAAACATTCAGTTTAAACGCATACTTAAAACTTCATCTCACATTATTTGTATAATCTGAATGACATTTCTATCTTTCCTATCTTGTAAGTTTTTTAATCTTTTGGATAGATTAGAAATCTATAGCACTGGCTAGTGTGTGCATTGACTTGAGGCATGATTTACCATTCTCATTCTTATGGACATGTTATTATCAAGTACAATGAATTGCCTTTGCTATAGTAGGTAATGGCATCAATCATTTAGGGGGAGATTGTTGGGTATGCTTATCACTTAACCCTCCTACACTTGTTAGAATTGATTGATACCATCACCTATAAGTATTTTTACTGACTTTAGGACCTCATGTAAAGAAGTTTAGAACTTCAATCTTTAGCTAAGTCCTTTTTATAGTATAGGCTTAGATGATAGGACTTGAAACTTTAAAGATCAAGATCACCTAAGCAAGGATTCATTTCGCTACGCAGAATGTTCTCTGCGCAGGTCGCCACTGCGCATAGATATCTTTGCGCAGACCTTGACCCTGCTCAATTTTCAAGATCTTACTTCCTAAACTCAAGAGATCTCTTTGTGACCAAGCATGGTGCGCATGCTGCTCATGCGCTGAATCCATGCGCTCCGGCAATGCGCATGCCTTTGTGCGCGGACACAACCTTGGTCAAGCTCCTCATCTCCTGATCTCTCATTCTAAAAAGTTTGGAAAACGCTTAGAAGATGCACGCTTATTAAAAAAGCTGAGGTGTGCACAAACGACAAAATAAGCACATTCAGCAAAACCATTGGTGGAGACATGCTTCAAAGAAATTTCTCAAGAGAAGACAGCTGTCAACCTTCTAGAAGAAGCTTTTGAAACTGGTCTTCATGCTCAGTCTCCAACGGCTCTATATACCTGCGCACCAATCATATTGTGCCAGGTCATCATCTTTGATCAGAGCCCCAACGGCTATAAAAGACAGCTGCGCGCCAATCATGTTGTGCCAGCTCATTAGAGCTCCAACGGCTATATTCAAGCTCTCAGCTATAAATAGCCTGCTCATCTTCATTTCCAAGCAGCCTTTGGATTGAGCCCTTTTCACCGGCCCTTGATCATCATTTTTTATCAAGCCCCTTTTGTTGGCCATTATACTTCAGAGCTCGAGTTTTATGCTTCACTGAAAAACCATGAAGATCTGAAGACTGCTGCTTAGTTTTTCCAGATTCTTTAGAACAGCCTTCAAGATCTTCAAACCTTCAAAACTCCTGCTCATATCACAAAGCCTATATCACCAGAATTCTTGGTGCTCTTCATCTTTCATATTCATAGAGCCCAGAATTTCTGTCACACACACACTCTTGAAGTCTTGATCATTTTGATCTAACTTCTTGAGATACACCGGTTTAGTCTAGGATTTGTTCTTCATAGATAATAGATCTTGAGTTAGTATTGAGCTCAAATATTGTAATTTGTAATACTCTCTCATATAATAAGATCTCCATTAGAAATCCAAGACTAACCATCTTGGTAGAGGATGTAGATCTTTCATCGATCGAACCTCTCCAAATAGCGTGTTCATTATACTTATTGCATATTCCCTGCTTAACTTTTATGAACTGCTTTGTTTGATCTTTCAGATTGCCACTCTCAGATGTTGTAATTGTTATTGCTCATTTGCCTTAGAATCCCATTTTGCGCCACTCTTTAGCTCATACTTAGCGCGTGCGTTTTATCTCTGCGCAGTATACCCTGCGCAGAGCTGCTTTAAATTTCCGCTGTGCATTTCACACTCTTACCGCGCGCTATACCTAGCCAAAATAAGAGTTGTGCGCATCTGCCATTGAATTGCAAAAGGGTTTGAAAAGAATTTTAAAACGCTATTCACCCCCCCCCCCTAGCGATTTTCACACCCTTGTTGCCCCTTTAGGGACCAACAATACATTTGTTGTACCGTCATTTAGACGAAATTTGATTTTTATCACACTATTGAACAAAAAAGGTTTTTGTTCATCTTTTATAAATATGATTTTTATTTTAAATTCCAAAGTTGTTGGTACTAGTACTTTTTCAAGTGTTCTTTATTTACTTGACATTATTCAAACAATAAATGTGTCCCTTAAATAATAAAACCAAAACTAGAAAGCAAAAGTTATCAAGTAAAGTTTATATTTTATTAAAGCATAGGCATTTGAGTCATATTTCCAAGAGGAAAATTGATAAGCTTATGTTAAAGGAAAATCTTAAACAAACTTGATAATTTGGAAAATACTTTTGCATTAAATGCCTTAAAGTAAATTTACAAACATTATAGTATTCTCGAGAGCATCAAGTGTCTCAATGAACTAATGCATTCGGATATTTGTAGGCCATTAATTATTCCTTCATGGAAAAGGTCAACAATAGTTATTATGTTCAAAATGACTAACTCTTAGTTTGAATACATTTATTTGCTTCATAAAATATTGAGTTTGGACGTTGTAAAAGTCTTATAAAGACAAAGTTGGAAATCAACTTTGAAGACTATTAAGAACATTAGGGTCATTCATGATGGTGTATACATCTTTGGAATGATTGTTAAAAGGAACAATGTCTAGGTCTTTTTTTACTCGATATTTTGAAAGAGTGTGGGATTATCTCTCTCTACATTGAGCCGGGTACGCCTAGCATGAATATTGTAATAGAGACATATTAAAATCCTTAAGGATATGGTAATAAGTATGTTTTATACTTCTCTTACCTCACTCATTATGGGCGATACGTTAAAGCCGCAACCTTTATTCTCATTAAAGCTCCCTCTAAGGCTACTAATATAAACCCTTAATGATTTAAGGACGCGTTCCTTATTCGTCCTTAAATCATATTCATTTATGGGGTTGTCTAGTATAAGGATAGACTTTATAAGTCTACTAAGGGCAAGTTAGCGTAAGATTATTAGTAGTTATTCATGGGGTAAGCCGAGAGAACTAGGGGATATATAAATTTTACAACCCGAAAGTTAGAACGTTTTGAAAAACGAGAAATGCTAGGTTCTTTTAAGGATGTTGAATTTAGTGGGAGAATTTGGAGTAATATTTTGAATTTGAAAAGGAAGAGGAATTCATTTGTATGGAATCCATTTATATACCACTTCCCATAGTTTCAATTGGATATCAAGTTTTGAACTTGACATTCAAGAAGAACATACAATTCAAAATAAATATGATTTCCCTATAAATATTGAACAACATGGAAATGTTGATCACAAAAAGGAAATTCAACAACCTCAAAATAAGATAGAACCGGTGCCCTTTGGAAGATCCAACAGAGTAAGAAGAAAGTGCAAATCCGGATAATTATGAAGTGTATATTGCCAAGAATAAAGGACACTTAGGTTTAGTGGGAGATGAGTCTCTCATTTTCCATGAAACCATTAATAGTTCTAATTCTCATATAGTAAATTAATGTTATAAATGAAGGGTTAAAATCTATAAGGATAACAACGTTTGGGATCTTGTCCCATTACCTAAAGATGTGAAACCTATTGGGATTAAATTAATCTTTATGACCAAAAGGATTCACAAGGTAATATGGAAAGATATAAAGCCCATCTAATTGTTAAAGATTTGACTCAAAAGGAAGACATTAATTATAAAGAAATCACTTTTCCGGTATCTTATAAAAACACTTTTAGATCATTATGGCACATATAGCATATTATGATCTTGAAGTTTATCAAATGGATATAAAGACAACTTTCCTTAATGGAGACATTGAGGAATATATGGTTGATTTGGATCAAACTAAGCAATTAGTTTGTGAATTTAAAGAAATCCATTTGTGGATTCAAGCAAGTTTCTCATCAATGGTACTTAATCAAGTTATTTTTATTTGGTTTTGAAAAGAATCTTGATTAAGATTGTGTATACCATAAGTTCAGTGGGAGTAAATTTATAATTTTGGTCTTATATATGGATGATGATTTTGCTTGCTAGTAATGATATGAACCTTATTAAGGAAACTAAGAAATTTCTTATTTGAAATGAAAGATCTTGGTAAGGCATCTTTGTATTAAGAATCAAAATTCACCGTGATCACTCACGAGATGTTTTAGGATTATCACAAAAGGCCATATGGAAAGGTATTACAAAAGGTTTAGCATGCAAAAATGTAAACCATATGACACCCCTAATTTTAAAGGAGACATTCTTAGTCTCAAACAGTGTCCTAAAAGTAAATTTTGAATCCAAGTATATGGAAAATTCCATCTTTACATCAGCAGTAGGAAGCTTAATGTATATGTATATCTTACATTTAATATTGAGATGCTTGGTCAATACCAAAGCAATCCGGAAAGAACATTAAGTAGCAGCCAAAAGAATGATAGAAGTATTTACAAAACACTAAAGAACTACATGCCTATGTTTTGAAGTCGGATCATCTTGAGATCATTAGGTATTCCGACATTAGTTAAATATATGGCTGCATATGTTTTAATGGACTGTAATTTGTCAAAACAAGTGTCGAAAGACCAATTAAGAAATGACTATCAGGTAGCAGTTCTGTACTCTAACAAGAGTTTATGGATTTAGACATTAATTATCTTGTTATAAAGAAAAGAGTACAACATGAACGAAAGGGATAACTTATAGAAACAAACTCTATTTAGAGGATCCATTTATGAAAGAGTTATCATCTTCAGTGTTTCACGAGCATGTTGCTCATATGGGTGTAACAACTTTTGATAACATTTAGTATAGTGGGAGTTTGTGTTGTTCTTTCATTAATTGTTCTATTATTTAAAGTTTTGATCTCATTTGGTTAAGTTGGACTAGTTGGAAGAATATGTATATATTCATTATGATTCCATGCTACACATCTATACTTTTGATCTATGTCATTTAGTTAGATTTGTATACGTGATTATTGTGGGTTTAGTTGCGAGTCAATTACAACGACTGCCCCTTTAGTCCTATACTTGTATGGCTAATTGACGAGATTGTTACATTAGGGTTGTCATTTGTGTTATATTCATGATTTAAAGGAAGGACTTTGTTTTGCAACCCAAGTGGGAGATTGTAAGGACATAGCTTGCAACACAAGTCATTTAGACTTCCATTTATAAAATTATGATTATAATGTTAATTTATAAAGTATAGTTGATAATAAAATGTGTAGAATTCCTGGATATATAATTACCTAATTGTGATGGGCAAAAGGGTAATATAATATCACTAAGCTTCTTGAAAGGGTGTAGTCCCTAGGTGAAGTGACACAATGTTTCCTATTTAAAGGCCCTTCCATCAAGCCTAGAAACAACTATTCATTCTTGTTATCTCTCCTAAATTCTCTTCACATTATTGAAGTACTTGAGAGATTAAGAAGTCACTATTACTTAGAAGATCTTCATTCCCTACTTCTTCTTCTTCATCTTATTTCTCCCTACATCATCTATGGATTCAACAGGTATATATTTTATCGCTTCCGCTTCATCTCTTCCTCAATCCTATTCTAAAGTGAGTGTGGCATTCAGGGATTAAAATTGTTCCAACAATTTCAACTTTGGAAGATAACAAGCAAAAAGCAAGCCTAAGTGCAAAAAAAAAAACAAAAAAAAAAAACGTCTTTGTGTCGCTCTTCTTCCTCTCAATTTCTTCCATTATTTTTATAAGTTTATTTCTCAATTATTATTTTTTAATCTAAATTTGGATTTAGATTAAGACAGAGTTCTCTCTTTAAATCTATTTCCAGATTTGGTTATTTTCTTCTCTTTGGTTTTAGATTTTTCATTTCAGATTTTATATAACTGAATTGGAATATTGTTGAAATGGTGTTTGATATGTAATCTCTCATTTGTGAGAGCCTTTGCATTCTCTCTGTTGTGAAAGCCTTGTTTTTTTCTTCCGTTTTCTGACAATCATAAGTAGAGGATGATAGCATTACTTGCAAAGTCTGGTTGACGATTTATTGCTAAGCTAGATGCTTTAAATCATAGTATTCTCAACGCCAATTTTTTCCCTGTGGAGGATTTTTGAATGCCGATATATGGCAATGTCCAAGCTACGCTTGGAAAGACATCTGTGCATTCCAGTATGAGAGGTTCAAGGTGGAAAGTCGAGAATGCTAGTGCAACTTTATGCACAAACACACTCTTTCGTCATTCCTCTTCTTACATTTCTTATGTATTTGTAATTGCCATTGTAATGAATGATAATACTTGGGTTAAGCCTCTGATAATACTTTAAGGGCTCGTTTGGTAGCCTGATTAGAGATGGATATGATTATTAGTCCAATAATCTTGGTGTTTGGTAGACTAAATGCAATCCGATTAATAATCCTAGGTACAATTCAAATAAGCTTCTTATCCAGTCTTATCTCCTCTAACCCCCTTCATATCTACCCATAAAAAGATGGTGTAATTAATCACCCGATTAATAATTTTCCGACTATTAATACGGGCTAATCCTATCAGGCTACGAAACGAGCCCTAAGCGTTCAATTTTTAAACTGATCGAGTAAAATACAGGCTGGGCTGGAAACAAATGGGCTTTCAATTATATGCACGGGCCTAACCCAATGGACCTTCTCTATCCGTTAAGTAGTTGGTCCATAAAGCAAATACACCCTGCCGTTGCTCCCCCAATTTCCCTCTCCCATCGCCGGAGAACTCAACGGTAGTGTCGATATCTGTACTTTAATACTAGGGTTTTTCTCCGAGAACTCGCCGGGAAATCTTTCTCAAGCTTTGCTCATAGCGAAAGAATGCCGGAAAACAAGAAGGTCCGGTTCACGCATTCTTCCATCAAAATTCCACCATTTTCGCCCCTCAATCATGAACTCCAGCCCCAATTCACCCTCCAAACCCCAACCTTCAACTCATTTCTCTCCAAAACCAAACACTCAATCAACCAATTCATATCTTCAATCAAGTCCCATCACGAACTAAACCCTAATCCCGTCGCCCAATTTTTCGGTTCACTCAAAACCCACACAACATTGTTAGTTTCTTCTCAACCCCACAAAAGTATAAACCCATTTCACTCCAATTCTCAGTTGCTGTGCTCGGCCTCGTTGGCGCTGACTCGAGTCGACGAAGAGGGTGAGTTGACTCAGCCCAAGGCTGGTGGGCAATCGGGTAGCCGGCATGATGAAGAGAGGGTGCTAATTAGTGAGGTTTTGGTTAGGAATAAGGATGGGGAAGAGCTTGAGAGGAAGGACCTTGAAAATGAAGCTGTTGCTGCGTTGAAAACGTGTAGGCCGAATTCTGCCCTTACTGTCCGGGAGGTTCAGGAAGATGTGCATAGGATTATTGGTAGTGGGTATTTTTCTTCTTGTATGCCGGTTGCTGTCGATACTCGAGATGGCATTCGGTTGGTGTTTCAGGTATGCCATTTATGCAATTGAATAAAATCTAGCTTATTCTTGATATGGTTGTACTATCTATGGGAAGTGAATAGCTGCTAGAGCACTGAAGAAATGCATTGGTTCAAGTCAACTGCATACAAAATTTGGATGATTAATCTCTGAGGAAATATCAGTTTGGCTTCTCTCTTATATTGACACTGAACCAAAAGTGCTCAACCGCCAATATTTATCTTTCAATTTAGCGAGCTTTTTATTTTATAGCCATTGGACAAAAGATTGACTATTTGTTGAATCCTGAAAAGAAATTTCAGTTTGTCTTGGTTGATAATTGATATACATCTACGCCCACTGAACACATCACATTGTCTCTGGCACCAATAAACTATACTTTTGACCCATTTGCAATGTGGTAGTGCTTGAGTAGTTAAGTAATTGTACAATTTTTGCCTCCCTTTATAAAAGTTTCTAGCTCTGCCACTGTTTTGTTTTAAGCTGATGAATCATAGTAACTTTCTCCTAGCTTTTCCTATACACAAAGGGACCTTCCTAGTGTTGATATCTCATAAAAGAATCCAATTTCTCTATTGGGCTCTTCATTTGTATTAGAATCAAATTCTTGGTAGGTGTAATACTGTAATATCACCCTTTATGAGAAGATGAGACAATAATTTCAGATCTTTGATGTTCAAGTAAGATTCTTTTTTTCAGGGATGGTGGGAATAGTCCAGCTTCCTGTTCTCTGAGTCATTCAGGGCTTATTTCCTGTTGAACGCATATGTTTCCACTGCTTTGAACAAGCCTATAATAGCGTTGTGGGGAACTTTAGATATTGCTTAGCTGTAGGCTCCTGAGTATGTAGTTAATAAAATTACAATACATTTTTTTCCTAGGTATATGCAGCCAATCATATGTTTAAATTATGATATACCTAAACAAACTTACATATAGTGGCTCGGTAGCTTGCCCACAGCACCTCTGAAATGAAACAATGGTCCTGTTTAGGTCTCCCTTTTATATATATGTATTTTTTTTTTGTTTTCATTTGAAAGGTCGATTTGCTATTTTTATATCTAATATCTATATAGACATTAGACATACACGCGTGGGTGTATCCCTATGTATGTATGCGTTATGATGCTTGGTGGTGACCATATTAGAATGTCGCTTGCTTGCATAAATACCTTTTTGAGTGTTTTTTTTTAATAGACTGTAATGGTTCATAGGATATTTGCACTTTAGTAATCAAATAGAAAAGAGCTTTACGCACATCTAATATTCTGACCACCATAGTACTACGAGCGTCATCATTTCGTCTATTGCTTTTATAAATTGGGAGGGCTCAAAATGACGCCCTGCCAAGTTTTTTTTTTGATTTTTCAAGATATTGTTATTAATTATGTTTAATTAATACAAAGTAAATAGTTATCTGCAACTCCTCAAATTAACCACCCACTTCCCTCATCTTTGTAAGAAAACAATCCAAGAGCAAAATCAAATCAAAAAGTTAAATTAAAGACATAATCAAAGAAACAAATTCTATATATGAAAATATTGGCAGCTGATTATTTAGTATTTAATTTTTCATTTCTTACCATCTGTACCCATTGCGTTTGCGACATTTCTAGTTATGATGATTATGCTGTTGGCATGGTTTAAATTGTATCGGGGTGTTTACATATTGTAACCACAGTTATTTTTGTTTCTTTGGTATAAGGTAGAGCCAAACCAAGAATTCCAAGGGCTGGTTTGCGAGGGAGCTAATGTGCTGCCATCAAAATTTGTAGAAGATGCTTTCCGTGATGGATATGGTATGCTCTTCTTTTGTAACCGTTTTTTTCTTACTCTCTCCCACACCCACCCCCAAAAATAGAGAATAAACGTGCCTAGATTTGTACAGAGTTTATGATTCCATTTGCAAATATAGACTCCTTCCATCGCACGTTGAAGAGAGAGCGATAGAGACTTGCCTTTTTGTTGGTCCCAACAAAAGAGGATTGTTACCCCTTTAGGGAAAGTAGTTTCTTGTAGACTTTTACGCTCTTTCAGTTTATGAATGAGTGTTCATGTTAAATGAGCCGAAGCGACCTGAATACGTTGCCACACAATGACACATGCATCTTTGGGATGTAATGAAGTTTGTAACTCTTTTATCAATCTGTGTGTAATACATAACGTCTCTCTGCAATTGACATAGAGGGAGTAGTAACTAATGCATTTTGCAAGTTTCCCATGTTTCGTAAGAATCTACCCTCCTTATTACTGATTCGGATCTCAAGTTATGCAGGGAAAGTGGTTAATATCCGGCGTTTGGATGAAGTAATAACCTCAATCAACAGTTGGTATATGGATCGTGGTCTTTTTGGCTTGGTTAGCACTATTTCATCATCCATTTATTCATTTATTTATTCATTCATTCATTCTGTTATTGTGATGTGAAGTCAGATGCAGTAAACCTCAGTTGGATTTGCAGATCACAACTCTATTAACAGGCAAATTATAATTTCTGATAATTCTATCAGGTTTCCGGTGCTGAGATTCTTTCTGGGGGAATTATTAGGTTGCAGGTTTCGGAAGCAGAGGTTAACAACATATCTGTACGTTTTCTTCGTAAGACGTAAGGACCTGTTTATGATCACTTGAAAGTTGAATCTTTTCACTATTTATGAGTTGATTTGGAAGGTATGAATATTTAGTATGTCCCTTGTTGGCTGTGTTCTTCAGTGGTGAGCCAACCGTAGGAAAGACAAGGCCTGAAACAATACTTCGGCAACTTACCACCAAGAAGGGACAGGTACTTCTTGTGTTTGTGAAGGAGCTATATCAATATATATTTTGTTACTAACGTGAAAGCCCTTTGTTACTTTACCTTTAGTTTTTTCAGTTACTGGTTTATCATATCTTTCATTTGTATGTGATGTTGCTGTATGGAACTTGCCAGTTCATGAATGTGAATTTCGACTTACTCGCAGACACATATTATTCCAAATTGCTTCCGAGACAGTCGTTTAGCTGATTCACCCTTTTAACTCAAATTACCTGAGGCGTGGTTGTGAATCTTATTATGTCAACGGTGATATGTTACTTGTCCGTTGTGGTGCTTTTAATTAATAACAAGCAAGTGTGGTGGCACATGCTATGTGTGTAGTTGGTGATTTGAATTTGTTGCAATAAAAAAGTTGGTGCAAATTTATATTGTAAAAAAAGAAACTATAAGTTTGAGAGAGATTAAAAGAATGAACGGTTAGAAAGAGGTAAATATGTGATGATTAGGGGTGAAGTAGTGAGAGAGGGTAAAAGAGTCCAGAAGTCCGCTAAGCCTCCGTCCCTTAATATGCAGTATAGATAAGTTGCTAGATTACTCCTTACCCCTTAATGATTTCGTATTCTAACTAGTGTGCTTTATCTTCTTGTCCTATATCAAACATAATTATGCTTCACACTCATGGTACTCAGATTTCAAAATTTGCTTGTCTTTTGAGTCTTAACTATACATCAATTGCCAATTGTGTAAAACATTTTTTGTTTTGAGCAAAATAGGTTCTAGGATAAATGTAATCTGGACTTCGATAGCTCGTCCATTAAAGGTTTGCTTGAGTTATTATATTTGATTGCTATTTATTGAACATCCCCTTTAATTCCATATTACTCCCTCCGTCCCATAATAAGGGGCACAAATTTCCTTTTTGGGTGCCACATTAATTAGTCGCATAACCCAAAATGAAAACTTTATAATACTTCTTTACTCAATGGGACCCACTTGTCATACTCACAACAATTATCCACTCACTATTCTCTACCCCACTTCGTCTCTCCTACCTCACTTTTCATACTCACAACACCTACTTTACTACTAATATTTTTAAATATGAATACTCTCTCCTTATTTCCCGTGCACTACCCATTTGTGACCTTTATTATGGGACGGAGGGAGTATGTCGTTTGAAGCATCTATTGAACATATGCGTTACTTGTTTAATTTGATGTTTTTGGGCTACCTTGTTACTTAAAATAATATTGTTTGGGATTGGAATATTCTTACTAGGTCTATAGTATGCTTCAAGGAAAAAGAGATGTGGATACCTTGCTAGCAATGGGTATTATGGAGGATGTTAGTATTATTCCACAGCCTGCTGGAGGTAATATGCCAAGCACCGCACGAGTCCTTTAATGAGTGAAGATGATATAACATGTGAAACTTGTTCTTATATGTTACTTGAGGTATAAAATTTCGTTCTTTGAAAGAGAAGATGGAATATGCCCCCATGTAGAAGTTAAGCAAATGATAATACATTACCCTGATGCGAAATGCACTAACAAATCTAACTGAATTCACATGGAATCATTATGCATTACAAGGTTTACTATAATGGAATTAGGTTGGTTGTATTTGCTCATCATCACAATTGTAAACTGCAGATACTGGAAAGGTTGACTTGACAATCAATGCAGTTGAGCGTGTGAGTGGAGGTATCTCTGCTGGTGGTGGAATTTCAAGTGGGTATGTGATGTAACAGAGGGATCCTCTACCATTGCTATATTTCAAAACCCCTTTATTATCAAGGCTCCGTTTGTTTGGGGGAAAACATTTTCCGGAAAATGACATAAACATGCTTTTGGTTGTTTGGTAAATCTAAGGAAAATGTTTTCCGGAAAATATTTTCATATGAGCAAAAAATAATTTAATATGAGAAAAAAATTATTATGAGAATTTTTTTGAAGGGAGGTGGGATGGGTGGTGTTGGGGAGGGGGGGGGGGTAGGGGAGGTGGTGGGGGTAGGGGAGGTGGTGGGGTAGGGGTGGGGAAGGTGTTCAAAAATAATTTTAATGTGTGTGAAAAGAAAGTTTATTTTTTGAGGGTGGGCGGATGGTGGGGGTGGAGGTGGGTGGGTGGGTGAGGTGTTCAAAAATAATTTTAATATGAGTGAAAAGTTTTTTTTTTTTTTTTTTTTGGGGGGTGGGGTGGGTGGTGTGGGAAAGGGGCGAGGCGGAGGTAGAGGAGTGTTCAAAAATAATTTTGTGTCATCATTATTTTCCGGAAAATGTTTTCCTTAGGTGGAGGTAAGGAAAACGTTTTCCTTAGAAAAGGGGGAAAACCATTTCCCGGAAAACATTTTCCCCATTTTTCGATGCTTAACAAACACCGGAAAATGCGGAAAATGTTTAAACACTGGAAAATACGGAAAATGTTTTCCGGAAGATGTTTTCCCGAAAACAAACGGAGCCTAAGTATTAACTACTACTCCCTCTTTCCCGGAATAAATGTCGCCGTTTTTCGGACGTTTGTACGAAAGAACTTTTGAGCAATAATTTTAAGTTAATGTAATCATTTTAATGAAAATTTAAAAATTGTTATTGATAATATTTATATTGGTGTTTCAATAACAAGTTTTACATTTTTTATTAGGATAATTAAATCAACCTAAATTTATTGCTCAAAGCTCCTTCGTACTAACGTCTGAAAAACGGCGACATATATTCCAAGACAGAGGGAGTAGTATTATATTCCGATTGCTCGTATAATAAATCAGATTCTTGGTATTTGCAACAATTTGATAACATCTTCTGTTTGTAGGATTACCAGTGGCCCTTTAGCAGGACTTATTGGAAGGTAATGTCACTGTACCAAGTAAAATGAGTTCTTATTCAGTTTCTCTCTTCATTACTTCCCTGCACAAACATAAGCAGTCTGCGGGTGCTTTTGATTTATACTTGACCTGATATTTTAACTTCTGAATCCCTTAATTTTTTAATATGATTTCTTTTATCAAGCAAGCTTCACACGGTTTCATGTGATACTTTAGTTCTTCAACTTGTACGACTGTTGTGCTGTTGTCTTGGTGCAAAAGAACGCTAGTTAGGTTTTATGTATGTTTATGTCTTAGTCAGTTCTATGTGAAAGTGCACAAATGTGGCATTTGTATCATAAGCTGTTTCGGCATCCTTTTTTTTTGTACATGTATCATATGTTCTTTTGAAATACTTATTTGTTATACTTTCTGGGTGTGCGGCATATCTATGTTTCTCTTTTTTAATGAAAATGTGATTTGGGGTATTGATCCTTCTATTATTTGACTCCGGACATGTGCTTTGGTTGCAGCTGTGCACTTTATCATAGGAATCTTTTTGGAAGGAACCAAAAGGTTAATCTTTCCTTAGAGAGGGGGCAAATTGACTCGATATTTAGAATAAACTACACGGATCCATGGATTGAAGGAGACGATAAGAGAACATCAAGATCTATTATGGTTCAGGTAATCTTGGACTGGTTATCTGATTAGCCTAAAGATCTTTAATCAGCAATAGCTAATTTTTGCTGCGCGGATCTCATCTTTTAGAATTCAAGAACACCTGGCACTCTCGTTCATGGCAACCAACCTAACAATAGTAGCTTGACAATTGGGCGGGTAACGGGTGGCATTGAATACAGTCGTCCATTCAGACCAAGGTGGAGTGGGACAGCAGGACTTACTTTTCAGGTATGTGGATCAGTAGTTCTTTTTCTTTGCCTAATCCAGTAGTCATATCTTATGTGTCAGTTCTTATACTAGTTTCCTTTGTCATAAATTAAAAGGAAAATATATAATATATCACCTCTTGGTGCACAAGTGGCCGTTCCATTTTTACACAAACAAGAAAAGGAAAAATGAAAGAAACGATAAACAAGAACAGGACAGACATGAGAATAAATCTTACATGATATTCGATAACCATTAAACTCCTCCAATTGCATGTGCCATTAGTTTTTTTGCAATTTTTTTTACTCATTTTCATCTAAATTCCCATGTCTGCTTTATATCAACCATCTTTCTTCCAAATGTGTCTTGAACCCAATTTTTCAGCTAACCAAATCCAAGGAACCAAAATTACTTTAGGCTTTAAAGTTGAAAATTACTGTAACGTACCCCAAAGGTAACTGAATCTGGGTTAATACCAATTCTTGAACTTTTATTCTTTTCTGAATTTGCTTTTCCTTGTGCTTTTCATTTTCTGCTGCACACTCTTGGTAGAGATTGGGCATTTATCTGTCCATGGCTACAGATTATACACCTTCAGAGGATTTTCAATCAAATATAATTGAACAGGGACGGGAGAGGTGTCCAGTGATAATGGCTACTCTTCCATCTCCTCATTTGTTATTATGTGGCTTTTGTCTTTTTTCTTTTATTTTATTTTTATGTGCCTCTGTTCCTTTGTGGTGGCTGTCATGTCCTCTTGGTTGTACATGCAAATCTTTTACTTTTATATTACTGAATAATATCTTCGCTCTAAACTTACTCTTCCCATTTTCATGGTTTTGTGACCCAATCTACCAGCGTGCTGGTGCTCGTGACGATAAAGGAAATCCTATTATAAGGGACTTCTACAGCAGCCCCCTTACTGCTAGGTATGCATTTGGAGGCCAATACTCTGTCACATGAGGGCTTTGTTACCAGACTTAATGCTTATTGATCAAAGTCTTTTGGGTCTAATGCATTTTTTATTTTTATTTTTTGCAGTGGCAATACACATGATGATATGTTACTTGCTAAGATGGAGAGTGTATATACTGGTTCTGGTGACCGTGATTCTTCTATGGTTAGTTATCCGAAATTCGTTAAAGCGATTTCATGATTTCTGCATTGGTCAAATCTCACGGTCCTTGCTTTTTCAGTGTGTTTTAAACATGGAGCAAGGACTTCCTGTATGGACGGACTGGCTATATTTCAATAGAGTGACTGCTCGTGCAAGGAAGGGCTTGGTAGTTGGTCCTTCTTGCCTCCTTTTGAGGTACCATGCCCTTCTTATAATATTGAGGGGAATCCTGAAATGGGTTGCTAATTTGCCAAGGAACTTTCTCCTTTAGCAATCTTCTCTTTCCCGATTCTTTTAGGTATGTTGACTTCTTGAACTTTGTTACCATGCAGTGTATCTGGAGGTCACGTTGCGGGTAATTTCCCCCCACATGAAGCATTTGCCATTGGGGGGACAAATAGCGTGAGAGGTTATGAAGAAGGGGCAATTGGCTCGGGAAGATCTTATGTGGTTGGGTGTGGAGAACTTTCTTTCCCTCTGGTGGGTGATGACTATTCACATTATTTTTGTCGTGTGATAATACTTTCTTTGAATATTTCTGGGTTTCTCGAGGTAGATAATAAATGATCACTTGGTAATTGTTACTGTCCAAAAGCAGCTGTGTTGAGTGAGATTGTTTTCACTAACCATTGTTCTGTGGATGAGGCATGAAAGCCTAAGAATCATTTTAGACTTCACCATATCCTTGGGCAAACTAGTTCTATTTATACGTGTAATTGATTTATTGGGTCGAAATTTGTTTTGTCGCAACTGCCAATGTTTCAATGATGTGGGCACAAAAGCAAAATAATGTCATAAATTCTAAAAGATTTCCTTAAACCCTTGTCCACTGAGAGCACCTACATTCATATATGTGACATTATTAATTTCATCTTTGTTGTGAGAATATTACTGCCTGAAAAATGGTAGCTACTCTTTCATAATTCATTATCGAGTATTGTATTATCTGTTACAAGTCCAGGCCCACCTTTGAAATGAATTTTTACTCATTTGTCATTTCTTATCCAGTTTCTGTTTCATGTGGCTTTTAAGTGAACTGACCATGAGATTGCAGTTGCAACTCTCATTCCAATCATTCATTGTTTACTCCCTCCGTCCCAAAATGAATGTCCAAATTTGCTCTTGATCAAGAGCAATTTCGGACATTCATTTTGGGACAGAGGTAGTAGGATTTTTGGTTGATATTAATGGCCTCTGACATCTTATTTCTCGTATTTTGCAGCGGGGAGCAGTTGAAGGAGCTATATTTGCAGACTATGGAACTGATCTCGGATCGGGCCCAACAGTGCCTGGTAAATCCATATCTACTTCTCTCTTTCCACTTCCGTCCTTTAATGGTACTTGACGTGAAAGTATTTTCAGTAGATTTTACTTGCCTCATGACCAAGTCAATGCTCATTTTGTTGGTAAAGTTACTGCGTCCTCCATTGTCAATCATCCATCATTATGGTCTAATTTGCACTTGCAATCATAATGTCGTATGGTGAGATCACTCAGGATTTTATGTATAGTTGTTACAAAAAATGCTTAAATGTCAACTCCTTAAAATATCTCTCATTATTAGTAATAGTACAAATATTTGGCACGGATAAAATAAAAAAAATCATCTGTCAACTACTGACACCCTATACATTCTATTGCCATATTCATTCGGGCATTTGTAGAACCTGCTTAGTTGGTGCCTTGACGGCCTTAGTGACACCATTTTCATTTGGATATCTGGAGTAATCATTTACCAAATAATATATATGTATATAGTCGATGGAGTACATGTTAAGGGAGTCTAATCCCCTAAACTCACAGTTTGCATGGTATTTACTGCTGGAGTTTTAATGTGTCAGGGGATCCTGCTGGAGCAAGGCTGAAGCCGGGAAGTGGATATGGTTACGGAATTGGTATAAGGGTGGACTCTCCTTTGGGGCCTTTACGACTTGAATATGCCTTTAACGACCAGCGAACTGGGAGGTTTCACTTTGGAGTTGGTCAACGAAACTAATTTTATCCTCACTTTTTATACATATTTTCCAAAAATCTTCTTTTTGGGCTCTACTACTATGTATCTAAGCATTCATCCTTCTTGGCAATGATATGCCAGTTTTTTTTTGTTATAGCATTGTTGCACTGCACCTATTTAATTTAATAGTTTGTCTAGTTTAGTAAAAATTTCTACCTGGTTCGAGTTTCGCAATTAATATTTGTTTTCATTTATACTGTAATTGTGCATCCACTTAAAAAAAAAAAAATGTCAGTCCGCCAGTCGTGTGAACATTTGTGTGAGAATGAGCAATTCAATCGAACATCATTGTAAAAGTATTGGAGACACATTTTGGGTGAACAGCAGTAATGTTTGAACGAGTACAAGGTGTCTTAGCTTTGGTAAAAAGCCTTGAGAGTTGGATAGTCAAATTTAAATCATTTTTTTCGGACAACGAAAACTAAGTGTATTTTTATGTGTCAATAATTAATTTTAAAAATTGTAGGATAAACAAGATTTATATATTAGTAAAAAATACGAGCAATAATAATATCACTTCAAATCGGACAAGTGTAGTAAGTAAGATCAAAGGTGCGAAAAAGGGATCGACAGGACATGAGGGAGGCGTATGAGGGGGGGGGGGGGGGAGAGAGCGGATTGATATCCAGAGGGTTAGGTTTCAAGAAATAAAAGTATTAAAAAAAAAGTTAATGACAATTTAGGGCCTGAACTCCAGGGGTGCGTCTAAAAGGGGCCTCGGTTTTCCCCCCCGCTAGATCAGGGCTTCAAATCAATTTTTTTTTGGCAATTAGGGGCTTTTTGACGGAAATCGCTAGAAAAGTCAGTTAAGTACCATGTGCATGGCACGTGATACACGGATTGGATGGATTTGTAATTTATATATGCAAACTAGGGTTCTAATGCACATTGTGAAACTAAAGGGGCTAAAATAATAATAGGCTTAAACACCATAAAAAACTCCTCAACCCCCCTCCTCTCTGTTTTCTCCCTACACCGACCCTCACCAATTTCTCGTCTCTCTCCCAACGCCGGCGACTCCCAACTGCCGGCGACTCAACTCTCTCTCTTGAACTTCCGGCGCTACCCACTCCCTCTCCACCACTAAATCAACAAACCCTACCCCAATCCATCAACACCCCCTTCTCCAGATTTGTTGAAGCCGCACACCCCCTCCTCCCCTTTCAATCGACGACCGATCGGACGCCGCCGCCTCGCTCGTTTCCCTTCCCGTGACAACACTGGTATATTTGATTGCTAGTATGGAGAGGATTTGGTGGATTAGGGAGTCCGGTAAGTGTCTAAGTCGATCTAGGGTTTGAATTCGGTTTGTGCATTTGGGGTATTTGGATGGAGGAGCGGTGGTAGCTGGCGGTGCAGTGGCGCTGGTGACTTCTTCAACGACGTCGTGGACGAAGTCGACAAAGTTGCGTTTCCGTTGATGAAGGTGTAAAAATTAGGCCGCCGGAAAAGATGTCGTTCAAGAAAAAATTCCGACTGCTTACTGTTTTTTTTTTTTTTTTTTAATTTACTTTGTTAAAGTTTCTATTAAATTGTAATTAATCCTTTAAAATAAGAATGTGGATTTTTTTATATTTTAATAAGTCTATTTTTTTAAATGTTGTATAATAATATTAAGTATCTATGACGCCCTGACTTTTGGGGTCAATACGTGTATGGATATCTGGCTTGAATGATACTTAAACCTATGAACACACTACAACAAATAACACCGTTAAGACCAGAGCTGAGTTTGATCTCAGCTTAAGTCTTCGGGTGTGAGAGTAAGATCTCTAAGGGAACTAAGAGCAAAGCTTGGAATGCCTTGGAGAGAATTAAGGTTCTCTATGTGTGTTAGTGTGTGTAGGGTTTGGACATACCTTGGAGGAGAGAGATAGAATGGTTTATATACTCTCCATTACCTTGTAAAGGTAGTCTATTGTCCGGACAAAGACATGGTCCGGATAGCCACGTGCCACCTCCATGTTGGTCCGTAGTTTGGATGAGACAGTATGTAACTACCGCATGTCGTGATTAGATGTAGACTGTATGAAAGAGAGTAGGTGGTCAGGGGAGCCCATCGACCATTTAATGCGGTAGTACGGCTTGTTCACCTTGCACGTTACCGAGCTCGGGGATAGGGAGCTCGGGTTGTGGTCTCTCGCGGATGCCCTTGGGGGTCTTGGAGGGTGAGTTTGTCAAATGAGCTCGCGGATGTAACTTGCAAACTATTGATGACAAGGTTAATTGTTGAAATTAACTTGATCATCAATATATGGATTAATTGGTGAATTAATCATTGGGAAGTTTTAAGCTACAAAAGAAACACCCACAAGTCTTTTTGGAAGATGAAGAAAAAGAGAGAAAACACACACACACAAAGAAACTTTTCTAGCCTTCTCCTTCATCCTTCTTGAATTTGTTATTCTTCATCCTTTGGCCTCCAAGAAAATATTCAATGGGGATATTGTCCAAGCATATTAGTTCATTTCGCCTGAAGGCTCAAGTGTGGAGTTGCATCCGGTAAATCCGTTTTATCCTGAGAGACTAACGCACTACTAGAAACTGGCCCATTACCGACGGATATTTCCGTCCCTAAACCACACATTCCGTCGGTAACTGTAAATTACCGACGGATATTTTCCGTCGGATTCCGTCGGTAATTTCTTGTTGGTAATACCGACGGAATGCTCCGTCAGTAACGCCGTAGGAATATCCGTCGGTAATCATCCTTCGATCGTCGGAAACACTCCGTCGGCAATGTAACCCGCCGGCCGATGATCGGGGAATTACGCCGGAGATTACCGACGGATTAGTCCGTCGGTAAATTTTATGTTACCGACTGACATTTCCGTCGGTAAGTTAAGCATAAATAAGAAAAATATATTTGTTTACCGACGGACATTTCCGTCGGTAAGTTAAACAATTAAAAAAATATATTTGTTTTCCGACGGAAATGTCCGTCGGTAAGTTCGACTAGAATTAAAAAATATATATATTTGGTATGCCTGTACCTGTTACCTGTTAATACCAACATATTTCAATAACAAACAGTTGGCTTGTTTCAAATACCAAATCCATTAAACGTGACAATAAACATGAAAAATACACATTAAAACATCACAAAATTCTCAAAACCAACTAAGCAACAACTTATGTTTGATTAAAAACAAGTTCAATAACCACGTCCATTACCACCACGTTTGCCACCACCACGACCGCCACCACCACTTAGCGAATTGGAGCCACGACCACCGTTCAAATTCATGTATTGACCGACTGATGAGGTAGATGTGTTACCGCTAATAAATTGCTGCTGCTGCTGCATTTGCATGGATGCCATAAATTGTTGAAGGCGCTCCTCAAGCCCTTTTTGCGCAATTTCTCGCTCTTTCTGAATACACTCCTCAATCTTGATCTCCATTTGACGTTGTGCCTCTTTCTCAGCAATTGCTCTCTCTTGACGCTCTATCTCCAATTGTCGTTGTACCTCTTTCTGAACTCGATCATCGAATGTCTCTTGGTCTACATTTTGACTACTGCTGCTGGAAGAAGCAAAGCATTGTGTAGTTTGGCTGCTTAATGGCATGTCAAAATACCCCGCACCATGTGGTCCGAATCCAGGCAAGCGATCTCCCTTTGGTTGTTTGTCTTCAAGGAAAATGTCCTTCCAAAGTTTTTCACGAAATTTAGGACGCTCGTTGCTCTCAGGATCTATGCTTCCTTCTTCAATTGCCTCCTCACGAGCACGCTTTTCATACTCTTCCTGACAAATACATAAAAAAAAAAAAAAAAAAAACACATTAATACTCTTCCTGAAATGCTAAAGATATTCACAAAAAAAAACACATTCCACTACATATGATTGAATATAAAATTATAGAAAAATGACCATTTTGGGGAGTCTCAAGTGAAGTGGGACGGCCCAAAATGGAAATAAGTCTCAAGTGAGGTGGGACGGAGGGAGTAATTATCTCCCCAAGAGAGACAACACAAAGAAAATGTTAACCAGGTTTTGGTTGTGTTATAAATTCGCACAGGTTTTGGTTGTGTTATAAATTCATACAAAGAAAAGAATGATAAAAAGAAATGTACCGCTTCTATTTCAAACTTATTCATACAGGTTTTGGTTGTGTTATAAATTCGCACGTTTGAAATTAAAATTCTGCTATGAAAACAGAACTCTCATAAAAAGTTGCCCTTACAAGGAAATCCCGGATTTCCCTCAGTGAGATACCATTCATGAAGATAATAAGCTCTACTACTTGGCGTCCGCTATACAAAATCCTCTTTGTTACTTGAAAATCCCTGTCAAAACAATGAACTAGGGCAGCAGTATATTTCTTTGTTCAGTTCCAGTTCCTTAGAAACAAACTCGCAGTGCTTAAATATTCATGGTTACAAGAGCTAGGTCACAATGTTTTATGTTCTCATGTTTCAGTTAAATTTATAATATCAACGCCTTCTCAGCAGCAATGAAAAAGTGTAGCATAAAGAGGAAAACTAAGAGCATGCTTTAATGGGAATTACATTGCAGACATAGGGCTACTTATCATCACTTGTTTTAACAACTAACTGTGTAACGTACGTAAAAAAAAAAATCGAATTTTCTTGGAAGCCAAAAAGAGAATAAAAAAAAACAAACATCAATGAACTTTGTCTGTGAAGTGCAGTACAGCAGGGTTACAGAATTAAATACATTCCTTCTGATCTTCCAACCTCAATTATTATGTCTTAGCTGTTGAATTGTGCTTTGTCTGTGAAGTGCTCGTGTTAAAAAGAGCCTTACTGGAGTGTTTGAGAAGAAATATGAACATAAACTCTTCTCAGTATGAATGACTTTTCCTTCTTATTCCTACTCAAAATTCGTATGTTCTAAAAAGAACGTTTGTCCTCTTTTTGCTGCTACAATTGAGGTTGAATTCAGCCATTGGACTTCCACATAAATTTGGTAAGATTAGTATCTATTGTTTGGGATACGTCTGGACAGAAGAAGTTTGGAGGACTTAGAAATTGCTACTAGTAAGTCCTGTAACATCAATGAACTTCTTTCTTATGATTGCTTGTTTTATATTTTATTCTGATTCTGTCTGTTAATTTATTTATGTCTTTTTAACACGAGCACTTCACAGACAAAGCACAATTCAACAGCTAAGACATAATAATTGAGGTTGGAAGATCAGAAGGAATGTATTTAATTCTGTAACCCTGCTGTACATTTGAAATTTGTGCATAACTCTACCCTAGAGTTCTTTATGAACAACACCAAAACAGAACCAGAAAGAACCATAACAGAACAGAACCAGAACCAGAACCAGAAAGAACCAGACAGAACCAGAACCAGAGCCAAAACAAGAACAAGAACAACTAAAATGCATTTTATCCAAGAAAACAATATTAATACTTACAAAAAGACCCTGGTAATAAGGATTAATCCACTTTATTGAGCCATCAGGAGCCTTCGTAGTGTGCGTAGCCATAAACACAGCAGCAGCATCAGCCTTATCTCCATGTTTCTTTTTCTTAACATATAAAAATTATAAATTCAGAATTTCATCAATAATAATAATATACGAATCAAAGAGAGTACTTCTTAATTTACAAACGGAAAGTAAATAGAGTAAATTTACCGCACGGTGCCAAGTCTCGCTGAAGTTAAGAGACCCTCCTGTGTGTACACTGCCTTGCCCTTCTTTTGAGTTCCTATTAGTCTTAGCAATTTCTGAATTCTTCTTAAATTTTTCACTTCCCCAATGTGCTTCCCACTTCTCCCATACATGTGGCAAGCAATTAGCCGAAGGCAAACCATCCTTTAGCCACTTATCTTTCATGTCAAAGACTTTTCCACTATACCGCTTACCAATTAATTTCTTAAAGGCCGTCTTTATCTGAATTTCTGAGAACCCGGGGAATGAATATGTGTGCTACAAAAATAGTAGAAGTAGTTGATGAGAAATAATCAGTAAATGTAAGAAGGCAGAGAGACAAAAGGGGGGGGGTGTTACTGTCAGGCAGCAATTCCTGGGACAAAGGGAGTATCTTTTAACAAAACCATCATCATAGATTATGCCTTTCAATCCATTAACTATAAACATGAATAACAACCTCCATTAGAACAAACCTAAAAACATGCAACACAGAAACCAGATTGAACTCCAAGAACCAGGGCAGGAAATGTTACAGATTCGGGCATGGCACATAAATCAAAACCATCATCATAGTTCCACTTTAAAAGAGTTTTAAGTAAGCAAATATATTGTTTCATGCTAGCAACTAATTTCCAGCTGAAGAATCAACAGAAAAGAAAAGAGAATTAAGTAATTTTACCCGAAACTGGCTATACCAAATATCAATCACATCTTTTGACAAACTTTTCGGTGTGGGGTAAAATTCCTCAAAAGTATAGCTATTAAAAATTTCTCCAAACCAACGAGCTGGATCTCGATGAGCACTATGTATAAACCTATTAAGAAAGTAATTAGAAGACATATTTTAATATATATATATATATAAATAAAAGATAAAAGAATCAATGTATAACTTTTAAATGTAACATAGAAATAATGAGTTGACATTTATATATTTGACTTTACAATGAAATAATACTTACTGTCCAGTGGGAGAGATAGAAATCGCACATTTGCCTTCAACAACATTTGCTTCCAAGAAAACCGTCTCAGATGGTTCACTAGTCTCCATAACAGCAACATTAGAGCTCCCATTACCTGGACTTGGACTGGACACATCCTCATCCATGGCCCCTGTATGTTCTGCACTAGGTCCATCACTATGACCAGAGATGCCTGACCCAACATGGCTGCCCCTCCCTCCTGACTGACAAATGCGATGCACAAAAGCAACTTTTCCTCTCTTAGCACGATTGACACCTCGACCAGACATGTCTAAACTAGAATATATATTACAAATGAATCAATTAGAACATAATTTAAATAGTAACAAGCATGCAATTAGAATATAAATTATATAGCCAAAATATGAATCAAATAGAACATAATTTAAATAGTGACAAGCATTCAATTAGACTAGAATATAAATTACAACACCAAAACAGAATATGAAAAATTCAAATATGAATTAAGACCAAACTAATTAATTAGATTCATTCACTATCAATCTTGATCAGAATCACTACAAAATTCAATTTCTTCTTCACTATTTTCTTCTTCACTATCTTCTTCTTCCCCATCTTCTTCATCTACATACCCTTCTCCTTCCTCATCCTCATCCTCCACGTCGTTAGACACAATTTATTTAAAGTGACTTCCTCCAGTTCTAGTGGACGAGTGTTCTCAACCATTAATGCTTCATCCTCAACATCATCGTTCAAGGATATAATTGGAGGCATAGGCATTTCCTCTTCCTGATAACAATCATTTAATGATGAATCAATATTAGAACTAGATGTTTTGGCGCATAATGGTATATCAAAAGTGCTTCTTGCTTTGGTTTTCCAAACGGCCCACCACCCGCTAGACTCTCTTCGTCGATGAGGGTAAGGAGTCATATACACTTGTTGTGCTTGAGATGCAAGAATGAACACATCATCACCATTATGTCTCGAAGAGTACTTTAAATCCACAAGGTCAAATGTGCCATGTTGAGAATGCCTCGCTCAGCGTCCCGCCACTCACAATTAAAAAGAACTATAGAATTTCCAAGAAAATACTCCAATTCAATAACTTCTTTCAATATGCCATAATACTCGAGATTTCCTTTTAGATTGACCCGCTATTCCAAGTTGATTTCGTTTGGCCATACTCTTCAGTGTGGAAGACGTAACCATTGACATAATATCCCTTGTATACATTCACTTTTAAGAGAGGACCATGGGCCAATACTTCTAATCTGGCAGCCTTTGCATCTCCCCAATTGTTCAAAAATCTAAATAATAAAACATAGATAGTAACAACTCATACTTAAAAATTTATTGGAAGTATTGAATTAATGAATTGACACTTACATATTTTTAAACCAGGAGGGAAATTCGTTGTCTGTCCTTATTGAAATCAAATCAGGTGCAATGTCTCCAGCCTGTTCTTCGAACATACTGTGGTTAAGGAGAAATTAGAGTGCTGAATTCATATTGAAGTTATTAGGATTTACATTACTTGATATAAAATGCATAATTCTTACTTCAAGTACTCCTCGACCTCAGCACAATTAAGGAGAATATAGAGTTTGGCTGCTTCTAATTCTTTGGGGCTTAGCATGCGAGTGCACTTTCTACTGCCAAGGAATCGACCCGGTGATGAAAACACTGAAATTTTTCCATCAAGGTCAGTGACTCCCCCCATAATTGCGTCCCACTTTATTGAACCTTGTCTCAATGTCGGGGTGAAATATGTTGAAACAAATGACACAATTTCATCGATAATTATGATTCAGACATAGATGCCTCAACTTTTGCTCTATTACTCATCTTCTTTTCAAACTCCCAAAAAACGTTCAAATGGATACATCCATCTATACTGAACAGGTCCACCAACTCTAGCTTCATAAGCAAGGTGAATAGGTAAATGCTCCATTGAATCAAAGAAAGAAGGCGGAAATATCTTTTCAGCTTGCATATTGTCACCACAATGCTCTCTTCAAGCCTTTTCATATCCTCAACACGAAGAGTGCTGGAAGTTAATGCTCTGAAGAATTCACTCAATTCTGTTAGGGCACCCATATTTCATTAGGAAGAATGTCCCTAAATGCAATGGGAAGCAATCTATCCAATAATATGTGACAATCGTGACTTTTCAACCCATATATAGTCCCTTCTTCCACATTCACACAGTTACCAATATTAGATGCATACCCATCAGGAAGTTTCAAATCTTTCAACCACCGTAGAACACGTTGCTTATTCTCTTTTGACAGCACAAAGGGGGCAACCGGCTTAGAATCTTTTCCATTAACTTTAACAATGTGGAACTCCTTACGATTGCATATCGCTTCAAGGTCCAAACGACCTTTCCCAGTGTCCTTCGTTGTGGCCTTAAAATCCATCACTGTATTGAAAACATTGTCAAACACATTTTTTTCAATATGCATGACATCAAGGTTATGTCTTATCAAGTTTGTCTTCCAATAAGGCAACTCCCAAAATATACTCTTTTTGATCCAGTTGTGGTCTTTCCCAAACCCATCTGGCCTATCCTTCGAAAACTTCTTTCCCACCGAATAGCTGACAACTCAGACACCGCTCAAAAATATCCTCACCACCCAGGCGAGGAGAGGGGCCCGATGCTCAACTCTATTTTTGGTAAAAGCATTTTTCTGTCTGCGAAATGGATGGTCACTAGGAAGAAACCGTCTATGGCAATCAAACCAACACTGCTTCTGATAATGCTGAAGTGTGAATGCATCTGTATTTTCCATACAATACGGACAGGCCAATCTCCATGTGTGCTCCATCCCGACATCATACCATATGCAGGAAAGTCATTAATTGTCCACATCACTGCAGCCTTCATGTTAAAGTTTTGCAACTTGAAAGCATCCCATGTTTTGTACACCATCATTCCACAACTGTTTAAGTTCATCCATCAAAGGTCGAAGATACACATCAACGTTTTTGCCTGGATTCCAAGGCCCGGGAATGAACGAACTCATATACATATAAGGATCGTCATACATAACCATGGGGAAGATTATATACTGTGACTATAACAGGCCAACATGAATAAGATTTAGCCCGGGTCCAAAATGGAGAAAAACCATCCGTACATATCCCCAACCTTATATTTCTAGGTCCGCAGCAAAATCGGGATAAGTGGCATCAAAATGTTTTCCATGCTTCACCGTCAGAAGGATGAGTCATCACACCCTCTTCACGAGGACACTCTTTGTGCCAACGCATGGCTTCTGAGCTATCTTTCAATGCGTAAATTCGTTGCAATCTGGGATTAGAGGCATATAACGCAACTGCGCCCGAGGCACATTTTTTTTGTGCTTAGCACTACCACGGCGCTGTGGTTTATACCTACTAAGTCCACATATTGAACATGAATTGAGGCCCTCATTTTCCTTGTAAAAAAGCATGCAGTGATTCTTGCAAGCATCAATTTTGTCATAACCAAGGCCGATATGCCCCACCAACTTTTTTGTCTCATAAAAATTACTTACCATCTTATTTCTTTGGGTAGCAACCGTTGTCCCCATGACATGACCTGATTGTAAGTTTCTTGGCTCATATTGGATTTAGCCTTGATATTGAGAAGCTCAGTCACAGACTCCAACACTGTAGCCTTGGCACCAGAATAAATTTTCTCATTTGCAGAGTCCATTAGATTCATAAACTTCTTTGCGACAGGATTTGGAACCGCTGCTGGATTAGGGTTCCAATCAAACTCTGGCCCAGCTGCATTTCGAACCATATCATCCATACCCACAGACGGCTCTTCTTCATTAACCAACTGTTCAGATTCCCTTGGCGGACCACGTACTACAGTGGGACAATTTCGAACACCTGTTTCAACCACATAACGCTCCCCGTGTGCTACCCATACCTTGTAACCATCAATAAACCCTACCTCCATAAGATGTTTCTTTACAAGTCCATCACTTAAAAATTTTGTATTCTTACACTTTTTACAAGGACACCTAATCTTATCATCACGTAAGCATCTGGGATGCGCTCTAGCAAACTCTACGAAATGTTCTAAACCTTCTAAGAATTGAGGTCGTACACCCCTTCTATTGGATTCCTGCGATTATCCATCCAACTACGATCTTCCCTAGACATAACTAACTCCTGCATTTCATAATGAATTTAACATTTATACAACTATCATTATAATGAATGAAACATTTAGGCTATAGCAAACCTCAATAAAAAAGCATATAATCAATTATGTAAAAATTAAATTTAAAAAAAAAAATAGGAACAAAGATTTTTCTGAATAAAGACATTCAAAATTGATAATGGACATTCATTATGTACGGAGGAGTATATATATAATTAATGTTAACAAACAGTATTATATGTGTATATGTATATGCTGGGGAAAACTTAACTTGTTCTTGAACTAGCTCTGCAATGGCTTTGGTTTTGCTCAATACTCCATTGCTGAAAACCTAGCTAATATTTTTATTTTTGTTGATGAATTATCTGTTGAAGCATTGAAACTACGGTGGTGTGAAGGATAAAACTGTAATGATTAAATAGCAGATAAACGTATATAATACTTCGTATTAATTATGATACAACTTGGGAATAAGAACAAGAAAAAATCTCTTGGAAAGTTGTTTGTATATAGTTAGTCATACTCCATTTGTCCCGGAATAAATGTCATAGTAATAAGTCAATGTTTTTAATCTTTTAGTTATGTTTCATTAAATGCCCCAATTTATTCATGTGGATAGACTGACACCTCCTCCTATAGCATTGCAATGCTTGTGCCTATTAGAATGGGTAGTATGGCAAGATTACCAAACTTCCTACCCTGTTTTAGTAAACGACATTTATTTTAGTTATTCCAGAAAAGAGGGAGATATAAGTGGTTATGAACTTATGATATGAAGCCGAAGAAATGAAGCTTAAAGTATGTTAAATAAGATAAGATTGCAATGTTAAATTTGGGGCACATTTTCAAACAACCCCTTTTAACTTCAAGCAAAAAGGGGAAGGGGGGGGGGGGGAGTTGATTACTTGAAGAATGAATTAGTTCAGGCAAAAGATGCAACAGAAGGAAGAAAACAAGGAGAAAGAGTTTTGAGTAGAAGATGTCACCTTAGAAATTATGAAAACTGGTAGAATAATCAGAAAATGACAAACATACGCTACAAATATCGAAGAGAATGCAATCTGATGTTCCCAATAGTTTCCACCTAACCACAATCTCGAACTTTAAGAAAATCAAACCCGAAAAAAATAGTGAAACCCAATTATTTTCGAATCAAGACCGAAGATTTCAATTCCACAGAGAAAAATATCAAATTGGAGGTTACAGAAAGACGGTTGACTTCACTGAGAAAAAATATCAAATTGGAGCTTAGAGAAAGACGGATTGATTGGGGATAATAATGTACCTGTACGGCGGCGGCGGGAGGATCGACCGGCAACGGTGACGTCGCTTAGAATCCCTGTATTGCAATGAGAGAAACGGGTGATTTTAGGGTTTGGCATAGAAAATTACAAATCAAAAAATTGATTTGGGGAGAATCGATAGAGAGAGAGAAAATCTTACCAAAATTTGAAGAAATTTAACAATTGATTTTAGAGAGAAGCTTTAGTCAGAGAATCGCTCAAAAGGTGGGGTTTGAGGGGAGAAACGACCGGCGGCACGTTTTGTTTGCGTGGACTGAAGGGTGAAGTGATTCAGGGTTACTTATATACATCACTGTACCGACGGATATATCTCTCGTTATTACCGAGGGACTAACTCCGTCGGCATTACCGACGGAATTTAAACATTTTCCGAGGGATTTTAATCTGAAATAAGTCAAAAAAACTGAGGACCCGTGCACTTTATTTCCGTCTGCACTCATTAAAAGTCTGTCGGAGTTACCGAGGGACGGTGTCCGTCGGTAAAATTCCGCCGGTAATTAGCACTTTTCTAGTAGTGAAAGGAAGATTAAGTATTATTAAAATATAAGTTCAAATTACTTGTTACCTAAGGCAATCATTTATGAGTCAACTCGCAATCCAAATATTAGTTTTGATGTCATGTTGATTGTCTTATTGATGGATTTCGTTGATATAATTAATCATTTTTCATTTTGTAGTTTCTTATTCATGTGATTGTTTTCATTCTTTTTTGTTCTCAAAACCCAACAGATTTACTTATTGCTTCATCCGTGATTACTGCTATGAGTACTTTACCGATGCTTAACGGACTAATTTTAAAACTTGGAAAATAAATTGATGATGATCTTAGGCTATATGGACATAGATCACGCATTAAGGGAACCGTTTCCTCTTCCTCTTTCTGATATAAGCACTCAAGAAGATTGCTTAAATAATGAGAAGTGGGAACGCTCCAACTGCGTGAGCCTAATGATCATGAATATAGTTGTCCCGAGAGACCATTTTGAACGGTGTCTCCAAGGACGTTGATGCTAAAACATTCCTTGATATGATTGAGGGATGTTTGGCATCTACCTCTTCTCATAGGACAAAGAGAAAAGGGAAGGACATTGCGGTTGCAAGTAAAAAGAAGCTTAAGGGATCATCTCATGATCATAAAGAGGAATGCTTCTTTTGCAAGGACCTCACTCACATGAGGTACGACTGCCCTAAGTATCACGCTTGGCGTGCTAAGAAAGGTATGTCATTTGGAATTATTTGTGATAAAGGCTAATTTGTTTCATTTTCTACATATACATAGTGGTTGAATTATGTTACAACAACTCACATAATGAATGTCTATGTAGGATTGCCTGAAATACCGAGTCCTGGAGAAGATGAAGGATTCATCTATATGGAAGCCGGGATCCGGTTGAAGTGAAAGGCATCGGGAATTTTGGTTATTGTTAAGTGCTTAGTGTTATTTGTATAAATAATACATTTGTTGTACCGTCATTTAGACGGAATTTGATATTTATCACACTATTGAACAAAAAAGGTTATTTTGTTCATCTTTTATAAATGTGATTTTTATTTTAAATTCCAAGGTTGTTGTACTAGTACTTTGTCAAGTGTTCTTTATTTACTTGACATTATTCAAATAATAAATGTGCCCCTTAAATAATGACACCAAACTAGAAAGCAAAAGTTATCAAGTAAAGTTTATATTTTATTAAAGCATAGGCCTTTGGGTCATATTTTCAAGAGGAAAATTGATAAGCTTATGTTAAAGGAAATTCTTAAACAAACTTGATAATTTGGAAAATACTTTTGCATTAAATGCCTTAAAGTAAATTTACAAACATTATAGTATTCTCGAGAGCATCAAGTGTCTCAATGAACTAATGCATTCGGATATTTGTAGGCCATTAATTATTCCTTCATGGAAAAGGTCAACAATAGTTATTATGTTCAAAATGACTAACTCTTAGTTTGAATACATTTATTTGCTTCATAAAATATTGAGTTTGGACGTTGTAAAAGTCTTATAAAGACAAAGTTGGAAATCAACTTTGAAGACTATTAAGAACATTAGGGTCATTCATGATGGTGTATACATCTTTGGAATGATTGTTAAAAGGAACAACGTCTAGGTCCTTTTTACTCGCTATTTTGAAAGAGTGTGGGATTATATCTCTCTACATTGAGCCGGGTACGCCTAGCATGAATATTGTAATAGAGACATATTGAAATCCTTAAGGATATGGTAATAAGTATGTTTTATACTTCTCTTACCTCACTCATTATGGGCGATACGTTAAAGCCGCAACCTTTATTCTCATTAAAGCTCCCTCTAAGGCTGCTAATATAAACCCTTAATGATTTAAGGACGCGTTCCTTATTCGTCCTTAAATCATATTCATTTATGGGGTTGTCTAGCATAAGGATAGACTTTATAAGTCTACTAAGGGCAAGTTAGACGTAAGATTATTAGTAGTTATTCATGGGGTAAGCCGAGAGAACTAGGGGATATATAAATTTTACAACCCGAAAGTTAGAACGTTTTGAAAAACGAGAAATGCTAGGTTCTTTTAAGGATGTTGAATTTAGTGGGAGAATTTGGAGTAATATTTTGAATTTGAAAAGGAAGAGGAATTCATTTGTATGGAATCCATTTATATACCACTTCCCATAGTTCCAATTGGATATCAAGTTTTGAACTTGACATTCAAGAAGAACATACAATTCAAATAAATATGATTTCCCTATAAATATTGAACAACATGGAAATGTTGATCATAAGAAGGAAATTCAACAACCTCAAAATAAGATAGAACCGGTGCCCTTTGGAAGATTCAATAGAGTAAGAAGAAAGTGCAAATCCGGATAATTATGAAGTGTATATTGCCGAGAATAAAGGACACTTAGGTTTAGTGGGAGATGAGTCTCTCATTTTCCATGAAACCATTAATAGTTCTAATTCTCATATAGTAAATTAATGTCATAAATGAAGGGTTAAAATCTATAAGGATAACAACGTTTGGGATCTTGTCCCATTACCTAAAGATGTGAAACCTATGGGATTAAATTAATCTTTATGACCAAAAGGATTCACAAGGTAATATGGAAAGATATAAAGCCCATCTAATTGTTAAAGATTTGACTCAAAAGGAAGACATTAATTATAAAGAAAGCACTTTTCCGGTATCTTCTAAAAACACTTTTAGATCATTATGGCACATATAGCATATTATGATCTTGAAGTTTATCAATGGATATAAAGACAACTTTCCTTAATGGAGACATTGAGGAATATAAGGTTGATTTGGATCAAACTAAGCAATTAGTTTGTGAATTTAAAGAAATCCATTTGTGGGCTCAAGCAAGTTTCTCATCAATGGTACTTAATCAAGTTATTTTTATTTGGTTTTGAAAAGAATCTTGATTAAGATTGTGTATACCAATTTATAATTTTGGTCTTATATATGGATGATGATTTTGCTTGCTAGTAATGATATGAACCTTATTAAGGAAACTGAGAAATTTCTTATTTGAAATGAAAGATCTTGGTAAGGCATCTTTGTATTAAGAATCCAAATTCACCGTGATCACTCACGAGATGTTTTAGGATTATCACAAAAGGCCATATGGAAAGGTATTACAAAAGGTTTAGCATGCAAAAATGTAAACCACATGACACCCCTAATTTTAAAAGAGACATTCTTAGTCTCAAACAGTGTCCTAAAAGTAAATTTTGAATCCAAGTATATGGAAAATTCCCTCTTTACATCAGCAGTAGGAAGCTTAATGTATATGTATATCTTACATTTAATGTTGGGATGCTTGGTCAATACCAAAGCAATCCGGAAAGAACATTAAGTAGCAGCCAAAAGAATGATAGAAGTATTTACAAAATACTAAAGAACTACATGCCTATGTTTTGAAGTCGGATCATCTTGAGATCATTAGGTATTCCGACATTAGTTAAATATATGGCTGCACATGTTTTAATGGACTGTAATTTGTCAAAACAAGTGTCGAAAGACCAATTAAGAAATGACTATCAGGTAGCAGTTCTGTACTCTAACAAGAGTTTATGGATTTAGACATTAATTATCTTGTTATAAAGAAAAGAGTACAACATGAACAAAAGGGATACAACTTATAGAAACAAACTCTATTTAAAGATCCATTTATGAAGGAGTTATCATCTTCAGTGTTTCACGAGCATGTTGCTCATATGGGTGTAACAACTTTTGATAACATTTAATATAGTGGGAGTTTGTGTTGTTCTTTCATTAATTGTTCTATTATTTAAAGTTTTGATCTCATTTGGTTAAGTTGGACTAGTTGGAAGAATATGTATATATTCATTATGATTCCATGCTACACATCTATACTTTTGATCTATGTCATTTAGTTAGATTTGTATACGTGATTATTGTGGGTTTAGTTGCGAATCAATTACAACGACTGCCCCTTTAGTCCTATACTTGTATGGCTAATGGACGAGATTGTTATAAATGGCAATAAAAGTGCGCACATTAGGGTTGTCATTTGTGTTATATTCATGATTTAAAGGAAGGACTTTGTTTTGCAACCCAAGTGGGAGATTGTAAGGACATGGCTTGCAACACAAGTTATTTAGACTTCCATTCATAAAATTATGATTATAATGTTAATTATAAATTATAGTTTATAATGAAATGTGTAGAATTCCTGGATATATAATTACCAAATTGTGATGGGCAAAAGGGTAATATAATATCACTTATCTTGAAAGGGTGTGGTCCCTAAGTGAAATGTCACCAAGTCTCCTATATAAAGGGTGTTCCATCAACCCTTAGAGACTAATGAATTCTTGCTTTCTCATCTAAATTTATCTTCATATTGTTAGAAGACTTTGAGAGGAAAAGAGACATTATCACTTAGAAGAACACTCTCCCTATTTTGTTCTTCTTCTTGTTTTTCATTTCTCCCTACATCATCCATGGATTCAACAGGTATATATTTTATCGCTTCCGCTTCATCTCTTCCTCAATCCTATTCTAAAGTGAGTGTGGCATTCAGGGATTAAAATTGTTCCAACACAATTGAGTCAAATAAATGATTAATTTACCAAAATAAATATGATGTAGTGAATAAGTATTTATTGTAGTGGTAATAGCCCCCTCCTAATTTTATCCTTCTTAATGGTATACCTTCATTTCAAAAAAACAAAATAACAAAATAAAATGGGTATATCTAGACAAAAACTTGTATGAGAACACCATGACCCGTCTCATGGTAGAGACGTGTCATTTTTGACCCATGACCCACGGGCACTTTTTTTTTTTTTTCTTTTCAGTTTGCCAAAAGTAACAGTTACTATAAGAGTTTATTGCAAAACTGATATGCGTACTTTCATTTATTTTCAATTTGATTTGCAAACTTTGGAAACATCAAATGTGGTTTGCGTACTTTCATTTTCAAAATTTTGAGACGGATTTTTTAACACCCGTTAAAATACATAACGGGGAACTCCATATAAGGGGTAAAGTGTAAGAAATAAAACACTAAGTCCTAAAACAATACATAACTCTTTCACTGACTTTTCCATTACGTGTCAAAGGGCAACAAATCATGAATACCTATCTCCTTCAAGCAATGAATCAAGTGGGTTAAGCCCAGAAACTGTGAACATCGAAGACAACAATGGAAGCCTTCTACTCCACTGCCCAAGTGCTAGCACCACAGCGACAGTTCAATCACGCGCCTGCCTTCTAACACCACCGCCTTCACTCCTTCTCCCTTCACCGCCACGCTCTCCAATTTCCGATTTCAACTCTGCCCCGTACTCTGGTATCGCCCTTGACATCAGCATCCGAGTGAACAACTGAGGATGCACTTGAGCCGTCGTCTCCATCGTTCCGATTGTTCTTGGCTTCTTGCTGGACCGTCGACCCATTTAGGAATCGCCGGGGTTGGATTTTTTGCAAACATTTATATAATTACCAAACTAATCCATCTCATTCAAGCAATCAAGGAAACCAAATTTCTCTCTGCATTACATCGTACACATTAGATTAGATCTGAAGACTACTCAGTTGAAGTAGCCATCGATGAGGAAATTCGAAAAACAATTAAACCCAACCCCAATGATAGAAAGCCCAAATTTCAGATTTCAAATTTGAAATTTGAAATCTTCCCTGTTCCTTTGCTTGTGTCGCCGGCATAAACGCCGTCCTTGTCTCCGATCTTCACCGAACAAGTTGGAATCTTTAGATCCAGCATCCATGTCTCCGATCAACACAAATCCGGTCGAAATCTTTAGATCCGGCTGCCATGTCTTCGATCTGCACGGATCAGGCCTCCTCTGAACACTCCTTTTTGTCTTCAGATCTATGCTCATACGAAATAATAAGATATTTTGTTTTAGGACTTTGTGTTTTATTTCTTACACTTTACCCCTTATGTGGAGTGCCCCGTTATGTATTTTAACGGGTGTTAAAAAAGTCGTCTCAAAATTTTAAAAATGAAAGTACGCAAACCACATTTGATGTTTCCAAAGTTTGCAAGTCAAATTGAAAATAAATGAAAGTACGCATGTCAGTTTTGCAATAAACTCGTTACTATAACTACATGTATCAAACGTGTTACTTATATGTAACAATATGTATACATATATAAAAAAAGTAACAGTGTTTTTTTAATGTTTTCTTCGTTTGCCAAAAGTAATATTTACTATAACTAAAATGTAACGAACGTGTTACTTATATGTAACATTGTTTATACATAATTATAACACATATGTATAGAAAAGTAATAATTCGATCATTTACACTTTATAACTAAAAACACTTGTGTTAGTAACATTGTAGAAATAAGAAAGTAACAATTTTATAAACGAATGTTACATTTTACTTGTAGAATAACATTGTAAAACAATTACGTTTACTTGTATAATAGTATATCTATATGTTTTCAAATAATAAGTTATAATGGGTTCAATTTATCATGATACATGTAAAAGTATTACATTATCTATAGAAATCTGTTACAATTTCATCTACTAAAGTGTTACATTTACTTGTACAAATAATTACATTCATGTATATAATTTGTTATTTTTCAAATTTTACTTTCTTTCAAAAAAATAAAATCAAAATACTCAAAATAAAAAATATTCTGGAAAAACACTATTATATTTCAGTATAACGATAATTACATTTAGTTATTGTTAGTGTTACACGTAATTATAGTTAATATTACAGTTGAAAGATGAGTAAAATGAGCTATTTATTTTTGTAAAACTGGTGTTACATTTACTTATAAACAATGTTATTTTATAAGTAACACAATTGTTATATTTAGTTATACTAAGTATTACTTTTGGCAAATGAAAAAAAAAAACTAAAAAAAGCGGGAAAAAACAATTTTTTTTATGGATTTTTTTTTGGCCAATGGGTCGCTGGCACGTGGCAGGTTTTGAGTGGAGCATGGGTTGGGATCCTACGCTTCGCGGAGAATGTTGTACACGGGCCATGAGCCTCTCATCTTCCATGAAGCCATTAATAGTCCTAATTCCCATAAGTAGATCGATGGCATAAATAAAGAGTTGAAATCTATGAATAACAACGACATTTAGGATCTTGTTCCATTACTTAAAGATGTGAAACTCATTGGGTGTAAATAGGTCTTTAAGACCAAAAGGGATTCACAAGGTAATGTAAAAAGATAAAAGGCTCGTCGCTAAAGGTTATACTCAAAAGGAAGGCATTGATTATAAAGAAACATTTTTTCGGTATCTTCTAAAATTCTTTTAGGATCATTATGGCACTTCTCAAGCAAACTTCTCGTCAATGTTATTTAAAATTTAATCAAGTTATTCTTTCATTTGGTTTTGAAACGAATCTTAATAAATATTATGTATACCATAAGTTCAGTGGGAGAATTTTATATTTTGGTCTTATATGTGGATGATATTTTGCTTGCTAGTAATAAACCTTCTTAAGGAAACTAAGAAATTTCTTTTGAAATGAAAGATCTTGGTGATGCATCTTTTGTATTAGGAATCCAAATTCACCGTGATCCCTCATGAGGTGTTTTAGGATTATCACAAAAGACCTATATGGAAAATGTATTACAAAGGTTTAGCATGCAAAACTGTAAACCACTTGACACCCCTATTTATTAAAGGAGACAAGTTTAGTCTCAAAAAGTGTCCTAAAAGTAATTTCTAATCCAAGTATATGGAAAATATCCATTTTTGCACCAGCAGTAGGAAGCTTAATGTATACGTAAATCTTGCATTTAATGTTGGGATGCTTGGTCAATACCAAAGCAATCCGGTGAGAGAACATTAGGTTGCAGCCAAAAGAATGATGAGATATTTACAAAAAAATAAAGAACTACTTGCCTATATATTTGAAATCGGATCATCTTGAGATCATTAGGTATTCTGATATTAGTTAAATTATATGGCTGCATAAGTTTATTAAGGGACTGAAAATTGTCAACAAGTGTCGAAAGACCACTTAAGGTTTATTGTGACTATCAGAAAGCAGTCTTATAACAACAAGAGTTTATCAAAGTCTAAGCATATAGACATTAAGTTTCTTGTTGTGAAGGAAAATGAACAAATAGAAATGCAACTTGTAGGATCAAACTCCATATTAGCGGATCCATTTATGAAAGCGTTATCATCTTCAATGTTTCACATGAGTGTAACAATTTTGATAAAATTTAATATAGTGGGAGTTTGTGTTGTCCTTTCATTAATTGTTCTATTATTTAAAGTTTGATCTCATTTGGTTAAGTTGGACTAGTTGGAAGAATATGTTGATATTTATTATGATTTCATGCTACATATCTACACTTTTGATCTATGTCATTTAGTTTGATTTGTATACGTGATTACTATGGATTTATTTGCGAATCAATTACAACGACTGCCCCTTTAGTCCTTATACTTGTTGTTGGGATTGGAGTCAAAACCAAGGTGAAGGTCAAAACCGCGGAGGAGAGGAGTCAAAACCGGGGACCGAGCGGACGCCTGTGAAGGACCAGGCGGACGCCTGATGAAGGCAGAAAGGATCAGAGCTTTGATTCGAGATCTAGGGGAGATCCAAGGTGAAGAAAAGCAACAACAGATTTTCGTACAGCGCACGTGCAGAATTCGTGCAATGCACGTGCAGGCTCGGTGGAGCGCACGTGCAGATTTCGTGCAGTGCAGATTCTTCGTGTGGAAGATGTGCAGGGATCTGAGAGCTTCTAGGGTTTATGGTTGAAGAAAGACACGTGCCAAATAGGTCAACGATCGTGCGGAAGATCAGAAAGTCCGAAAAGTTCGTTTGTTTTTTATGAGATCTGCAGAAATTTGAGGTGGAATTTGGAGATGCAGAGTTCGGATCTGGAGGTGTTTAAGGGATTTTGGGGCAGTCAAGGTGGTTGGAGAAAAATATGAAAGAAAAGAGATTGCATCAGGCACTTGCGTAAGCAACCGACGATGCAAAGGTGAGTGGTATAAGCCGGTTTGACCACGTGAGAAGAGGAGGACTTCTCACAAACAACGGATGGGGGTTAAGAGGATGTTTTACTCTACCGACAACATCAAATTCGTTCCGGGTGGGAGCAAGAGGCGTAAAGACCGGCCTATTGGTGTAAAAGGGAGAAACATCAATAAATGGTGTGTTAGGGTGGAGAGGTGACAATATGTAGCTGATCAGCAAGGAGACAGTCACAAGTACCTAACAGAGAGCGATAAAAAGACCACAAGAAGACAATGCAAGAAGCAAGGTGTGTCCGAGTTTCATGGGGGAATTGCAAGGGGGTGGATCTAGGAGGGAGAAGGCGAAGTTAGACTTGCAAATAAATCAAGGTAGAAGTTGATTTGGGGATGCAAGAAGAATCTAACACGGAGAGGTTGAAGCGTCGCTTGGTTTCAACTCGCCTTATTAATTGAACGTGGAGGTTCATGGTGGATGAGCGTGGAGGCTTATCATCATCAAGGAGGAGCTTGGTGTTACAATGGTGGTGTAAAAATATTTGGTGGATCATTCTCTGGTGGGAGTATGATAGGAGCATGTCACAATGGTGGTTTATGTCTCCAGGTGGGAGATTGTTGGGATTGGAGTCAAAACCAAGGTAAAGGTCAAAACCACGGAGGAGAGGAGTCAAAATAGGGGACCGGGCGAACGCCTGTGAAGGACCAGGCGGACACCTGATGAAGGCAGAAAGGATCAGACACTGGCGAGAGGAGTAAGCGGGCGCCTGGTCAGGGGCAGGCAGGCGCCTGGTAAGCCGGACTACAGGAGTTGGTGTGGAGTAGGAGGATTGTAATTAAGGAATTATCTCCTTATTAGTTAAGGAGATTAATTCCCATATTCACAATTATACTCCTTCCGTCTCAAGGACTCCGGGTAAATTAAGTTTTGATCAGGAATATGTTTTGTATCCCTATAAATATATTGTGACTACCACCATAATATTTGTACCCAAAAGGAGAGGTTAGGATATCAAGAGAGAGCACAAAAATAGTGTGTAGGAGGGGGCCGGGGGCCTAGGGGAGCCATGGGGGCGATCCTACAACCCAGCCATAGTCATACTGTTTGTGTGTTCATCGGGAAAGATAATAGTATGTAGGAGAGGGTTGTTTATGGAGAGTTGCTATGCTAGATCTGTGTGAGTGCATATGTAAGCTGTAACAATCAAACATATTATTATAGTGATATCCTGGCTTGGGGCCTCCGGATATAGCCACGTGGGGGTGGTGAACCGGGTTAACAAATCATGTTGTTCTTGTTCTTTCATATTATTATTTCATGTGTTGATTTATTTCTCCATGTTGATGACTGCTAGTATGGGCTAATGGATGCGGAGATCCCCCCAATTCCCCAACACTTGTATGACTAATGGATGAGATTGTTATAGATGACGACAAAATGCGCACATAAGGGTTGTCATTTGTGTTATATTTATGGTTTTAAAGGAAAGACTTTGTTTGCAACCAAGTGGGAGATTGTTAGAACATGGCTTGCACAACAAGTCATTTAGCATTTCCATTCATAAAATCATACCTATAATGTTAATATAAAATGTAGTGAATTAAAATAATGTGTAGAATTCCTGGATGTAATATTACCTATTTTGATGGGCAAAGTGGTAATATAACATCACTAAGGTTGAAATGGTGTAGTACCTAAATGAGGTTCCTATTGGTTTCATATATAAAGGGCTCTCCATCATCCCTAGAAATCACTACATCATTCTCTTATTCTCTCCTAAATAATCTTCATTAGTTGCTAGAAGTACTAGAGAGAAAGGCACAATCATTTAGAAGAACTCCGTCCCCTTAATTCTTCTTCTTCTTCTTATTCTCCCTACAACATCAAGATTGATTCATCAGGTATACGTTTCCGCCTTCTTCTTCTCCCTTCTCAAACTTATTTCCAGAATTGAGTATGGCATTCAGGGTTAAGATTGTTTTAAAAATATCTCTCTAAGCCTTTTAGGGAGGAGAATTGAAACATCAAAGCTAGAAAAATACTTTTACGCAAATTCATTTCGAATCTATCATCCTAATTCCTAAAACAAGTTTCATAGCCTTAAAGTATAATTGTAAACCAAGTTTAATGGTTTAGTTGCAACATTGATAGAGTTGATTTCATATTAGAATGATATTTGGTATTTGATTGTATGAGAAAGACACAAACAAAAAACTTATTTTTGTGAAAAATAAAATAGTCATGAAAAATTAGAGTTTCATGCAACCATTTAAGTTTTTTTTTTTAAATTATGTGTTGAAGTTCAAGTATATTAGCGACCAAATCATTTTTTTTCTCTCTTTTGGGGGTGGGGGTGGAAGAAAGATTACATAACTCAACAGTTTCTCATCTGCAGCAATATCTCTCCAAGCCTTTTAGAAAGAAGAATTGAAACATTAAAGCTAGAAAAATACTTTTACGCAAATTCATTTCCAAACGATCTTCCTGATTCCTAAAACAAGCTTCCTAGCCTAAAGAATAATTGAAAACCAAATCTAATGGTTTACTTGCAACATTGATAGAGTTGATTTCATATTAGAATGATATTTGGTTTTTGATTGTATGAGAAAGGCACAAACATATTTGTTTAAGGTTCTGACAATTATACGAGTTAGTTGTGGAAAGAAAAAGTACACGTTTTAATTTAATTCATATATTGTGAATACTTATTTAAGTTTTATTGTAATTAATTAGTTCTATTATGCCCGTCGAGTATTGACGGGTTACTGACTAGTTTTATTTGAAAAGGAAACACATTTTTACTGTTAACCGTCAATAAAAAGCCATGACACCTGATTTGAGAAGTTGTTTCTGATCCACTAAATTTATTAGAGTAGGTTTGGGGGAAATTAGTTTCTCCATACATACGTTATAAAAATCCACTTTTTAATATTAGTATTACCCTTAAACCCTAAACCTTAAACCTTGAACCCTATAAAAAACAGGACTTTTTATAACTTTAAGCATGACTTTTTATAACTTTTACTGGAACTAATTTCCCCAAAATTTTCTGAATTTATTACTCTCCCCATTTCGATCCAAAGTTCAAAATTAAATTCAAATACATACGACCGGGTTCCTATTACATTTTTTTTTTAAAAAAGCAAACACAAACTTTCAATAATAATTAAAAAGATGATGCTCCACAACATTCGGAGCTCATCCCAAAGTTGAGGATTTCGATCAAGACGTACAATCATAAATAAATTGTCCACCTCCTGAAAAAGCCAAATTCATCTCGAATTATGAAGCCCAGTCTTGAATCAAATCTCCATTAAGCGCCTATTCGAACAATGACTAGAGATGAACAAATGATTCTCCAAGCATAATTTGGATACGACACAATACTGGCCTTCAAAACCTCCCATTTGGCGTGGAAAACACGATACGGTAACACATTTGGGTCGACAAAAAATGTGCAGCCAAGCATCTAAAGTTCAATTATCATACAAAGGCTCTCAACAAAACGGAGAGAAAGCAAGGGCTCTCATTGAAAAAGAGAAGACAAAGGCTTTCAACTAAGGAGAGAAGACAATGGCTCTCGACGGAGGAGAGAAAATAAATAATATAACGAAAAAATGGTTTGGACTGCACGGAAAAATCGACTGTGAGAGAAGCGCTTATTATGATTAGTGATGGAAAATCATCCGTACCCGGCCTGAACCCGAGGTCGATCACCTAGAACGGGGCGGGTTTGATAAACTGTTTCCAAAACCCGGCGGGTCCGGGTTTGGCAAGTGATGGTAACCCATGGAACCCGTCCCAGCCCCTATACATATGCAGTTTCTATGTTAGTTTGAGTGCCTTGGGCCTTGATGTTTCCTTAATTACAAAGAATTTATCGATAGCCTAAGAGACTAAGGCCCATTCAAAACCCTTACCTTTACCTTTCCCAGCCGCCTCCCCCTTCCCTTTTTTATTTCCTTTCCTTCCTTCCCATTCCATAGCCATTTCAAATCAAATCTGTAATAGACCATGCCAATCTGTCCTCACCCACCTTCCTTCCTTGCCCAAGATCATCATCCCCGCCTTGTATGCCGCCACCCACTCTCCTTCTGTCACGGTCCCAACTCAGAATCAATTGCAGAAATGGAAATAAAGAACATAACAAGTTTTTGGGATGCTTTTCTCCGATTTAATTGACTGAAAGGAAATTACAAAGAAATAACAAAAGTGAAATTGAACTACAAATGCTGAAAGGAAAACACGGAATTGAAGAACAATGGAAGAACATAAATGAACTTAAACGAAAATAACAATAGAAGAAAATAACTCGTCAATGGCCAATGAATTCCATGACCTTCCTCCATGTTTATAGGCTGACCCATGTGGTAGATTCCCTCAATCCAACAACTAACAAACTCACGTGATTTGCATATGGTAACTAACAAACTCACGTGATTTGCATATGAGGGATATGTTCCATTTACCACTTTATCCTTCATAAGTTTATGCAATACTCACAATGCCCTCCTCTACAATTGACCATAAAACCCCTTCTTCTACATTGACCGCAACTCCTCAACATTTGCCGCACCTCAGCTTGACCGCATTTATCCATCGATCGTGACACTTATCCCTCATAAGTTTATTCAATACTCACAATGCCCCCTCTACAATTGACCATAAAACCCCTTGATGTGAACCTTGCCCGAAACCGATAAGACCCAACGATCCAAATGGAACCCTAGATCATTTTAATTAAAGAAATCGGTGAATATTGGCGGATACCTTGACCCAACGCCCCAAAGTAACGCAAACCAAGGACTTTTAGTGATGTGAGATGGAACGATGGAACCAAGACCAACCTTGGGCTAGTGAATGACGCCACAATCGGGGATGGAAAATCGATTGATAAGTCGGATAACGAGCGCCACAAGTTTACAATTGATAAGCTCAAAATAAATAAGAGGAAAATACTCTCAAATATTATTCATCAAAGTTGTATATATCATATCATGATTACAAATGAACAAAAATTGGCTATTTATAGCTTTCTTGGAACATCCCTCTAAGTTTAGGATAATGTAAATACATATGAACATTAACAACAAATAAATTCTAAAGGATAAGATTACATGGAAATGCTAAAAGTCTCTCAAATGAAATGTATCTCAAAAATTCGTCTCTTTTGACCACCTTGTAGTAAATGAAACATATATGTCTCTAGAAGACTCCAAATTAAGATCTGTAAATTGCATATTAAACTAGACATCCATACCTTTCCGAAAATATATTATAAGCCTTATTTGGATAAATATAATGTTCATCATGGTCTGTTGAAGTTAACCCAAAATTATGGACAATGCTGAAAATATCGAACATGCTCAAAATGCCAAAAAGAACATATCTAAAGATCATGACCATGGAATGAACCATGGGTAGACCATGGTTAGGGCTGAAAACTCTCACTCAAATGATGAAAAATCTATTGAAATGATGGTGATTTCGGACCATCCAAACCACTTGATGTTTTCCTAACCGTGTTCGTATCATTCCCTCTCTCTTAAAGAAAATTCGTCCTCGAATTTTAAACATTGTTTTGAGAACGGATCTTGCTATTAGAACCATTCGAAACATCACTTTTCAATCTTAAGAAACCTTGAACTTGTTAGCACACGTAACAATATCCATCCAATCAGTGACTTGAGTAGCAATGAAATAACCAGTAATTATTTTTTTAATGAACAAAAATGGAGACACACTTTGACTCGAGATATTAAAAGGATCCTTATACAAAGGATTTGCGTTGATGCTCTCCAAATCAATCATCCTAACTTCCTCATCTTGTTTATCTCCTTCCTCCACAACTAACACATATTCTTCACACTCTTCACCCTTAATTTTTTTTTTTATTTCACACACATTTTCCTCCTTTTCAATATTCACTTTTATCCTCTCAAAAACCTCAATTTTCTCAATATCTTGTTCCTTTTCAACTATTTTTTCTCTTTCCTCATACTCTTTTTCACTCTCAATCTCATGTTCTTTTCTCACACACTTATTCTCAGTTTCCTCTTCTTTTTTCACACTATCTTCTTTTCTTTCAAACTCTCTTTCTTCCTTACTCTCCTCTTTTTTTATCAATAGTGTTTTCTCTTCCCACACACTCTTCTTTTTTCTCATGCTCTATTTCTCCCTCAATCTTATGTTTCTTCTCACTCTTTTGATTCTCTCTAATTTTTTTATCAAGATAAAAAATAATATTTTGAAGTTTGTTGGAAAATTGCTCCTCCAAAATTTCAAGTCTCGTCTTATCTCGCAATGGAGAGACTCTTTCTTTCTTTCTTTCTTGATTTTGGCGGTAGGTTAGGTTGCTTGTAATATGATCTTTCAATCTTATCAAGCCTCTCATGAAATAGCCCCATTTGTAACTTGATTTCTCTTTCCATCTAACCCAAGAATTCCTCCTTCAAAACTTTGAAATTTTAAGACATATTTTTTTGTGAGAAAAATTTATGAAAACGAGGATTGATGAAACCAAGAAATTGATGAAAACGAGAATCGGATTGATGATTCCAATGATACGATTTTTTTTTTTTTACTTTTATCAAAAGAAGAACGAGATCTTTTTTTTTTTTTTTTTTTGTATCAATAGGAAGAAAAGATAGAAAGACAAATATAGAAAATAGAAAATGAGATAGATAGATAAGTGAAAAGAAAAAAGGATAGATGAAACCTCAATTAAACCAAAGCTCTGAATACCAAATGATGTGATCCTTGCCCGAAACCGACAAGACCCAACGACCCAAATGGAACCCTAGATCGTTTTAATTGAAGAAATCGTTGAAGATTGGCGGATACCTTGACCCAAAGCCCCCAAGTGACGCAAACCAAAGACTTTTAGTGATGTGAGATGGAACGATGGAACCAATACCTCCGCTACCTATTGTAACGACAACCTTGTGCTAGTGAATGACGCCACAATCGGGGATGGAAAACCGATTGATAAGTCGGATAACGAGCGCCACAAGTTTACACTTGATAAGATCAAAATAAATAAAAGAAAAACACTCTCAAATATTATTCATTAAAGTTGTATATATCATATCATGATTACGGATGAACAAAAATTGGCTATTTATAGCCTTCTTGGAACATCCCTCCAAGTTTAGGATAATGTAAATACATAGGAACATTAACAACAAATAAATTCTAAAGGATAAGATTACATGGAAATGCTAAAAGTCTCTCAAATGAAATGTATCTCAAAAATTCGTCTCATTTGACCACCTTGTAGTAAATGAAACATATCTCTCTCTATATGACTCCAAATTAAGATCTGTAAATTGCATATTAAACTAGACATCTATACCTTTCCGAAAATATATTATAAGCCTTATTTGGATAAATATAATGTTCAGCATGCTCTGTTGATGTTGACCCAAAATTATGGACAATGCTGAAAATATCGAACATGCTCAAAATGTCAAAAAGAACATATCTAAAGATCATGACCATGGAATGAACCATGGGTAGACCATGGTTAGGGCTGAAATCTCTCACTCAAATGATGAAAAATCTATTGAAATGATGGTGATTTCGGATCATCCAAACCACTTGATGTTTTCCTAACCGTGTTCGTATTATTCCCTCTCTCTTAAAGAAAATTCGTCCTCGAATTTTAAACATTGTTTTGAGAACGGATCTTGCTATTAGAACTATTCGAAACTTCACTTTCCAAGCTTGAGAAACCTTGAACTTGTTAGCATACGTAACAATATCCATCCAATCAGTGACTTGAGTAGCAATGAAATAATCAGTAATTATTTTTTAAATGAACAAAAATGGAGACACACTTTGACTCGAGATATTAAAAAGATCCTTGTACAAAGGATTTGCGTTGATGCTCTCCAAATCAATCATCCTAACTTCCTCATCTTGTTTATCTCCTTCCTCCACAACTAACACATATTCTTCACACTCTTCACCGTCAATTTTATTTTTTATTTCACACACATTTTCCTCCTTTTCAATATTCATTTTTATCCTCTCAAAAACCTCAATTTTCTCAACATCTTGTTCATTTTCAACTATTTTTTCTCTTTCCTCATACTCTTTTTCACTCTCAATCTCATGTTCTTTTCTCACACACTTATTCTCAGTTTCCTCTTCTTTTTCCACTCTCTTCTTTTCTTTCAAACTCTCTTTTTTCCTTACTCTCCTCTTTTTTTATCAATAGTGTTTTCTCTTCCCACACACTCTTCTTTTTTCTCATGCTCTATTTCTCCCTCAATCTTAAGTTTCTTCTCACTCTTTTGATTCTCTCTAAAATTTCTATCAAGATCAAAAATAATATTTTGAAGTTTTTTAGAAAATTGCTCCTCCAAAATTTCAAGTCTCGTCTTATCTCGCAATGGAGAGACTCTTTCTCTCTTTCTTGATTTTGGCGGTAGGTTAGGTTGCTTGTAATATGATCTTTCAATCTTATCAAGCCTCTTATGAAATAGCCCCATTTGTAACTTGATTTCTCTTTCCATCTCACCCAAGAATTCCTCCTTCAAAACTTTGAAATTTTGAGACATATTTTTTTGTGAGAAAAATTTATGAAAACAAGAAATTGATGAAAACGAGAATCGGATTGATGATTCCAATGAGACGATTTTTTTTTTTTACTTTTATCAAAAGAAGAACGAGATCTTAAAGTATTTTTTTTTTTTTTTTTTGTATCAATAAGAAGAAGAGATAGAAAGACAAATATAGAAGATAGAAAATGAGATAGATAGATAAGTAAAAAGAAAAAAGGATAGATGAAACCTCAATTAAACCAAAGCTCTGAATACCAAATGATGTAAACCTTGCCCGAAACCGACATGACCCAACGATCCAAATGGAACCCTAGATCGTTTTAATTGAAGAAATCGTTGAAGATTGGCGGATACCTTGACTCTACGCCCCCAAGTGACGCAAACCAAAGACTTTTAGTGATGTGAGATGGAACGATGGAACCAAGACGTCCGCTACCTATTGTAACGGCAGCCTTGGGCTAGTGAATGACGCCACAATCGGGGATGGAAAACCGATTGATAAGTCGGATAACGAGCGCCACAAGTTTACACTTGATAAGCTCAAAATAAATAAGAGAAAAACACTCTCAAATATTATTCATCAAAGTTGTATATATCATATCATGATTACAAATGAACAAAAATTGGCTATTTATAGCCTTCTTGGAACATCCCTCTAAGTTTAGGATAATGTAATACATAGGAACATTAACAACAAATAAATTCTAAAGGATAAGATTACATGGAAATGCTAAAAGTCTCTCAAATGAAATGTATCTCAAAAATTCGTCTCCTTTGACCACCTTATAGTAAATGAAACATATCTCTCTCTAGAAGACTCCAAATTAAGATCTGTAAATTTCATATTAAACTAGACATCCATACCTTTCCTAAAATATATTATAAGATTTATTTGGATAAATATAATGTTCATCATGGTCTGTTGAAGTTGACCCAAAATTATGGACAATGCTGAAAATATCGAACATGCTCAAAATGTCAAAAAGAACATATCTAAAGATCATGACCATGGAATGAGCCATGGGTAGACCATGGTTAGGGATGAAAACTCTCACTCAAATGATGAAAAATCCATTGAAATAATGGTGATTTCGGACCATCCAAACCACTTGACGTTTTCCTAACCGTGTTCGTATGTGAACCTTTCCGAAACGACAAGACCCAACGATCTAAATGGAACCCTAGATCGTTTTAATTGAAGAATCGTTGAAGATTAATTGATACCTTGACCCAACGCCCCCAAGTGACGCAAACCAAGGGCTTTTGTTGATGTGAGATGAAATGGTGGAACCAAGACCTCCGCTACTTATTGTAACGGCAACCTTGGGCTACTGAATGACGCCACAATCGGGGATGGAAAACCGATTGATAAGTCGGATAACGAGCGCCACAAGTTTACACTTGATAAGCTCAAAATAAATAAGAGAAAAAACTCTCAAATATTATTCATCAAAGTTGTATATATCATATCATCATTACAAATGAACAAAACTTGGCTATTTATAGCCTTCTTGAAACATCCCTCCAAGTTTAGGATAACAATAAAATAAATGTATGGATAAGCTCTAAGGTTGAGTTCACACTATATTTTCATATGTGAGAAATGTGAAATACCAAAAGTTTGATTAATCTCTAATGTGAACCCAAGAAGTAGATGAATCTAGAGGCAAAATGTGAATTACCGTCTATGAAAACAACCCCATAGTAAATCAGCCATAACTTATTTTAGAAGGATCCAAATATCACTCCGAAAAATTCTTTGGAAACTAGACATCCGTGGATTTCCGTAAATGTATTAAACACCTTATTCACATGAAAATTAAGTCCATGGAGGTCCACCGAAGTTGGCACAAAATTTCTGAAATTTCTGAAAAACTTCCAAAAGCTTTATGAAACAACCATGGCCATGGAATGAACCATGAGTAGGTCATGGTTAGGGCTGAAAATCCACTGAAATGATGGTGATTTCGGACCATCCAAACCACTTGATGTTTTTCTAACCGTGTTTGTATCATTCCCTCTCTCTTAAAGAAAATTCGTCCTCGAATTTTAAGCACTGCTTTAAGGATGAATATGTGATGTACCACACTTTGAAATTTCACTTTACAAACTCGACGAACTTTGAATTTTATGGAACTTGTAATGATGTCCATCCATTCGGCCCATTGTGTAGCGATAAAATAATCGATTATCAACTTTTTTATGAATAAAGAAGGAAAGAAACTTGAACTCGGGATGTCAAAAGGATCCTTATACAAATGATTTGATTTGATGCTCTCCAAGTCAATCATCCTAGCTTCCTCATGCTTCTCATGTGCCTCATCTTGTTTATCTCCTTCTTCTTCTACAAACTCATAAGACTCTTCATGCTCAACACTCGTGCCCCCGATAATTTTATTTTTTTCAACTTCTTCTTTTTCAACTATTTCTTCTTTTTCCACATACTTCTTTTCCCTCTCAATCTTTTGTTCTTTTCTTACACACTTATTTGCATTCTCAATTTCCTCTTCTTTTTTCACACTCTCTTCTTTTCTCTCACACTCTCTTTCTTCCTCACTCTCTTCTTTTTTTTCAATAACGTTTTCTCTTCCCACACTCTCTTCTTTTTTCTCACGCTCTATATCTCCCTCAATCTTCTCTTTCTTCTCACTCTTTTGATTCTCTCTAATTTTTCTATCAAGATCAAAAATAATATTTTGAAGTTTGTTGAAAAATTGCTCCTCCAAGATTTCAAGTCTCGTCTTATCTCGCAATGGAGAGACTCTTTCTCTCTTTCTTGGTTTTAGAGATAGGTTGGGTTGCTTGTAATATGATCTTTCAATCTTATCAAGCCTCTCATGAAATAGCCCCATTTGTAACTTGATTTCTCTTTCCATCTCACCCAAGAATTCCTTCTTCAAAACTTTGAAATTTTGAGACATATTTTTTTTGTAAGAAAATTTATTAAAACAAGGATTGATGAAAACAAGAAATTGATGAAAACTTCCAATAATACGATTTTTTGTCTTTTCTGACTTCTATCAAAAGAAGAACAAGAACATAAAGAATTTTTGTTTTTTTGTTTTTTTTGGTATCAATAGGAAGAAGAGATAGAAAGACAAATATAGAAGATAAAAAATGAGATAGATAGATAAGTACAATGAAAAAGGATAGATGAAACCTCAATTAAACCAATGCTCTGATACCAAATGATGTGAACCTTGCCCGAAACAACAAGACCCAACGATCCAAATGGAACCCTAGATCGTTTTAATTGAATAATCGTTGAAGATTAATGGATACCTTGACCCAACGCCCCCAAGTGATGCAAACCAAGGGCTTTTGTTGATGTGAGATGGAATGGTGGAACCAAGACATCCGCTACTTATTGTAACGGCAACCTTGGGCTAGTGAATGACGCCACAATCGGGGATGGAAAACCTATTGATAAGTCGGATAACGAGCGCCACAAGTTTACACTTGATAAGATCAAAATAAATAAGAGAAAAAACTCTCAAATATTATTCATCAAAGTTGTATATATCATATCATCATTACAAATGAACAAAACTTGGCTATTTATAGCCTTCTTGGAACATCCCTCCAAGTTTGGGATAACAATAAAATAAATGTATGGATAAACTCTACGGTTGAGTTCACACTATATTTTCACATGTGAGAAATGTGAAACACCAAAAGTTTGATTAATCTCTAATGTGAACCCAAGAAGTAGATGAATCTAGAGGCAAAATGTGAATTCCCGTCTATGAACACAACCCCATAATAAATCAGCCATAACTTATTCTAGAAGGATCCAAATGTCACTCCGAAAAATGCGTTGGATACAAGACATCCGTGGCTTTCCGAAAATGTATTAAACACCTTATTCGCATGAAAATTGAGTCCATGGAGATCCACCGAAGTTGGCACAAAATTTCTGAAATTTCTGAAAGCTTCATGAAACAATCATGGCCATGGAATGAACCATGAGTAGGTCATGGTTAGGGATGATGGTGATTTCGGACCATCCAAACCACTTGATGTTTTCCTAACCGTGTTCGTATCACACCTTCTTCTACATTGATCGCAACTCCTCAACATTTGCCTCACCTAAGCTTGACCACATCTTCCATCGACCGTGACACCTTCATCCATCTCTTTTCATCTTCTCGTCCTCGCCCATCTTCTCGTCCTTGCCCATGTTTGATGTAGCCGTTGGTTGTGGGCATGACGAATCTTTCTCTCTCTCTCTCTCTCCCGCGTCGTCTCCTTCATATTGTCAGATCTTTTTGATTTTAGATTTTAAACTTTTTTCTTTTTCCTTGGATGGTTTGCAAAAAAAAAAAAGAAATAAAAGAAAGAGACGGATTTGGTTATTTTCGGACCGGGCCGGGGAGGATACATGTTTTCTGCATTATGGGTCGGGTTCGGTATTTGCTAGTGTTACTGCGGGCTGGGTTCGGTTTTGGGCAAACCCGGCCCGTAACCGACCCATTGCCATCCCTAACTATGGTCACTTCAACCACTTCCACCGATCTTCGTCAAGTTCATCTTCCTCAAATCTGTTTTGAAATTAATTGAAAACAAGAACACAAAAACACAAATAAGAAAAAGGAAAAAAATGTAAAAATCATACAAAGCAAAACAATTGTTTGTAATCTCAAAATTGAGATTACAAACAATTGTTAGAAATCAAGAGCAAATATAACATATCAGAAGAAAGCAGCGGAGAGAAGTTCAGAGAGGTTGGGGATGCTCCTATTACATGTTTGTTAACCATGCTAACACATGCAACAAAACTTGTGACATAGTACTTCTAGAATTTTTCAGCTCATAATAATAATTGGAATAATATGGTAAGAGAACGTCACATTGTAATTCTGAACCATTTGTTCAACCTCCAATTTCAACAGTTCATATAAGAGTATGTTGACCCGTAAGGTCGTGTTCCTTTTGCTTGTGGCTGGGCTCACCGCCCGTACTCCTAATCATGTCCCTTTTTGCGTATCTCTTTGTAATGTGCTCACACATATTTTTTGTCTTCTAAGTCTAGAGTGTGTCTTTTTCTTCGTGCTTTTATTTTCTTGCATGTCATGTAATATATGTTTTCAGTCAATGAACTTGCCTTATAACCAAGTGCTTTCTTAATCTGGACCCGCAAACAATTAATCCCACCTAATAAAAGCAATCAATGAAATCTGAAAAAATTTTAGACTGTGATTAATTGAGATGAGAACTAGGGCCGAAGGCAATCAACGAAGTTCACAAAAGCAATCAATGAAATCTGAACAAATTTTAGACTGTGATTAATTTTAGACTGTGATTAATTGAGATGAGAACTTAGTCAGGGTCGAGAATTCCGAAATAGTTATAATATCTTAGGCGGGACGTAGGCATTTCATGAACGCCTAGCGCCTAGGCGGGGCCTAGGCGGCCTAGACGGACATATTTTAGAACACTGGTTTCAACAATTTATTAAAATTATGCATCCATTTTTACTCAATCACCCTAACCCCATCTAAAATTGTTAACAAAATCTAATGAATGTTAACGTGATTAATGTGTTGAAGTAAAACTAAAGTTTCAAATCAGGTTGTAATGACTTCCATCCAACTAATTCTCATAAGCTTCACTCAAGAATTAAAGTATCCAGCAATTATGTTAAGTTTCATTAGTTATTGTTAGATTTTATTAATGATTTTGAATATCGTTTGAGAGTTTGGGTAATATGTATTTTTAGCACATCGGTTAAAACTGTAAAAACAAATTACATAAGTGAATAAATGATTATAACCGAAGCTTGGATAAAGTACGAATGATTCATAATATCTCTAAGATAATCATGAATATTTCAACAACATTAATTATAAGTGAATAGTTTTAATTACTTAAGACTTGCTTTAAAAATTATTTTTTCTTCCATTGATTCATGCTTCTTCTTATCTCTAATCCTTTCTCTTAAATCTTAAATTTGTTATTGTTGCTTATTCTATTTTAATTTGTATAATTTGATTTCACATTTATTAATTGTTCATTTGCAATTAATAAATGTGAAATCAAAATTTTATTTTTATTTATGGTATTTTTTATTTCTAAATCTTGTTTAAATAAGTTTGAAGAAGATAATTGAATCAACGATCCCCGAAAAATTACCTTTTTCCGGTAAATGCGTTGAAAATGATACTTTTCAACACCAAATTAGGTGCTTGATATCCTTTCACCTTCATTTTTCGATGTGGTCCAGTTACTTTTATTTATATCGTATATGCAGACATTCTCTCATTGGTCGAGAGCCCTTGCATCCTCTCTTTTGTCGAGAGCCTATGTATCATCTCCGTGTTGAGAGCCTTGTTATAATGGTTATATGTTTTCTTGTTGTATTGCTTGTGATGCTTAGTTGGGCACTTGTTGCCGACCCAAATGTTTTAATTTCTCATGTTCTCAATGCCAAATATTATCCATGTGAGGATTTTGTGAATGCCGAGATGGGGCAGTTTCCAAGTTATTCTTGGAGAAACATTTGCGCGTCTCAAGTCATTACTCATAAAGGCGTTCCATGGAGATTTGGCTTCGGCGTTATCAATAGTGAAAGGGTTCGGGTGATACTTATAGTTTATAGTTCTACTAATCCTGGGATGTATGAATTTGGAAGTATTATAGGTGTTTGTACCTTATTGTTTGATTCCATTTCTTCTTTTTAGTCATACTTGTACAATGTTCCGCGATTTCTACGGCGAATTTTATTTGGAATGAGCCTGTAAGTGATGTGGAGTGCTGTAACGACCCGAGCCCGCAGGCCCGACCCGTTACACAAGTACCACGCATCGGCCCAATGAATACAAATATCTTGGGTCCACTTGGCTTACCACAGGCCCATCCAAAAATCCTTGGACGTATTGGTATTCATTGGTAATTCGTTGTACTTTAAGTACCACTCCAACCAAGGATATCCCACCGATGTGGGATATCACAAGTAGAGCCGTCAATTCGGGACAACGGGACGGGACGGGACAAAACTATATTGTCCCGCCAACTATACGGGACGGGACGGGACGTGACCAATTTATCGCGGGACGTGAATACCCCGTCCCGTCCCATCCTACCTCGGGACGCGGGTCAATTCGGGACAAAGACGGGATAGGTTAACGCGATCACCCGATCACAAAATAACGATTTTGAAATAAATCCAACAAATACTAATACTAATACTTAGTCCTTACATAACTTGGCAAGTTTGTTCAAAAGAAAAAAAAAAGGCAGTAAGTTTTTGTTCAACAAATACTAACAGTCTAATACTAATACTTAGCAAGTTTGTTCAAAAGAAAAAAAAAAAAAAGAAGCCAGACAGCATTGCAGCAAGTCAGCAACAGCAACTTCAGTAAGCACCAAGCAGTCCCACACAGCCACAAACAAGTCAGTCCCACAAGTCACTAAGTCAGCAAGTCAGCCTCTCAATCTCAAGTTTTTGTTCAACAAATACTACTCCTCCCGTTCCAAAATGATTTTCTCAATTGTCATTTTTTATTGTCCCAAAAAGTTCTTCATATTTCTACATTTTAGGCTTAAACAAAGCATGGCTAGTGAAGCAAGTGTTCATATCCTTAAAAAAATTTGAATAATCAAACGCGAAGATCATTTTGGGTTGGAGGGAGTAATAGTCTAATACAAATAAATGCTTGTATCAAGTCTCAATAACTTTGAGATATTGAAATGGTCCAAATGGAACTGGGTTTCATTTCAACTTTCAACTTGGGCCGCCGGCTTGGGTTTTTTTAATTGGGCTTGGGCTGCTGCTGTGTTGGGTTTTAAAAATGCTGGACGTCCCGTCCCGTCCCGCGTCCCATACGGGACGTCCCGAATAGTCCCGTATTTTTTCGGGATTGGAATATGCTGTCCCGTCCCGTCCCATATATATGGCATGACGGTCCCGAATTGACGGCTCTAATCAAAAGTGCCTTCTTGTTAATCTTTATTAATGCAAGTATGTGTGTTTGCCTAAAAAAATAAAAAATAAAAAAATGCATGGTAGATTTCCCGTGCAAGCGAAAACAAACCCTCTAAATTGGCAACAACCACCCAAAGAGGACAAATATATAAATAAATAAAACTTAAAATAAACACTAAATATCCCCTGACTGAAAAAAAATAATCCAGACTTCCAGTTGAGAGAACTAATGGCGGGCAGTTCTCTCTCCCTATTATCGTCATCATCACCGTCCGCATTTCCACCCAATTCCACTTCCGATTCCCCTTCTTCTTCCACTAGATTTTACTATCATAAGGATTTCAGACCTTACCCTAGATCTACTCGTTCGATTTCTTCTGGTTTCAAGCTTAAGGTTACATCTGATGGCTCGCCGGACCAGTTTCTTCAGAACAATTCCATTGCGGATTTTATGAGGTTCAAGTCTGGGACCGCCGGTGAATTGCAGACTGCCGTTGTCAGTTACCGGAAAAGGTTCCCTTGGTCCATCCTCCAACCATATCTTCAGGTACTTTACCTACATATTGCATACATATCCCTCCATCCCCCGAATGATGTTTTCAGTTTTTTTTTTTTGTTAATGGGAATGAACTATGAGCAATAATATTAGGTTAATTTAATTATGGAAATCTAATATTTGTTATTAAGAGTGATTATTGGATTTTCATTAGACAATTTAACTTCAAATTATTGCTCAAAGTTCTTTTAAATTAACAAAAAAGAAGGAAAAAAACAAGTAAGAACATCATTGCAGGACAGAGGGAGTATTTTTTTTTAGTTGAGATAGATTTATATTTTTAGTTGGTTTTGTTGATCTAATATCATTTTTTTTTTTTTTTAAAACCTGTAGGTTGATTTGGTTTCAACAATTCACATTGCTGATAAAGAGTAAGTTATCTTACTATGTCTATCCGATCAGTAATTTTGATATAAATTTGTGTATTTGTTGGATATCATTCATTCACTCTGGTCACGAAATAAGTATCGTTTTTTGTTCTGGAATCTCACCAATTTTGGGATGTAGGGGTTTCATCTATGTAATCTTGAAGCTGAAGTTTGATGTGAAGTTCTATTGATGCTTGCTTTTTGCTAATTTCACGTTGTTCAGATGTTTCCTTTCGTGTCATGTCTTCTATTTAAGGTTGAAGCTGAAGTTTGATGTGAAATTTTATTGATGGTTCCTTCTTGCTGATTTTTTGCATGTGCCAACCCCTCTGTTTAAGCACTATTACTGTTGCTTTGCTGTTATTAATATCCCTTCAAAGATCTGGTAATTGCTTGTTAGGTGGCTGTTAGTGGCTTGATGGTGTCTTTATTGGAGTTCAGTTGTCTTCAGACGCGACTATCCGTGTATTTGTCCACTCGAATATATCCCAGTCAATAAGTCCCATTCATAGTTAGTTTCCTTATTTTGTTAATTTAGCAGGTTAATGAAACAAGTTTTCTAGGAGAATCCGTGAACAGTCAGGGCCGGTCCTGTTGAATTTGGGGCCCTAGGCTAACTATGCTTTCAGGGCCTTTAACTCTTGTTATGGGCAATAGTGCGATGTGGCGTTCGCAAATCTCTACTCTCTATTTTTTTCACCGATCTCTTTATACATGCAAAAACTAAATGTTTGTAAAGAGAATTACAAGATTATATATAAATTTTGCCACCAAATTATACAAAAATTTATGTCCCTTAAAATGAAATTTGGACACTCATTTAGGGACAGAGGTAGTACTAATTAAATTAAAAAAGAATGAAAGAAGAAAGTTTAAAGTAATTAATGGGGGAGGAAAGTCCATGCAAAGTTTGAAGGAAAAAGTGGTTAAAGAGGAAAAAAAATTGTAGCTACTAGGTTTTGAACCCAACCCACATGACACAATGATTCTACAAGTAAAACACTTAGCCACTGGAACACAAAGATAATTGTTTAAATTATGGGGCCTTGTTTATATATACTGATTCTAGAAATTTGGGGCCCTAAAAACGACTAAATTTTCGGTGGCCCTAGGCGGCCGCCTCACCCCTCTTGGTACAGGGCCGGCCCTGTGAACAGTCATGTTGTTGCATTTTGATTGACCAAAGATCTGTGTCCAGATTTGAAGCTAGCCTTTGTACTTGGGAATTTTTTAAGTTTGGAGAAGAGGAAAGTGGTAATCCGTGATCGAATGATCTTGATTTAAGTTGGAGTTCAATTTCAAATTGCTTCTATGTGGACTGTGGAGACAAAGGTGTAAAACTATGTAATGTGTATGCAGAATGATTATAGAAAAGTTAATGTTGATTTATATAACGGTTCTGAGGATATAATTATTATCATAATAGCTGTATCCATGGCATAACAACAACATGACTAAATTCGAGAAGAGTGATAATTGGCTACCATAAAACCAAAGTCAGCATTCACAATGCAGGTTTGCTAAAATTGTTTCACCACTGCACTAATGGACAATGCTACACACAAATAGAGTAGTTAACAAAAAAAAATAAAAATAACATAAGCACTAAATCCTCGTGTATAAATATTGTAATTCCAAAGTAATTTTGATAATTAATCCGAGAGTTGGAAAACTGATTAAGATCGATCAATACATGATTTCTGTCTCCTGTGATAAAAGTTTTTTTTTTTAAAAAAAAAAAAAGAAAGAAAGAAAAGAAAGGAGGGATGGCTCTGGAGCTGTCACTATCTGACTTTTTCTTGACATTGAGCATGAAGATTTCATGGAGTTTGATGGAAAAGCAGGCGCAGAAGGCATTTAACTCTGCCCTTCTATTTAGTTCGCTGAACAAGTATTGTTCTTGAGGCTGTATAGATTTTCTTAAACTGTTTTCAGGTCCATGAATTTCTGTTTGCCGTTTTATGCACATATCGTATCTCTCCAAAAATCTCATTTGCATGATTGATTTTTTTTTTTTTGATTATTTCAAGTTCCCTTGAACTTATGCTTCTATTTAGATTGCGTTGAGTGTCAAAGTATACCAGATACGCCAGTTTGAATTACAAAATACTTTGAGCAGGTACTTTGCTACCCTACAGAAGGAACTTGAGTCCTATGATTGTGTTCTTTATGAGATGGTGGCTAGCAGGGAGAGTCTAGAAAGCAGAAAAGACCCTTCAGCTGCAGCAAGACTCAAAAGCACAAAGTCTAGGGGGTTTAGTATTATCGGTTTCATTCAGAGACAGATGGCTAGATTTCTTAGTCTTGATTTCCAACTAGACTGCCTTGACTATCAGACACAGAATTGGTACCATGCCGACCTTGACTTTGAAACCTTCGAGTTACTTCAGGTTCTATACTTTTAACCCTTTTTTTTTTTGCTTTCCGTAATCACCCCCAACACTAAAGAATAATTGCCTTCCACATCAAGATTCACTTAGTCCATCTAGCAACTAACGCCAAAGTCAAGACTTCTAAATTTGCAAAGAATAAAAATGAAGATTCGAGGAAATAAATTACTCCCTCCTTTTCACATTAATGACTACTACATTCCATTTTGGACGTTACACGATTAAGTTTCCAATTTCTAAATTAAGCATTTAATTAAAAAGAAATCTCAGTTTTTTTTTTCATGTTCAAACTAAGATAGTTTTACTGCATATTATAGAAAAAATATTCTTTAGTGCAATTCGTGAGAAGTACAAAGGTGTGTAAGAAATTAAGTAACTTTCAAATATATACTATTGTATATGGAACAAAAGGAGTATTAGTTATTAACATATTATGTAGTAAGAAGAAACAAACAATTTGTCAATGTGTGTCTCAAATTCACTAGTGAGGAAAAAGTTGAAGTTTAGATAGGATTGTTTTATGCTTGTAGATTTGCTCGGCTGTTAGATATTCAGGGATGCTAAGTAATATTCCCTCCGTTCCAAAATGATCTTCCCATTTGACTATTCAAACTTTTTAAGAAAATGAAACTGCTTCACTACCAGTTTTGTTTATGGACTTCTAAGCCCAAATTGTAGAGATGGGAAGAACTTTTTGGGACAATGCGAAATGGCAAATAGAAAGATTATTTTGGGACGGAGGGAGTATGTGATTACTTGTGAGACGTTATTAATAATCTTAAGCTATTCCATCAACTATTCCAGCGCGAAAAAGGTGAGAGCTTCTTCACGTTTGCCAGAGATATGACTCTAAGATCAACAAAGGCGTTGATACAATCGACTTCTATCCCAGAAGAGCTTGGTCCCTGGCGATCCAAACTTTTGTGGGCATCTCGTGTTCTACCTATGCCTCTTGTTGGCCTTGTTCTTATAGGAACTGTTTGTGCTGACGTTGAAAGCAAGCCATCAGATTTTCCAGAAATAGAAGCCTTGTCGCGACTCGATTTTGGTGGTGCAATGAAGGTCTTTTTGGCCAAGAGGCTAACATCCGAGTAAGTTTATGAGCAAGCTAAGTCATTTTTTGTAATTTTCTCTTTTTTTTTTTTACTTTTTTTTTTTTTTTTCTTTCTTTTTTCTGTTGATTAATAGCAGTTTGGGAGTGAAAAAAAATTCTGAAAGAGGGGTAAAATCATTTTCACTAATTAAAAGGGGGCAAAAGAAATTTCTTCACACAAGCGGGGCAAGTTCGATAAACTTAAAACTAAAACCCCTACTCCCTCCTTCCCATTTAAAATAAGACATTTGCTCAACTTGATTGCACTTTGACCAATAATTTGAAGAAAAAACAATATCCAATTAAAATCTAAAAATTATTATTAAGAGTATTATTAATCGGTGATACAATAACAATTTTTAAATTTTCATTAGAATCAATATTTTTTCTTCAAATTATTGGTGAAAGTGCAATCAGTTAAGCAAAAGTCTCATTTCAAATGGGACTGGGGCAGTTATCTTAAAATATTTGCTAGTATTTTTCTAATCAAATTTGGGCAATTGGCCACATTTACCCACATGTATGTCCGTCAGTGATTAACGGAATGCCATTTTCTGTCTGTAGTTTCACAAATGTGACTGCGGAAGTAGAGGAGGAATCTGTGATAATCGGGGAAAGAAACAGAGCTGCAACAGAGGCTCTTAGAAACGCAATAAACAAGGGGCAGAATAAGGTAGCTATTCTTTATGGGGGTGGGCACATGCCAGACTTGGGACGGAGATTAAGAGAGGAGTTTGACCTGGTTCCTTCTAATGTGAGGTGGATAACGGCTTGGACCATTGTTAGAAACCAGAACATAACGAGCAGTTCATCCCCGTTCTTGAAAACGGTAGCAGAAGTTCTTGGTTGGCCATTAAACAGATATCAAACACTGGCATTGTTGATATTTTCGTCCGTTCTTGCTGTGGATCTCTGGTTTTGGGAGCTGTTTTTCGATACAACTGTGAATTGGGTTTCACAGGTGGGTACGGAAGCTTTTCAGATTCTTGATAGTGCAAAGTTAATGTAATTCAATTTTATTGAAAGAGATCGTACTAGTTTGTACATGGTTTTTGTGTATACTGTAAACGAAGAAATTGATTGTAATTTGTATGCATATACATTCTTCCCGAAGATTACTAGAGAAATATTACTAGGATATGTTGTGAACATGATCATCCTTATTCTTCTTGTTTTCCCTGCTTCTTTGGTTGAATGGATATTCACAACAGCAGTGGCAAAGATTGAATTTGGTGAGGAAAATGTTATACTCCCTCCGTCGTCCCAGAGTAAAAGTCCTATTTTCTATTTTGGTATGTCTTAGAGTAAGTCATTTTCCTAAAATGACAAAGAATCCTTTACTATTCAACTCACTCATTCTCTCTCTCATACTTACTTTTTACACCAATCAACTTACTATTCTCTCTCCAACTTTATTTTTACACTCACAACACTTACTTCACTTCTACAATTTCTTAATCTCCGTGCAAATGGGAGGTAGGACTCTCATTCCGTAGCCCTTTTATCAGACCTATTTGTTTTTAAATTTAAACTTGAAATTCAAAGAAACAAGTGTCGCTTTGGCCGAGTGGTTAAGGCGTGTGCCTGCTAAGTTCATGGGGTTTCCCCGCGAGAGTTCGAATCTCTCAGGCGACGGTTTAAATTTTTGCTCAAATTAGCTCTCATCTTCAATTTACGAGTTGTCATAATTTTAAATTAATGTGTGTATGGTAATAAGGTAAAAATTAGCAATGCAAGTAAGGAAGCATTCATACATCTAAACTTTGTGCGATATTTTTTTTTTTTTTTGATTTAGAAGTTTTCTGTTGATTTCAATTATATGAACTCTGTGAAATATTTTTGAAACGACATAAACCGACTTGATTAAGTGGGACCCGTCGATTTTGGGCCCATACCTCATAAGAAGCCCATAACTTAGGGCCGGCATCTGTTATGCCGAGTGAAGATGATTTCAGCGAGGTCGAGAACAAAGAAAACCTTATCTCCGACTCGGTCTCTGTGACGAGTCAAGTTGGAGGACATGCCGATATCTAAGAAGCTCAATCCCCAGTCGGCCTCTATGACGAGCCGAACTGGATGACGGGCCGACTACCTCAAAACGGTATTACCATCCCAATATCTAAGGGAGTCCACTTGCAGAGTTCAATCACAACTCTAACACTGTGAATCCTTATCTTAACAAGGATATCTCTGCTACAATACAATCAGGATATCCATCATCCTTATCAGGAGTCTATCTCTAAGGAATACGAGTCCTAGATCAACACGGGCATTCTGGCTTACTTGACAAGTGAGGACTCATTCACCCATGCCTATATAAACAGGTCCTCTATACAGAAAACGGGTAATGAACTCTTTTGGCTCTAAATATAGTCAATTGATTTCTCTTCATTTCATACTCAATCCGTACTCTTATTCTCACGCCGGAGGGCCTTCGCCGGTGAAGCCCCGGCGTAGTTTACGTGTGCTCATTGTGCGCAGATCCATACGAGGGAGTTCTCATTGCTGGATTTATCTGAACCGCTAGACGAAGGCTGATCCGGTACGTTTTTGGCAGCATCAGTTTGGTTCCATTGCCGGGAAACGTCCGATCAGAGAACTTCTTGTCCGGATAACCGTAATTTCCTCATGTCTGGAATTCGCGCTGATGGTCAGGAGGTTAGCATTACACCAGACGCTAATCTCAATCCGCCACCACCTAACGTGGCAAATAATAATGTTTTGAATCAAGGGCTCTCTCCTCCGCCTCAAAGAGCTGGTATGCACACACGCTCCAGAGGGCCTCCACCTGAGGTTACCCAGCATTATGGACGGAGGAGACGAACAACTTCACGTCCTCAGAATACTGAAGCTGGCCCATGTAGGCCACCACCAATTGACCGAAGGGTGTTACTCCAACAAAACCTTTCGACCCTCCAATAGCTAGCCGACGCTCAAAGGGCTCTTCTAGAATTCGACCCTGACCATTCCTTGGCACCCTTCATCCAGCCCTCTGGCACTAGAGGAGCTCTGGAAGACGGAGAGAGGAGCAACCTTAGGGGAAACCCACGTACTGAAGACAGACGTCATCAGGAACCACGTGACGCACCCCCAGGAAACCGAGCTGCTCAACCGAGCCGACTAGAAGGCCGACTCGGCCAAATTAATAATGGAGGAATAGATCTGAGGGATCAGATAAACCAGAGGAGGGAAGAAGAGGCAGAGTCTCCAGATGTAAGAATTTTGGGAGAAAGGCGGCGATGGGAGAACCAACATCAGGCCCCACCAAGGCAGGCACCACCAAGGCAGGCACCACCTCGCCGTACTCCACCGAGACGACCTCTAGATGATCCAGAGATAAGACGGGTCGCTGGAAGAGGCCGAGACAAAGAACGAGAGAGGCCTAGGAGTTCTCATCGTAGCTCGGGAATAAGCGAAAGGCTTATAATGGACCTACAGGAGAGGCTAGATAACATAGAAATGAACCAGGGGCAGAGAAAGCCCAGGACTGACTATGATGCAATGCGTCCATTTTCACAATGGATCAAAGATTCTCCACCTACTCCAAAATTGAAATTACCTCACCTGGACAAATACTCTGGCAACTCAGATGCTTTGGATCACCTCCAATCCTTTGAGGCTATGATGGCACTAGTGTCCAACCAGGACAACGTACTCTGCAAGGCCTTTGCTAGTGCGTTGACGAGAGCAGCCAGGTCTTGGTTCATGGACCTGGATAGAGGAAGCATTGATTCCTTCTCTAAATTAAAATCGAGGTACTTGGAATATTTCGCCACTGCAGGGGCAAGAAAGAAGAGGTTGTCAGACCTAGCAAACATAGTTCAAGGGAGAAACGAGTCAACAATGAATTTCTATAATAGATTCAGAAACTTGTCCGACTCGATTGAAGAGCGACTCACCGACCGAGAGATTATAATGCGCTTCACTAATGGGCAGAGATCAGGCGATCTCACTTATGAATTGCCGGTAAGAGAACCTCTCACAAAATCTGAACTATACCATGTGGCTTATGCAACGGCTACTGCAGAAGAGAAAAAGTTGCTGATGTTTGGAGACCGAGATCGAGAAGGAGGACGAGAGAGCAAGCCGCCTCCTTCCGACTCGGCCCAAGGTACCAATGGAGGTGGAAACCGAGGGAAGAATAGAACGAGAAGGACAGAGGTTTTTACCCCCCTCACAAAGCCGATCTCAGAGATAATGAACGTGGTAAATCTCCCTGATCCAAAACCTCTCAAAGACAACCCAAAATTCCATAGGGACACAAGAAAATACTGTGCCTATCACAGGGACAATGGGCACGAGACAGATAATTGCTATGCCCTAAAGAAAATCTTGCAGAGGTGGGCCGATCAGGGGAATATTAATGAGTTCATAGAAAGGAAGGACAACAAGAGCCTGAGAGAGGACGAGAAGGAGGATAACCGAGAAGATAGACCACCCCGGGCAAAGCTAATTGGAGTAATAAGGGAGGAAATCCCTTCAAACACCAACCTAAAAGAGCAGATCTATGAGCTGAGCAAGGTCTATCACATCCCCCCTTGGATTCACAAAGGGGAAGAAGTGATCAGCTTCTCTCCAAATGAGCTAGCCGGGAACAGGGCGATGAGAGAGTAACCACTGGTAATCACGGGCAGAATAGACAATTGTGAGTCAGATAGGCTCCTGATTGACTCGGGGGCCGCCAAAGATGTGCTCTACTACAGAACCTTTAAAGAGATGGAGCTGCCAGATACCATGCTGACCCCATACAATGGAAGATTAAAAGGGTTCACAAACCACAAAGCCGAGGCAAAAGGGACTGTAGACCTGGTATTGGAAGTCGGTGAGTGTCTCTATAAAACCTCGGCAACAATCACGTTCATTGTCATGGACTTAGCAAGTGATTACCATGCCATCCTCGGCTCCCCCAGTCAAAGAAAATTAGGAATGGTTGCCTCCCTCCCTCACCAAAGGGTGAAGTTCCCAACCCCGGCAGGCATTAGTTGTGTCCCCGGCTTTCCTAAGCGCTTTTTAGAGCACGTGATGAAATCCAGGAAAGCAAAAACCAAAATGGAGATTGACACTCCAGAAAGAAACATCATTATATCGAGGTCGACAACGGTCACAACATTAGCTCCCAACATCGGCGTAATAACAGTAGATATGCCTGAGGAGTGGGTGGTACTAGATGACGACAATACCATGACCGATATCGAGGTAACATATGGGTTGGATGGATTTGGCTGTATCTCCATGAACACACCTTTGGACGAGCCGAGTGGCTCCACCCTCGCCCTCGTCCCAACCTCGGGGGCCACAATACCCGACCACATGGATGCCGAGATAGACAGACTCCTAGATATGGAGAATTTGAGCCTAGAAGGCAAAGACAAGGAGAGAGTCAAACAAATCATTATGGAAACCTTGGAGTTCAGGGACGGTCGTGAGCTAAAACCAGTTGACCAGCTAGACGAGGTCATTATCAACCCTGACTACCCGGAACAGAAGGTAAGAATTGGGAAACAACTCCCCCCCAGAAGAAAAATAGGAGCTTATCAACCTGCTCAAAAGCAACCTAGACGTGTTTGCATGGAGGGTAGAAGACATGGTTGGAGTTAAAGAATCCATTGCTCTCCACAAACTGGAAGTGGACAAGTTTTTCAAACCAGTCAAACAGACACGAAGAGTCTTTTCCACAGATAAAGAAAAACCTATCGAGGTAGAGATAGACAAATTGCTAAAAGCCGGTATCATCAGAGAAGCAACATACCCCGAATGGCTAGCTAATGTCGTCATGGTTAAGAAGCAGAATGGTAAGTGGAGGATGTGCGTTGACTTCACCAACCTCAATAAGGCTTGCCCGAAAGATAGCTATCCTCTTCCAAGAATCGACAAGTTGGTGGATTCCATTGCTGGACACCAGACTCTGAGTTTACTTGATGCTTATTCAGGATACCACCAAGTCAAGATGGACGAGGACGACATCGAGAAGACAGCCTTCCAAGCAGCTGGGGGAATATACTGCTTTATAATGATGCCATTCGGCCTCAATAATGCCAGAGCAACTTACCAGAGGATGGTGAACAAAGTATTCAAATCCCAGATCGGCAGGAACATGGAGACTTATATCGACGACATGGTAATCAAGACCAAGTCAGGAAGTCACGTCCCAGATTTGACCGAGACCATAAAAAACTTAAAAGCCAACGACATGAAGCTCAATCCCAGTAAATGTGTATTCGGAGTCACGGCAGGCAAGTTCCTCGGCTTCATGGTGTCGCAGCGAGGCATTGAGGCAAATCCGGAGAAGATCCAGGCTCTTGTCGACATGAAAGAGCCGACATGTGTGAAGGAAGTTCAAAGGCTGAATGGAAGGGTAGCCGCCCTGGGAAGGTTTATCGCCAAGTCGATAGAGAAGTCACCCCCGTTCTTCAAAGCTTTGAAGGGAACTAAGGACTTTGCCTGGACCCCATAGTGCTCGGCATCGTTCCAACAATTGAAAGATTACTTAGGTACTCCTCCACTACTCAGTAATCCAATTATGGGAGAGACACTCTCGGTATTCCTTGCGGCAACAGATAGAGCCGTGGCTGCCGTGTTAGTACGCCTTGGTGATAGCCCCCAGAAAGTTGCGTGTGTACTTCTCCGCTCATCCCATTACGGTTTATACCGACGCGCCACTCAGAAAGATACTACATAAGATGGATAGCTCAGGCAGACTACTCAATTGGTCCATTGAATTGACCGAATTAAATATCACCTACAAGCCGAGAAAGACATTGTTGGCACAACCCCTAGCAGATTTTCTAGTCGAGACCGCGTTCTCAAGTGAACACACGCCGACAATCAGGAAGAGGAAGTTCCCCATGGATAGGGAACCTCTAGAAGAGCTTCCAAATGATTGTTGGGTTTTATACACAGACGGGTCAACAACCTGAGGAAGAAGTGAGCTGGAGTGTATTTAACAAGTCCAGGCGGCGAACATGTGGCCCGTGACTTCATCAGGTTCAAGTTTCCAGCTTCAAACAACCAAGCAGAATATGAGGCCTTGATCTTGGGGATAGAAAGGGCAAAGTTCTTCGGTGCGAACAAACTGGTGGCCTATAGTGATTCCCAACTCGTGGTGAACCAAGTGAAAGGAGAATACAATACTGAGAATCACATGCTGACCAAATACAGAGATCTCGTCCTAAATCTGACTAAGAACTTGGAGTTCTGGGAAATTAGGCAAATAGGACGAGAGCATAATCAAGAGGCCGACTTGCTATCCAAACTGGCCACAACAGAAGAGGCAAATCCCTTAGTCATATATGCTGACCAACCTGCCTACGAGAGACTGGAGATCCTAATTCTTGATGATGAGGAAAGAACCTGGATTGAAGATTACAAGGACTACATCGAGAAAGGAAAACTACCAGAAGACGAGTTGGCAGCCAAGATGATAAAGAAGAAGACGGCCAGGTACATAGTCTGGAACGATATTTTATATCGAAGGTCGTTCTCCAAGCCCCTCCTAAGATGTGTGTCACCCAAGGACACGGAGAAACTGCTAGCTGAAGTACATGAGGGAGTTTGCAGAGGACACCCGGGGGCCAAAACCCTTGCCGATAAGGTGATTACGCTCGGTTACTACTGGCCAAACCTAAAAGAAGAGGCCTATGCCTACGTGAAAAAATGTGACAAATGCCAACGCTACCGGTGCAACAAAGTCTGATTATACCGACATGGCCGTTCGATATGTGAGGGGTCGACATCATCGGGCCTTTTCCCTTGGCCAAAGGGAGAAACAAGTTTGTGATTGTAGCGGTCGACTACTTCACTAACTGGGTGGAAGCTAAGCCCCTGGCAAAGATTACAGAAGAGAACGCCATCAACTTCATCCATGACTACATATGATGTCGGTTCGGCGTCCCTCATTCTATTGTGACCGACAACGGGCTCCAATTTTCTGATGCTTTTACTGAGGAATTAAACAAGCTAGGAGTGAAGCATAGAAAGTCATCAGTCAGTCATCCTTAAGGTAACGGGAAAGCCGAGGCAGCAAACAAGTTGATACTAAGAGCCCTAACCAAGAGTCTGGAAGGAATCCAAGGAAAGTGGCTGGACGATCTCCCTCTTGCTCTATGGGCAGTTCGTACAACCACTCGAGGGCCAACTGGGGAGACTCCCTTTGCACTAACTTATGGATCTGAAGCTATGGCACTGGCCGAGATGGCTCTACCTACTTTCAGAGTAACCAATTATAACGAGGTCGTCAATGAATACAACCGGCTGCTAGACCTAGACATGGTTGACGCAAAAAGGCTGGCCGCTTAGCTTAGAATGATTAACTACAAGCAAAGAACCAAGGCCTATCACAACAGCAAAGTAAAGAAGAGAGTTTTTGAAGTCGGTGACTGGGTGCTCAGAAAGATAGAGTCAACACACTTGAAGGCTCAACAAAATAAACTCTCTCCGAATTGGGAAGGCCCCTACATTGTTACTCACGTTATCCGAGAAGGGACCTACATGCTCAAAACTCTGGAAGGAAAACAGCTAAAGCACCCATGGAATTCCAAGAACTTGAGGAAATATTATCAGTAACATCTCGGCACCCTACCACCTTTTAAAGTTTTCTAGTTAGATTTTTGGTCTTTTTAGCAACTTCTAGTTCAAGACATTTTTCTAGTTTGGTTTATCAATAAAAGTTCTTTTTCCTTCACATGGTGGAGTTCGTATCACTGATACATAACATTAAAGCACGGTTAAGGCATTACCTAACAATGCCGAGATCGTCATTCAAAGTTGAGCACTTACGCCTGATCACTCAAAGCCTAGTTCCAATAACTAGCACGACCACGGCATACATGACGTGCAGAGTCTCTGAGTAAAGGCTAGAACGTCTTGACTCAGAGGAATTTGAACCTAGTTCTAACAGCTAGCCCGCCCAAATTTGAGTTAAGATCTAGACATCTAACTCCACGAACAATTTGGGCCTAGTTTTGACAACTAGTTCTTTCAAATTTAACAAAACTGAGCCTCTAACGCTCGTCATGGCCCATAACGGTGAAAGACCATGGCCTATGGATAGCCTAAACTGGCCTTAGAATCTCGCGTCATTTTAAACCGAGTTAGGCATCTCAAACTGATATCCCCTAACTAAATGACAATCAAAAAGATAACAAGGGTTAATTTACACCTTAAACCGAGGTAGACAAATCCCTGCAATAACAAGTGTTTACGCCTCACAGTCAACACTGGACCAAGGCATACAAATACTTTAATAAAAAAAAATAACAGTGTTTATGCCCCCCAGACTACACTGGGCCCAGGCATACGAATACCAAACAAAATTAAATTATTTCAGCCAATCCGGCTTACAGACATAAAAATCAAATTGTCAAACAACCCACTCGGCTTTACAAACCAACTATCAATAAGAAGTGTTGATAACTTAATCCATACCGGCGTTGCCATCGTTCTCGGCCTTCTCAAGGAGCTTTTCAAAATTACCAGGTTCCAGCGCAGGTGGGTCCCAAACAGGCCTGTTTTTTTTACGGTCTCGGGCCTTGATAACCTTGAGAATGCCTTCGGAAAACGGAACCAGAGAATGGGCCACCCTAGCCTCGACACTATAAGCATCCTGATGAAAGAGACGAGCAAACTTCTCCAACGGCACATTGACTTCTGGATCAACGTATAGAAGACGAGTCAAATTGGACCAAGCATCGTTATAAACCGTGCCGCCTCTATCGCTCAAATACGCCCTAAACTGGGGTCCCCTCTTGTAAGTCTCAACAACAGCCTTCTCCCTATTCGTCGCATCCTCCTCCAAATGAGCATACTGGTCTTCCAACAGATAAAGCTTTTCCTCAACCATGGCCTTTTCTCCCGCCAGTGTCTCGGCACGTTTCCTCTCCTCCTCGACCTCGCTTTTCGAGGCTAACAGGGACGCCTTCAACTTTGTTGCCTCAGCCTGAGATTGACGTTGCAACCCATCGAGAGAAGCTTTTTCTTTCTCCAAGGTAATCACTTTACCATTGAGATCACTGTTGGAACCCTTGAGCTTCGCCATCTCAGCCTCCGTTTCCCGTAGAGATTCGTAAGTGTTGGTCCCAAAGAGCAACAAGGGTATGAAAAATAGCTAGAGAGGGGGGGGGGTGAATAGCTGTTTTAAATTTCTTTTCGTACCCTTGATAAACTCAATTGCAAATGCGCACTTTATCAAATAAGCATTATGATATGCGCCTATGTGAGTGAGTGAAATGCACAGCGGAATTTAGTAATGTAAATAGGCGCAAAGTATGATAAAGGGGGCGCACACACACTCTAAGTATTTTGGCTCAAAGTGGGTGAAATAAGAAACTAAGGCAAATGATATAACAAACACAACACAGTTCAATCAATCAATCTACAATGAATAAACAATCAAATAGTTAGATATGATATGACTTGAAAGAAAATATCAAGATAATAAGTACGAGCTATTTGGAGAGGTTCGATCGGGAAAATGATCTACGTCCTCTACCAAGATGGTTAGTCTTGGATTTCTAATAGAGATCTTATATAATGAGAAAGTGTTACAAATTACAATAGTTTGAGCTTATACACTAACTCAAGATCTAATATTCTATGAAAGAACAAATCCTAGACAATAAACGGTGTATCTCTAAAAGAAAGATCTAAGTGATCAAACTTAAAGAGGTGCGTGTGTGATTTTAGATTCAAGGCTCTTTAGATCTTTGAGATTGAGAGCACAAGAAAACTAAAGTGTTATCGCTTGAGGATCTGGGCTAAGGATGAAGTTATGAAGATGTTCTTGAGAATTCTGGAAATAACAAAGGCAATCTTCAAATCTTCAACGAATGCTTGAGAGAGAAATTCTTGAAATTCTTAGCAACTTCAAATGGTTGAAGTTATGGGGTATTTATAGTACAACCCCAAAAACTAGCCGTTGGAAATCCTTGGTGAGTCAGAGAAAGGACGGATGTGCTGTCGATCAATGAGTGGAGCACGTGTCCTTTTATAGCCGTTAGACACATAACACAAATATGCCCGTTATGGACAGGTGTCCTTAGATGCGGGTGCATACGTGTTATTTAACCACCGTTGGATCATTGGCGTAGTTTGAATCTCTTCAAGTCTTTGAATCTTTAATAAATCACTGAGTGTTAAAAACATTCATCATGCGCGTTGAGTTAGAGAGGCGCATAGCGTATGCGCGTTCTGAATCATCTGAGGTGCATGAGCTATGCTAGGCGCATACTCATGCGCGCGCTTAAGGAGGCGCATGGCGCATGGGTGAGGCGCATGGCGCGTGACTCAAACTCAAAGTGTGATTTTCTTGAATCTTAATCTTCTTGCCCTATTCCTAAGCCTATTCTATTACAATGGACAACCTAAAAAAATGAAGTATAAATACTTCTTACATTTGGGTCTAAAGTCCATGAAATAAAACTTAGGTGATGGATCAATCAAATCTAATCAATCCTATTACATTGAAACTGAGATATAAGTGGGCATACCCAACAATCTCCCCCTATTTGATTGATGCCATTACCTACTATATCAGGGAAAAACATTATACTTGATAAAAACATGTCCAAATAAATGATATTGGTAAATCATGTCTCAAGTTAATGCACACACTAGTCCAAGATATAGATTTCTAATCTATTCCAATAAGGATAAAACATTACAAATGGAAAGATAGAAACAACAGTTTATAATGCATTCAAAATGATATGAGTTTCAGTTTTGAAATGTGTTTAAACAAAGTTTAAACTCAATGCATAAAATAAGAAGCAGTTCAAATATGATGCATATGATTTTAAACAACATTCAATGTTCTACAAACAAGAAGTTTGAGTCAACAAGTTTTGAAACAAAAGTGATGTTTTGTTCTCATTAATACTCAAGGTGTAAGAGTTACATAGTACAAGTATTCAACAGAACAAAAACAAAAGGTGCTAAAACATGTAAGCACTAAATCACTAATAAAAGTTTCTAATCACAAAAAGTTCTAACAACTTACAAACAAATCAAAAACTAAGGGTTGGGAGGAGGCGCGTCGTCATCCTTCAATCCTTCTTCTATTTCTGAAACGGAGCGCTGGATTTGTTTGGAAAGCTGGTGACATCGGTTTACAACACCGTGAGTATCAGTGACACCATCTCTGATATAGCGAAAATGATCCACATTGATGTTTTGATACTCATCAATGGTACGCTGAGTGATAGATTGCTGTTGTGAAAAGTTTTCAGTGAAGGCTTGGAAGTTAGCTTCAACAGCAGCTTGAGCAGTAAGTATATCAGCGGAAACTCTATCTGTGCGCCTGTCTGCATTGGAATACGTAGCATTGAAGTGAGTGACAACTAATTCCTTCAAAACATCAATTTTTGAAAGCAGTGAATTAATGTCAATATGCGCGCCAGGAGCAGAGCTAGAAGAGGGCGCAGGAGTTTCAGGAGCTGTAGGCGCATGAGTTTCAGAAGCTTTAGGTTCTGCGCCAGGATCAGCACCATACACAGTTAAACCTAGGATTTCTAGCTCATCCTTAACTTCTTTGAGTTTATCAACAACACTCAACAGTTTTTGGCTATCTCCAGCCACCATCTCAAACAACTTCCTTATGTCACCCGCTATATTAAACTCTACTTTCCTTATGGCATTAATGAAATCTTGGCCATCAGTGAGTTTGATGCCACATCTATGCGCTCATGAAGGGAGGCAAGAGTACCTTTGAAAAGTGCATTCATCTGATCTATAGCGTCATTCCATTATTGAGGAGTAAGGAAATGTTTGTCCTTGATATTCACATCTATGCGCGCCATCTCCCCCTTAATGGCAGCAATCTCATCAGCTTGCTGAGTAAGCATGGATGTATGAAGCTCTAACTGTGAATTCATCTGAGCTTGGCCTTGCTGGAGTTGCTGTAGTAGTGAAATAACAACACTCATGTCAGGAGTGGGAGGAGGAGGCGCAGGAGAAGTACGGGGCGCAGGAGGAGAAGGTAGATAATTTTCACTGGAAGAGGGTTCTTCAGGATTTTATTGGGGCACAGTAGAGGGTGATTTGCGCCTTGACGGATCTGGCTCCCCCTGAGCGGTATCTTCACTAAGTTCACCAAACAAGTCAGTTGATATTTGGTCTCTAAGACTTTGACATTCTGAAGATAGAGTAGCAGGAGTGGTGGTAGGCGCTTGAACAGTAGGAGGCGCATTAGTGGCAGGCGCGCGTTCATCAGCGCTAGACCCTGCACCTTTGCGCCTTTCAGACTTTGATAACTCAGCAGCCTGTTTCAACGTGTAGTCTTCATCCCTTATCTGCTGCGCTTCCAGTCTACTGGCTGTTTTAGCGCGCTTAAGTTCTTTCTCTGCTTCTGTTTCAGATCTTGGGCGCTTAGGAGGTCTGCTTGTTCCTTCAGTAACCCTTTTGCCTTTGCCCTTTTCTGCGCCTGAAACAACTGTTGGGTCTGCGCGAGGTACTGCTTCAATTTCTGCGCCTTCTTCTGCGCCATCTGCATCTTCATCTGACTCAGTGGCTTCATCAACCAACTGAGCACCCTTTACCCTAGGCGCGCGCTTTGCTATGCGCTTCCTGCGCCTCTTCAAGACAAGGTTGTCTTTCCCAAAAACTGGAACATCATCAGTTTTATAAGCAGGGTTCTCATTTAGGAATTTGGCAAGGGCAAGATAAGTGAGAAAAATTTTGGTGTGTATTCTGCAGTGAGTTTTGAACTTTGTCTTCCCATCAGACTTGTTCTTATTATACTTATCAATTTGGTCAGACAAGGTTTTGAACAAAATCTGAGGCCAATTCAATCTAGTCTTTCCCATGATGGCAGCAGTATACTCCCACTGCTCCACGGTGAATCTATTCACATTGCCGGTCTTGAACACGATTGAAGTATCAACAAGATGCGCTATATGAGCGAGCAGATCACCACCATCCTTTATCTCAACGTTTTTGATGTTGTTCAAAAGAGTAGGGACTTTGAGATAAGTACGCGCCACTGTATTCTGAGCTGCAACTGAGTAAGAGTTTGGTTTACCAGCAACACCCTGAGGGCCAGTAGTGCTGAAACTCACTATGTTCTTGATTGTGCCCGTAGAGATAGTTATAGCAACATTCTGAACGGTGGCGCATATCCTTTAGCGCACGTATCCATCAGCTGGAGTCTCAACTAGAGCTGCGGTTGAGAATAATTCATCAACAAGGAGCGGAGAATAGAATAGTTGATCCAGCGTGAATAAAGGAGTGAGTCCAGCGGTGTGAAGGGTTGAGAGAATTTCAAGCCCCATTGGATCAAGTGAGAGCTCAGCAAGATCAATCGTCTCACCGGGTCTGAAATTTGCAGGATCCTGAAAACATAACAATGATTTAAGTTAGGAGTGTACAAGGCGCATAGAATCATAAGATGAGCTAAGTATAGTAGGCGCAGGACAATATATGGGCGCATAAAAAATATCATGAGCATACTATTATTAGGCGCATATATGTCTTAGGCGCATACAAATACGAGGCGCATATCATGGTTCTATGAAAAATACTAAGGAAAAATTAAACATAAAAATTTGACTAAGTAAAATTTGGGCGCATAAAATGTTTAGGCGCATAATGGATTTAGGCGCATAAGTTGATTGAGGAGCATCACACTTGTATTCGCATAGGGCGCATACAATTATTAGGCGCATGAATCAAGGAAGGCGCATAAGGTCATAGGGCGCATAACCAACTAGGCGCATAAATCAACACTTAGGCGCATATCTATGTAAAATTCATACCAAGTATAAAAACACACGAAAACACACAAACACATATCAAACATTGTCACGACCCGAAATATAGGCTCTATTTTATTAGTAATTAAATGATTTTTATTTAATTATTTGCTTATTTATTTATTTAAATTATTATTTATTTAAATAATTATGTGTGCAATTTATGTGTTATAATGATTTTTGCCTAGCATTTTACTTGAGTTATTTGGGCTAGTGTAGAAGTGTTGGGTCCTAATTGCTAGTATGGAGTGTGTGTGTGTAGTGTGAGAGAGGGGGCCTAAGTGTAAGTTTTTAAAATAATTTTCCTACTCCCTCCCTACTCCTCCCTCACCTCCTCCCTCACTCATCCTTCTCATTCCCAGAAAACTCTCTCTCTCTCCAAGCTTTGTGGGTAAGTTTTCTTCCTCTTCATCTTTCTTCATTTTCTCCTTCTTCCTCTCATCTTCTCTCATTTCTTAAAACGTGAACCATGTTTAGATCGTCGATAGCATCGTAGGAAGCCAAAAAGATTTGAAATCCATCAACTTTGAGAATTTGCAGGTAAGTTACTTTTCCCCCATTTTGATGCTAAAATGTTCATATCATGTTTAGATATTGTTTGATGTGTTACATTTGAAGTTTGAATGAGTTTTGAAATTGTTTGGAATTTATTTGGGTTTTTGGTCAAAAATGGTGATTTTGGAATGTTGGGTTTGATTCTTGATTTTAATTGTTAAATATTGTTTTAGGAGTCTTTTTAGACTTATAAGTTGTTTTGGCACTTTAGCATATGGGTTGGAATGTTGGATTTTGGGTTGAATGTGTTTTGGGTTTGAAAATGGAAGAACCCATGTTGTTCTTCCCGATTTCTGGAAATCCAGAGCATTGTGCGACCGCACAAAACTTCCTGGGCGGCCGCGCATCTTTCTGAAAGCTTTTGTTCTTGGTCTGAGGTTTTTTGGGCGACCGTACAACCCACTTTGGGCGGCCGCACAGAATCCCTGAAAATTTACATTTGTTAAAATTGTGTGAATGAAGGACGCGTTTTAGTCTAAGTCTTGGGTGTCCTTCTAGTTGACCTTAGTGAACATTATGGTACACTTTAGTGATAGAATTGGGTCCTTTGTGATCAAGTTTGTGTTTGAAATTCATTAATTGTTAATTGGGATTTTGGGAGCACCTTTATTGTGCATTGTTTGTTCATTTCATCTTCTTGGTGATTAATTGGCATGATTCCCTACTTTGGAATCCTTTGTTGTTTATCGTGCTAGTATTTTATTACTTAGCCCTTACGTGAAAGTCCAGCTGGTATTTTGTGTGTGTTTGGGCGATGCGAAGCATTATGATGGCACGGCCAAGTCCATTGTGATGTTGACCATTGTTTTGCCCCATTATTACCCTCCTCCAGATTGGCCTTGGATGTGAGAAGAGCTAGCTCCTTTGTGTGCATTTTAGCTTCTTGGAGCATGACTTTGTGGCATGTCTCCCGTCCCTTGTGACACTTCTTGGTTATTGGTTCCGGTACCGGGGTTTTCTCTTCGGCTTTCATGCTATTATGAAGATGATGATTTGTTGATTATTGAAGCTGCGCAGCGATCCTTTATTTGGATGTTCCGGTTTGGAAAACCTTGGCTATATCCTTTGTTATGTGTTTATTTCCGCTGCTATCTGTTATATGATAATTGCTATGTGCTATGTGATAATTATTATTGCTTATTGCTTATAGTATATTGCATCATAGCATGTCATGTAGTTGCATTAGTAACTTATTGAGATTTATCTCACCCCTTTCCTTTCATCTTTGTTTTTCCTTAACCCCCCCCCAGGTGCTAAGGATTAGTCTCGCTGATCACGAGAAAAGAGGACGTCGAGTGTGGATCCGTTCTTTTGGGGAAGGTTGATATAGGTTGGTTCCCATTATGTAAATGTGTAACCATTTTGGGGTAGTTATACCAAACAATGACGTCACTAAGAATTGTGTATATTTGTATTTTGTTAGCATAAACTTGTGGAAGTTTATGATAAGTTGTATTTGGTTTTTATCAAACTTGGTTTTGCAAAACTTTGGATCATTACCTTTTGGTATTAAATGGAATTTTTAACTTCAGTATTTCAAAGATTGGTTTTAGAGTCGACGTCCAGATCGCGGTCTCGGGCCCGCGGGGTCCGGGGTCGCGACAGTTGGTATCAGAGCTATGGCATTAGCTCTAAGTATAAGTCTAGGCGGATTAGTATGACCTAGGTGGGTAGTAGTGTGCGGAGTGATTAACGGTTGATGTCTTATTCAGGTAAGTACTCGAAATGTCCGGAAGAAGAAACAGAGGAGGTGCTAGTGGGGCACAGAATCAGAATGATACAAGGGAAGAAGCACGTGCCATGTTTCAAGGCATGTTTGAGGCGGCCATGAAGGCCATACATGATCAAGGTCCGAGGGTAGAGCAAGCACCACCCCGTTATGGTTTGGAGCAATTCTTGAAGTTGAAACCGGTTGAATTCAGTGGGGAACCCGATGTAAGGAAGGCTGAGTTATGGATTGAGTCTATGGAGAAGATTTATGATGTGTTTGGGTGTTCGGATGAGGACAAGGTCCGGTTTGCGGCTTACAAGCTTGTGGGAGCCGCCGAGCATTGGTGGAAAGGTGTCAAAGCTACTTGGGATGATACTCACACGGTGTATGCGTGGGAGTTGTTCGTGCGCAAATTCAAGGAGCATTTTATTCCGGTTGTTGATCAAAACCGAAAGGAGATCGAGCTACTCAACCTAGAACAAGGTGTGTTGTCTATAGCACAATACTCGGCTAAGTTCATAGAATTAGCCCGATATTGTGACTATTTGGTGAGGACCGAGGAGCAAAAGGCTATGAGGTTTATCCGGGGATTGAAGACCTCCATCCGTACTCAACTGATTGCTCAACGGATTGTGACATTCCAAGATGCGGTGGACCGAGCCTATCTTATAGAGCAAGATATTGGGGAGCATAAGAGAAAGACCGAGGTGGCCAACCCGAGTAAGCAAGGAGCTCAAGGCAAGCCACAACACCGTTCCGACACTCGAGGTAACTTTGGGGGACAATCTCAGTTCCGAGGGCAACCGATTCCAAGGAACCCGGGTACCACTTCCGGGAACCAAGGGAGCCAAATTAGGAGGCTTTGTTCGTATTGTCAAAAGGAAGGTCATTCTGAAGACCGTTGTTGGAAGAAGCAAGGAAGGTGCACCAATTGTGGTCAAATGGGTCACTTTGTAAAAGATTGCCCGAGAGGTAGAGGGCAAGCATCCGGGTCAGGAGTTGGTATTAATCAAGGTCAGAAAAGGGATGTTACCGGGAAGCCCAAAGTCCAAGGAAGGGTATTTGCCATGAATCAACAACAAGCTACCGATGATCCATCCGTTATTGGAGGTATTGTTTCTGTGTCTAATGTGAGCGCACGAGCGTTAGTAGATCCAGGATCATCTCATTCATACATTTCTGTGCAATTTGCTTCCATGTTAAATGCTGCATTCGAGTCTTTACCGTACGTGCTAGAGGTGTCGACCCCTATAGGAGAATGCTTGATTTCCGATCGAGTCTTTCGTGCTTGTGATGTAGTTATTTGTGGTCGTGTCCTTTGTGCGGATTTGGTAGTTCTTCCTATCCAAGACTTTGATGTCATTTTGGGTATGGATTGGTTGAGCAAGTTTCATGCTTCTGTTGATTGCCGTAAGAAAACTGTTACTTTTTCTATTCCCGATGTGCCTAAGTTTGTTTTTGAGGCTAGTCCTCTGAGTAGAAAGGTTCGCCTAATTTCTTTTATGAAAGCGAGAAAATTATTGCATAGTGGTTGCGAGGGGTATTTGGCTAGTGTTCTTGATACTAGGAAGGAATCCCCTAGTTTCGATAGTGTTCGGGTAGTCCGGGAATTTCCCGATGTTTTCTCTACCGAGTATGAGATGCCTCCCGATCGTGAGATTGAGTTTTGTATAGATCTTTTGCCGGGTACGGCTCCAATTTCGAAAGCGCCTTATAGGTTAGCTCCCGCAGAGTTAAAAGAGTTAAAGGTTCAGTTGCAAGAGTTGCTGGATCGAGGGTTTATCCGCCCTAGTGTTTCCCCGTGGGGAGCACCGGTTTTATTTGTGCGGAAGAAAGATGGTTCCTTGAGATTGTGTATAGATTACCGGAGATTGAATCAGGTGACGGTGAAGAACAAGTATCCTCTACCGCATATCGATGATTTGTTTGATCAGCTTCAAGGGTCCGTGGTTTTCTCGAAACTTGATTTGAGGAGTGGGTACCATCAGTTGAAGGTTCGATCGGTGGATATTCCGAAGACTGCTTTTCGCACTCGTTATGGTCATTATGAGTTCTTGGTTATGCCGTTTGGGTTGACTAACGCGCCGGCCGTGTTTATGGATTTGATGAACCGGATTTTCCATCCCTATCTTGATTCGTTCGTGGTGGTTTTCATCGACGACATTCTTGTTTATTCGAAATCTCGAGAGGAGCACGAGCAGCATTTGAGGACAGTTTTATCCGTTCTTGCGAGGGAGAAATTATTTGCGAAGTTCAGTAAATGCGAATTTTGGCTCGAGAAGGTGTCATTTCTGGGTCATGTTATTTCGAAAGATGGGATTTCGGTGGATCCTTCAAAGATTGAAGCTATAGTGGATTGGAAGAGGCCCGAATCAGTGACAGAGATTAGAAGCTTTCTGGGTTTAGCCGGTTATTACAGAAGGTTTATTGAAGGGTTTTCGAGGATTGCTACTCCGATGACTCAGTTGACCCGGAAGAATGTTCCGTTTGTGTGGACCGAGAAATGTGACAATGGTTTCGAAGAATTGAAGAAGAGGTTGACTACCGCACCGATCTTGACTTTACCTAATGGGAGCGATGGCCTAGTGATTTTTAGTGATGCTTCGAAAGAGGGTTTGGGTTGTGTGTTGATGAAGAATGGGAAAGTAATTGCGTATGCTTCGAGGAAGTTGACCCCTAGTGAACAGAATTACCCGACTCATGATATGGAGTTAGCGGCGATAGTCTTTGCGTTGCATAAATGGAAGCACTATCTTTACGGGGCGAAGTTTGAGATTTTTACCGATCACAAGAGTTTGAAGTACCTATTCTCTCAGAAGGAATTGAACAACCGACAGCGCCGATGGATGGAATTGTTGAAGGATTATGATTGTACGATTTCTTATCATCCGGGGAAGGCGAATGTGGTAGCCGATGCGATTAGTAGAAAATCTTATGTGGCTTCGATGGTGGTTCGTGAATGGAAAATGCTTGAGGATGTTCGAGATTGGTCTCCTCGTGAATCGAGACATGGGGCTATTTTTGCGAATATTAGGGTGTCTCCGACCCTAATTCAGAGGATAAAGGAAGCTCAGAAAGAAGATCCCGAGTTAGTGAAGGTAATGGGTAAATTGAAGGAAAAGAATTTCGAGGATTTTTCTATTAGCCCGGTGGGAGTGTTGACTTTCCGTGGTCGTTTGTGTGTACCCGATGTTAGTGGATTAAAGAGGCAAGTTTTAGATGAAGGTCACAAATCGAGGTATTCTATTCATCCGGGTAGTACGAAGATGTATCAGGATTTGAAGCAACAATTTTGGTGGATTAATATGAAAAGAGAGATAGCCGAGTACGTTTCGAGGTGTTTAACGTGTCAGCAGGTCAAAGCCGAGCATCAGAGACCCGCGGGACTACTTCAGCCGTTAGAGATTCCCGAGTGGAAATGGGAGCATGTGACTATGGATTTCGTTACGGGACTGCCTCGTACCCGTAGGAAGTATGACAGTGTTTGGGTAATAGTGGATAGATTGACCAAGAGTGCCCATTTCTTGCCTATTGACATCAGATATTCGATGGAGAAGCTTGCGACCCTTTATATTGATGAGATTGTTAGATTGCATGGGGTTTCGGTTAGCATTGTGTCAGATCGAGACCCGAGGTTCACTTCTAGATTCTGGAAGGCATTTCAGGAAGCTTTGGGTACAGATTTGCGATTCAGCACAACTTTTCATCCTCAGACCGACGGTCAATCCGAGAGGACTATTCAGATTCTTGAGGATATGTTGCAAGCTTGTGCGATAGACTTTTCTGATTCTTGGGATTCGCACCTACCGTTAGTGGAATTCTCTTACAACAATAGTTATCAGGCTAGTATCGAGATGGCACCGTTTGAGGCCTTGTATGGAAGGAAGTGTAGATCGCCTATTTGTTGGGATGAGGTTGGTGAAGCGAAGATTGTGGGTATTGATTTGCTTCAGGATTCGGTTGAGAAAGTTAAAGTTATTCGGGATAGATTGAAGACAGCCCAGAGTCGACATAAGAGCTATGCAGACAACCGAAGGCGAGATCTTAGTTTTCAGGTTGGTGATTTGGTATTCTTGAAAGTATCTCCGAAGGTGGGTATCCGAAGGTTCGGGAAGAAGGGTAAGTTGGCTCCGAGGTTTATTGGTCCGTTTGAGATTTTGGGAAAGGTTGGACTTCTAGCGTATCGCCTTGCGTTACCGTCATCTTTGGACCGGTTGCATAACGTCTTTCACGTTTCTATGCTTCGGAAGTATGTTCATGATCCGTCTCACGTGTTACCGAGGATACCGGAAGATATTGAGCCCGATATGAGTTATGAGGAACGACCGGTTCGGATCTTAGATTCCAAAGTCCAAGAGTTGAGGAGCAAGAGCATTGCGTTGGTTAGAGTCCTTTGGAGGAATCATAACATCGAGGAGTCGACTTGGGAGCTCCGAGATGAGATCGAGAGGAAATTTCCGTGGCTTTTTGTTTAAGGTGAGTCTCGTTAAAATTCGGGTCGAATTTTCTTTAAGGGGGAGTGAATGTCACGACCCGAAATATAGGCTCTATTTTATTAGTAATTAAATGATTTTTATTTAATTATTTGCTTATTTATTTATTTAAATTATTATTTATTTAAATAATTATGTGTGCAATTTATGTGTTATAATGATTTTTGCCTAGCATTTTACTTGAGTTATTTGGGCTAGTGTAGAAGTGTTGGGTCCTAATTGCTAGTATGGAGTGTGTGTGTGTAGTGTGAGAGAGGGGGCCTAAGTGTAAGTTTTTAAAATAATTTTCCTACTCCCTCCCTACTCCTCCCTCACCTCCTCCCTCACTCATCCTTCTCATTCCCAGAAAACTCTCTCTCTCTCCAAGCTTTGTGGGTAAGTTTTCTTCCTCTTCATCTTTCTTCATTTTCTCCTTCTTCCTCTCATCTTCTCTCATTTCTTAAAACGTGAACCATGTTTAGATCGTCGATAGCATCGTAGGAAGCCAAAAAGATTTGAAATCCATCAACTTTGAGAATTTGCAGGTAAGTTACTTTTCCCCCATTTTGATGCTAAAATGTTCATATCATGTTTAGATATTGTTTGATGTGTTACATTTGAAGTTTGAATGAGTTTTGAAATTGTTTGGAATTTATTTGGGTTTTTGGTCAAAAATGGTGATTTTGGAATGTTGGGTTTGATTCTTGATTTTAATTGTTAAATGTTGTTTTAGGAGTCTTTTTAGACTTATAAGTTGTTTTGGCACTTTAGCATATGGGTTGGAATGTTGGATTTTGGGTTGAATGTGTTTTGGGTTTGAAAATGGAAGAACCCATGTTGTTCTTCCCGATTTCTGGAAATCCAGAGCATTGTGCGACCGCACAAAACTTCCTGGGCGGCCGCGCATCTTTCTGAAAGCTTTTGTTCTTGGTCTGAGGTTTTTTGGGCGACCGCACAACCCACTTTGGGCGGCCGCACAGAATCCCTGAAAATTTACATTTGTTAAAATTGTGTGAATGAAGGACGCGTTTTAGTCTAAGTCTTGGGTGTCCTTCTAGTTGACCTTAGTGAACATTATGGTACACTTTAGTGATAGAATTGGGTCCTTTGTGATCAAGTTTGTGTTTGAAATTCATTAATTGTTAATTGGGATTTTGGGAGCACCTTTATTGTGCATTGTTTGTTCATTTCATCTTCTTGGTGATTAATTGGCATGATTCCCTACTTTGGAATCCTTTGTTGTTTATCGTGCTAGTATTTTATTACTTAGCCCTTACGTGAAAGTCCAGCTGGTATTTTGTGTGTGTTTGGGCGATGCGAAGCATTATGATGGCACGGCCAAGTCCATTGTGATGTTGACCATTGTTTTGCCCCATTATTACCCTCCTTCAGATTGGCCTTGGATGTGAGAAGAGCTAGCTCCTTTGTGTGCATTTTAGCTTCTTGGAGCATGGCTTTGTGGCATGTCTCCCGTCCCTTGTGACACTTCTTGGTTATTGGTTCCGGTACCGGGGTTTTCTCTTCGGCTTTCATGCTATTATGAAGATGATGATTTGTTGATTATTGAAGCTGCGCAGCGATCCTTTATTTGGATGTTCCGGTTTGGAAAACCTTGGCTATATCCTTTGTTATGTGTTTATTTCCGCTGCTATCTGTTATATGATAATTGCTATGTGCTATGTGATAATTATTATTGCTTATTGCTTATAGTATATTGCATCATAGCATGTCATGTAGTTGCATTAGTAACTTATTGAGATTTATCTCACCCCTTTCCTTTCATCTTTGTTTTTCCTTAACCCCCCCAGGTGCTAAGGATTAGTCTCGCTGATCACGAGAAAAGAGGACGTCGAGTGTGGATCCGTTCTTTTGGGGAAGGTTGATATAGGTTGGTTCCCATTATGTAAATGTGTAACCATTTTGGGGTAGTTATACCAAACAATGACGTCACTAAGAATTGTGTATATTTGTATTTTGTTAGCATAAACTTGTGGAAGTTTATGATAAGTTGTATTTGGTTTTTATCAAACTTGGTTTTGCAAAACTTTGGATCATTACCTTTTGGTATTAAATGGAATTTTTAACTTCAGTATTTCAAAGATTGGTTTTAGAGTCGACGTCCAGATCGCGGTCTCGGGCCCGCGGGGTCCGGGGTCGCGACAAACATGCATATGCAAGTTTTAAGAATCAAAATATGAAAATTTTGAAAAACAAGTTTTGAAAATTTCGAAACCCAAGTCATGCAAAAATAACGAAGAACACGAAGAACATGCTTGAGTGCTTGAAGAACATCAAGAACACACAAATCGTGAAACTTCACGAAATCAAACATACAATATATCAAAACGACCGCATGAATGCAAGGATCACAAAAATGTAAACCAAAACAAGTAAAGATAAACAACAAATCCAGAAAATGGATTTAAAGATCCGAAATTTGAAAAGTTTGAAAATACATAAACTTCAGATTCGCAACAAATATCGAATTGATCGTTGAAAAGTTAGTTTTGAAAGACTCTAAAACACAAATCGAACATAACCTAACAAACGATTTTGAAAACGGAGCACCGAAGCAAGATTTATCAAGAAAAGTGACATCCGGGGGTTTTTTTTTTTTTTTTTGAAATAAAACGTGAACTAAAAAAAAACGAAAGAAATAAAGCATAAAATTAAGAGATTACGTTTAAGAAATTCATACCATCTCGTCTTGATTTGCTTTGGTAGATTGTTTAGGACCCATATATATATATAGAAGAGAAGAGAGAGAGAAAATGGAGAAGAAATAAAGAAAATATGGAGAGAAAGAGAGAGAGAGAGAGAGAGAGAGAGAGAGAGTCTGACTGAGAGAGAGAGTAGAGAGAGAGAAGAAGTGAGGCGGAGAAGGTGAGTCTGAGAGAGACAAAATGTAATGATGAGAAAAGAAAGAGATAAAGGGGGGGGGGTTAAGGGTTTATATATATATAGTGTTGCTTTTTGGATAAAATTGGAAGATGAAAGGATGGGTAATAAATGAGGGATTTTGGGAAAAGACAAGCATTTATGAGGGGTTTTAAAGATGTGACGGCTATTAAGTGCTGAATGACCTAAAGTGTCATGATGTGACAACTTGGGTTAAGAAAAACTGCTCCACTTCCCTTATAAGTGTATGAGCAATTTTGATTAATTTTTGCACAAACCCGAAAAACATCTGTTTTGGTGTAAGTTTGGGGTGCAAGAAATATATCCCCAGAAAATAAAATTTTTTGAAAAACGTAAAACGAGGGAAAAATTAATTGCACAAGTACCTTTGAACAATTAATGGAATGTCAAAAGACAAGAATTCCTATAATAAATGAGTAGCATTTACATACCTGGTACTTGTGAAAATTGAATGCGTTCAATCATTGAGGAAATTAATGTGGTAGCATAGATTGAGCCGCAGTCATAAAGAGGCGCATAGTCTCATCTAGGCGCGGAGAATGATTTAAGAAGCATTGAATGCTAGGCGCGCATAGGGAGTGAGGCGAGCATAAGAATTGGGCGCGCAGAGAGTGTGGGGCGCGCAGAGTTTCCTTGAAACTTGAAATGATTTATCATTTGAACCTAATATACTCATAACTCACTAAAACAAAATCATTAGTATTGACAAAACTGTATTGAATTTTAGTTGAGTTCAAGCATAAAATTAAGAGATTAAGTTCTTTGTGTATTTGGCTTGATTGATAAATATGCCTTCATTCATTTGCTTGATTTGAAGCCCGGGGAAGAATGTGAGTTCTCCCATCATGCTCATTTCAAACTTGCTCTTCATTAGTTTCTCAAAGCGCTTGCACAACAATTCATTAGTAGAACCAAATATAATATCATCAACATAAATTTGAACAAGTAATTTATGACCATTATGTTTGGCAATGAAAAGAGTTGTATCGATTTTACCGCGAGTGAAGCCTTTTTCAATGAGAAACTTGGATAGTGTATCGTACCATGCTCTTGGTGCTTGCTTGAGTCCATACAAAGCTTTCTGGAGTTTGTACACATGATTTTGAAATTGAGAATCTTCAAACCCAGGTGGTTGAGCAACATAGACTTGTTCTTGGAGTTCACCATTTAGAAACGCGCTCTTCACATCCATTTGATATAGCATGAAGTCCTTGTGAGCAGCGTAAGCTAGAAATAATCTGATAGCTTCAAGTCTTTCTACGGGCGCAAAAGTTTCATCGTAATCAATTCCTTCTTCTTGCCTATAGCCTTGTGCAACCAATCTTGCTTTGTTTCTTGTGATGGTTCCATTCTCATCCATCTTGTTTCTGAACACCTATTTCGTACCAATCACTCCTTGATCATTTGGTCTTGGAACAAGAGTCCAAACCTTACATCGTTCAAATTGATTGAGTTCTTCTTGTATAGCAACAACCCAATTAGGATCTTAGAGCGCTTCATCAGCCTTCTTCGGTTCAATTTGAGAGATAAAAGCAGTGTAAGCATCAAAGTTTATAGCTCTCATTGTACGAACACCAACGTTTAGATCACCAATGATATTGTTGATTGGGTGACCTCTAACTTCATGAATTTCAGGAGATAAGTTAGGTTGAGTCGTAGTAACTTGAAGGTCTTCAATTGGTACATCTTCACCAGATTCTAAATCATCAAAATTTGGGGGTTGAATTGGTGTAGAGTTGAAACTTGGGTTTACACCAGATGCAGCTGTAGATATAGGCGCATGAGAGGAATCAAGAGGCGCAACATGTAAGTGAGACGCAGCTGATGATCCATTCGGCGCGCCATATGAGGAGTTAGGTGCAACTGATGTGGATGGATTTCCTTGAGTTGATAGATTTTGATTTTGAGTAGGCGCAACATAAATAGGAGCACCTGTATCATTAAGCTCAACAGAATCATCAGCAACATTTGGAGCCAAATGTGGCTCAAGGAGAGAATGTTCATCAAATGTAACATGTACAGATTCAACTATCACTAATGTAGTTCTATTAAAAACGCGAAAAACTTTAGAATGTTTGGCATACCCAACAAAAATACCTTCGTCGGCTTTGGCATCGAATTTACCTCTATGTCCGTTTCCGTTGTAGAGGATATAACATTTGCAACCAAAGATCTTGAAGAATGCAATGTTGGGAGTTCTACCACGCCAAAGTTCATACGGAGTCTTGTTGTAAAGTTTGTTGATGAGGGAACGATTTTGAGTAAAACATGCTGTGTTGATAGCTTCTTCCCAAAAGTACTTAGGCAATTTCGCTTCAGCTATCATCATCTTTCCCGCTTCAATCAACGTTCTATTCTTTCTTTCCACAACCCCATTTTGTTGAGGAACTCCAGCGGTCGAGAAGTTGTGATCTATCCCATGATCGTCGCAAATATCGAGCAATACCATTATTCTTGAATTCTGTTCCATTGTCGGATCGAACACTAACGATGTCATCTTTTTTTTGGGTTTGGAGCAGTCTGAATAAGGTGGTCAAAATGTCGTAACAATCATCTTTTGAGATCATCATTTCCACCCATGTGTATCTTGAATAATCATCCACCACAACTAGAGTATACTTGTTCTTTCGAATACTTGCAGTGGTGACTGGTCCAAATAGATCAATGTGAAGCAGTTGCAAACATCTAGAAGTTGAAGGATTGGTCTTGCTGGAGAAAGATTTCTTCGGTTGTTTGCCAAGTTGACATGCGGCGCACTTCTTGTCATGATGATCAGCAACCTTGGGAAGTCCTTTAACAAGGTTATTCCTGCTGAGTTTGGATAGATATTTGAAGTTCAAGTGACTTAAGCGCTTGTGCCACAGCCAACTATTTTCGCTCACACTTTTAGCTACAAAACAGAGATTAGTACTAGAGTTCATACTATGGAAATCAATAATGTAAATATTTGTCTTACGATATCCCGTGAGTAATGTAGCTCCAGTTTTGCCATTCTTGATAAGACATTGAGTTGAGGTGAAATGGCATTCTAATCCTTTGTCGCAGAATTGAGATATGGATAATAAATTGTGCTTGAGCCCTTCGACGAGAGAGACTCTTTCAATGCACACTTTGTCTTTCTTGAGCTTTCCATATGCAACAACTTGACCTTTGTTATTATCACCAAATGTTACTGAGGGACCTCTTTCTTCATGGACATCTTCTAATAAGGATTCATCTCCAGTCATGTGTCTTGAACACCCACTATCGAGAATCCATTCATAATTTATAGCTTTTGAAAATCCATCCATGAAACAAAGAACCTGAAATATAGACATTTAAGAAGGTCCCTTTATTCCTTTTGGGTCCTAGGGTTAGGAACTTTTGACAACCCAATCTTTCTTGACCTTAGGGTTTTTACGTCCTTTGGCATTGGGAGTGAATCGCAAAAGGCATTCCACGGCCTTGTGTCCAGAACAATCACAAATGGAACAATGATGAAAGCCACCAATCACATGAGTTTTCACAAACTCTTTACTTTTCTTTTGGATAGCATTCTTCTTTGGGTCAGATGGACTAGCCTTAACAAAATCCTTCTTTTGAAATTTTGGAGCGCTTGATCTAGGAGGGCGCATAGGGCTAGGAGGCGCACGGCGATGAGGCGCATGGCTCCTAGGCGTATAATGAGCACTCGGAGAAGGAGCGCGCTTTGTTTCAAGAGGGATTTTGCTAGAGGATGATTCATCTGTAGCTATATCTTTCCCATTAGTTTTCCCAAATTGCTTCGTTGGGTAGACATAATGGAATGTTTGTCTCTTGACTTTTTCCTGTCCTTTACCCATTGAATTAGAATGTTTTTCCTTGGGAATTTCAAAAGTTTGCTGATTTGTAAATTCACTATCTCTTTCAGCACATATATCACATTTAAAGTTGTCACTAGTTGATGAGAATCCCAAGCCACTTTTATCACCACTGACTTTTTGGGACTCAAATATATTCTCTATAGTGACACGAGAATTGGACCACTCATTTGTAATCTTTTTAAGATCAGTAATTTGAGCGACTAATTCATCGTTTTGAACTTTAAGAAATGAGTTCTGTTCTGTTAGAAAAATGTTTTTAATAGTAAGAGGAGTCATGCTCTTTATCTGCTCCTTAAGGAGGGTGAGTTCAGATTTAAGTAGAGATTTCTCGGTCTTAATCTGGGAAATTTCATCACATGATAGTGCTAAAGCTTCTTTCATATTATCAAATCTAGTGATTACCTTTTCAACCTTTTTTAACATTTTTTCTTGTTCAGCAATCACTTCATCATCATTGATCTTAGAGATTGGAGCAGTTGGTTCAACTTGAGGTCTGATGTAAGCTCCTTTTCTCAACTTCTTCCTTGCACTTAGATCACATCGTGAGAATAACAATCCACCATCGCTTTGAGCCGGAGTGTGAAATCCTTGTTCAATGAGCTCACTGATGGTTGGTCCTTTCTTCCTTTTCACTTCTTGAAAACCTACAGATTTCTTGATAGGTTTATTCAAGACATTCATATCAGGAACATCCTTGGAGAAGTCATCATCAGAATCATAAGTATTAACTTCATCATCATTTGCCACCAAACAAACGTGTCCATCATCAGAATCTTCATCGCTCTCATCTGAGTCTGTTTCGATCCAAGTGTTTTGTTCATTTGCTGGTGATTCTTCTTTAGCAACCATTCCTTTGTGACGAGTGAATTTGGGAGTGAACTTGGGAGTATGGCTGCTCTTCTTCTGCATATATTCAAATTTTGGAGTTGGGTAGCTTGAAGCAAAGTGTCCTGGTTTCCTGCAATTAAAACAAACAAGGTCTTCTTTTCTTTTTGAATCACTGCTCCTCGTGAACTTTGGAGGAGCTCTGCTGGTAGATCCTTAAAATTTGCTGGTTGAGCCGGGTCTTTAGAATTTTCTAAACTTTTGAAATTTCTTCACAAATAAAGCGAAGTCTTCATCATCCATGTCTAGTGGCTCAGAGGTTGAAATTTTGGGATCGGAACTTTTCTCTTCTTGAACCGGCGCAGGCGCATGGGCTTCTTCTCTATGCGCCACCATTGCTATGGATTTTGACTTTCCTTCAGTTTCACTGATTCATTGGAGTTTGAGCTCATAAACTTTGAGATTTGCATAAAGGTTCCTTAAAGTCCATACATCTAAAGTTCCGGCATCTTCAAGAGCGCTGGATTTATGTAGGTATCTTGATCCAAAAGCTTGGAGAAAATTGACATTCAAATCCTTGTTAGAAAACTTCATGCCAAGTGAAATACATAGATTTATAATTTCACAGTAGCGTTCATAAGTTTGTCTTAAGGTTTCACCGGGGAGTTGAGAGAAATTGTTGAATCTCTTTTGCACTTCATATTTCTTGTTCTCCTTACAAACAGTATCTCCTTCTATATGCTCTTCAATGGCGTCCCATAGCTCATTAGCAGTAGCACAATGCATGACTTGTTGTTTCATAGCCGTGCTTAGAGTGCATAGGAGAATGTTTCTAGCTTTGCCATCATTTGCCACTCTTCTTGTTTCTTCCTCAGTCCATTCTTCCTTTGGTTTCTTGACGGTTGGTTGAACAGCATTGGTGCGCGGATTTGGATTCGCTTTCATAGGGATGTAAGGTCCATAAACCACGGTGTCATGAAGTCTTTCATCGATTGAGTTGAGATGAGTTAAGATGCTGAATTTCCACACGTCAAAATGATCTTCTTCAAAGACCGGAACGTGAGTGTAGTTTGCAGTTGCCATAGGTTTTGAGTTTGCCATTTAGAATCGGCACCCAAGCTGTTAAGCTTGAAAAACAAGAGTGTTTTATAAAGGTGTTTGCTCTGATACCACTTGTTGGTCCCAAAGGGCAACAAGGGTATGAAAAATTGCTAGAGGGGGGGGGGGGTGAATAGCTGTTTTAAAATTCTTTTCGTACCTTTGATAAACTCAATTGCAAATGCGCACTTTATCAAATAAGCGTTATGATATGCGCCTATGTGAGTGAGTGAAATGCACAGCGGAATTTAGTAATGTAAATAGGCGCAAAGTATGATAAAGGGGGCGCACACACACTCTAAGTATTTTGGCTCAAAGTGGGTGAAATAAGAAACTAATGCAAATGATATAACAAACACAACACAGTTCAATTAATCAATCTACAATGAATAAACAATCAAATAGTTAGATATGATATGTCTGGAAAGGAAATAGCATGATAATAAGTACGAGCTATTTGGAGAGGTTCGATCGGGAAAATGATCTACGTCCTCTACCAAGATGGTTAGTCTTGGATTTCTAATGGAGATCTTATATAATGAGAGAGTGTTACAAATTACAATCGTTTGAGCTTATACACTAACTCAAGATCTAATACTCTATGAAAGAACAAATCCTAGACAATAAACGGTGTATCTCTAAAAGAAAGATCTAAGTGATCAAACTTAAAGAGGTGCGTGTGTGATTTTAGATTCAAGGCTCTTTAGATCTTTGAGATTGAGAGCACAAGAAAACTAAAGTGTTATCGCTTGAGGATCTGGGCTAAGGATGAAGTTATGAAGATGTTCTTGAGAATTCTGGAAATAACAAAGGCAATCTTCAAATCTTCAACGAATGCTTGAGAGAGAAATTCTTAGCAACTTTAAATGGTTGAAGTTATGGGGTATTTATAGTAGAGCCCCAAAAACTAGCCGTTGGAAATCCTTGGTGAGTCAGAGAAAGGACGGATGTGCTGTCGCTCAATGAGTGGAGCACGTGTCCTTTTATAGCCGTTAGACACATAACACAAATATGCCCGTTATGGACAGGTGTCCTTAGATGCGGGTGCATACATTTTATTTAACCACCGTTGGATCATTGGCGTAGTTTGAATCTCTTCAAGTCTTTGAATCTTCAATAAATCACTGAGTGTTAAAAACATTCATCATGCGCGTTGAGTTAGAGAGGCGCGTAGCGTATGCGCGTTCTGAGTCATCTGAGGCGCATGAGCTATGCTAGGCGCATACTCATGCGCGCGCTTAAGGAGGCGCATGGCGCATGGGTGAGGCGCATGGCGCATGACTCAAACTTAAAGTGTGATTTTCTTGAATCTTGATCTTGTTGCCCTATTCCTAAGCCTATTCTATTACAATGGACAACCTAAAAAATGAAGTATAAATACTTCTTACATGTGGGTCTAAAGTCCATGAAATAAAACTTAGGTGATGGATCAATCAAATCTAATCAATCCTATTACATTGAAACTGAGATATAAGTGGGCATACCCAACAATAAGCTTGTCGGTACATGACATAGTCATTTTGGGCGAGGGAAGCAAGCTGCAAAAATGAAGAAAAAATGAGCAAGAAGAAAAACAGAAAGGAGCCGAGATATCCAGAAGCATTACCTCGCTAAGAATTAAGCCTTTACGGTTTAGCATTTGAAAGGAAGTGGGTCTCTCGGCAACCAGCTGATTGATAGTGTCAGCATTCATGGCCCGTTTGATCACCGGACCGCCCTTCTTCAAGGCAAGACCCGAGCGGACCAACACATCCAACCCCGATAAGATGGGAACCCCACTAAACTTCTCCACCCAGTGCTTAACCTCGTCATCCGGTAAGACCGAGGCAGAAGCGGAATCATGAGTAGATGGAGTTGTCTTTTTCGAAGGAGGGGCACAGACCTCCCTGGTTTCCTCCCTGGTTCTTGTCTGGCTGTCAGGAGTGGCTTCTTTGGTTTCGGGGAACTCCACCTCGGTACCTTATCTAGCCTCCTCTACAACTCGGTCTGACATAGGAACCGCGGAATCTTCCTTATTCTGGAGTAAGGCCTGCCTTGCGTCCATATCAGCATGGCGTTTTTCCAAAGCGGCGGTTCGGGACCTTTGTTTCTTCATCCTAGCCGTCTCAACAGGATCGACTAGCTCTATCTCTATCTCCTCTATTTTCTCCATGGTCAGAACTGCACAAAGGATGAGTATCAGAACGAAACAAGAAAAATAAGAAAAGAAGAAAAAGCATGAGGTTCGGGAATTACAGCCTATCGTGTCGGTAGCCTTGAGACAAATTTTGTTCTGCTCTTTGCAACGTACACATTCGTGTTTAAAAACAAAGTTTGGATGAATAATCCAATCCGGAAATCTATTCCCCCTCGTGACATCAACCTTGGGGACAACGCCGTCGAAAGGACCCCTCATCAACCCGGCCTGAACATAGTAACGAGGATCTCTTTCTAACTCACTCCAGTCAAGTGTGCCGAGGTTGGCGAACTCCTCAAGTTTTGCAATTAATCCATCACTCCAGTCAGGTTTGTGAACCTCTTTTAGATGACACGGTGTAAACTCCAGAACAGCAAACTCCCAGCCAAAATGAGACTCGACCTTAATCACATGAGCGTTCCATCCAGACACCTTTCTAATAGTTCCCGAGATGGGAGAGATAATCTTGGTCTTGGACGGGTCAGATTTGACGGTCAGAGTTCTCGTCACCTTGTTATAGCTCACGTTGAAGAAATGGTTGAAGGCAGACATGCAGGGTCAAAGTTAAGACTGCGGCACAATACTATGAAACTAACCAAATACCTAATGGCATTGGCACCGATATGGGCCGGCATCAGTTCCCAAGATTCCAAAAACTCGTTAATGAAGGGGTCAAGGGAAGCCTTAAGCCTAACTAGAACTGTTTAAAGAAGAACGAAACAACTGCCTGGTCATAGTAAAAGTTATGGATTTTCTCATCTGTGTCTAAAGGGACAGCTTTACTATAGTATAAGTGATATTCCTCGCGGTCTATCCCGTACCGGGAGTAGAGGACCTCAAGAATCTCGTAACCCGATTTGGGATGCTTGTCTGTAGTAGGGCCTGACTTGCCTTTATTCCTACTCACTTTTTTAGCATCAGCACTGACACGCCCCAAGTCCCGGGATCCCCTAATAGAACCTCGAACCTGGTGCGCGTAACTAACAAGAAACAAGAAACTAACGGGAAACAGGAACAATACCAGTTAAAAACAAAACTGACATGATATGTATACTCAAGAGTAGGGAGCTAAGATAGCTCACACGAGTTCTAGACCAAGAAAATTAAAACCAAACAAGGTTACATACAGCGGAAGACATGCCTAGCAAATAAGCTGGCATCAAGAACTGTCTAGGGACAACAAATACTACCCCAATACAAGCCCAGAGTTTATCAACTCATACAAGATCGTCCTTACCAAAATATAAAAGGAAACTAACTTTGAACAAGAATATCCTGCTGAGTAAGTTCCCAGCTAAGTCGAGCCTCACTGCGTACTATCCCCTGCTTTCCTGGGGGGGGGGGAATTAATTAAACAAATAAAGGGTGAGATAAATCTCAGTAAGCTATTAACATGCAACTATATGTCATGTTATCATGCAATACAAGTAGATACTCAACTAAACATATATCAAGTATCATCAAGTAACAAGTATAGGAGAGGCTAAGCCAACTCAACAAGTAATCAAGCTCGAGAAATGATCAGGTAACAAGTAGTCAAGTAGTGTGAGAGGCTAGACCTGTCGCGACCCCGGACCCCGCGGGCCCCGGGACCGCGATCTGGACGTCGACTCTAAAACCGAAACTCAGAAATACTGAAGTTAAAAATTCCATTTAACACCAAAAGGTAATAACCCAAAGTTTTATAAAACCAAGTTTAATAAAATCAATTACAACTAACATAAACTTCCACAAGTTTATGCCCAACAAATTACAAATATACAAAATCCTAATGACGTTAATGTTTGGTACAAATACCCCAAAATGGTTACGCATTTACATAATGGGAACCAACCTATAATAACCTTCCCCAAAAGAACGGATCCACACTCGACGTCCTCGCTCTCGTGATCAGCGAGACTAATCCTTAGCACCTGGGGGGGGGGGGTAAGGAAAAACAAAGATAAAAGGAAAGGGGTGAGATAAATCTCAATAAGTTACTAATGCAACTACATGACATGCTATGATGCAATAGACAATAACAACAATAAATATCACATAGCATATAGCATTTATCATGTATCAGATAGCAGCGGAAATAAACACATAACAAAGGATATAGCCAAGGTTTTCCAAACCGAAACATCCAAATAAAGGATCGCTGCGCAGCTTCAATAATCAACCAATCAACATCTTCATAATAGCATGAAAGCCGAAGAGAAAACCCCAGTACCGGAACCAATAACATAACAGTGTCACAAGGGACAAGGATTATGACACAAAGTCATACCCGCTAGCCAGATGCATTCACAAAGGAACGCTGACTTATCCTTTCCAAGGCCAATCTGGTGAAGGGGTAAAGAAGGGGGCAAAACAATGGTCAACATTATAATGGACTTGGCTTTGCCATTATAATCTTTCCCATCGCCCAAACACACACAAAATACCAGCTGGACTTTCAATTAAATGCTAAGTAATAAATACTGGCTTAAATAAACAACTTAAGGTTCCAAAGTAGGGAACCAATCCAATTAAATTACCACCAAGGTAAACCAATCCAAACCGCACATCAAAATGCTCAACATTACCAAAACGGTACTTAAATAAATTACACATCCTATTTATTCACAAAAGAATCAAATCCACACATTAAAGTGTTCCACGGCGTTATCTTGAGTTAATTAGAAGGATTAAACCTAAACTAGTTAAGCCTTAAGTCTTAAACACAGCAAAAGGTAAAATTCCTGGAACAGGGGCGGGCGGGCGCCTGGTCATAGGCAGGCGGGCGCCTGAATGACCAGAAGGTCTGGCCAATTGAAACGGGTATGTAGGCGGGCGCCTGGTCCAACCCAGGCGGGCGCCTGGTCTACGGGTTGGGGAAATTCTGCAGCTGGGTTCTTCATGTTTTCTTACCATTTCTTACCAAATTCATACCCAAACCATAAACACTCAAAATCAACACTCCCCACTAGATTTCCAAGGTACCCAAACATCATTCAACCCAAGAGGGGACCTTAACCACACATTTATCAACCCAAACCAAGAATCAAAATCCTACATTCATCAATCCACCATTTTTACCAAAACTCAAATAAATTCGAAATAAATTCTAAACAAATTCAAAACTCAATCAAACTTCAATTATAACTCATCAAACATCATATAAACATGATATGAACATATTAGCATAAAAATGGGGGAAAAGTAACTTACTTGCAAATTCTCAAAGTTGATGGATTTCAATTCTTTTTGGCTTCCTACGATGCTATCGACGATCTAAACATGGTTTACGTTTTAAGAAATGAGAGAAGATGATGGGAAGATAGAGAAAATGAAGAGAGAAGATAAAGAAGAGAAAATGCTTACCAATGGAGGGGAGAGAGGGAGTTGTTGCTGGGAAATGAGATGAGAGGGAGATGGTGAGGGAGGTGAGGGGAGTAGGGAGATGTTTTCAAAAGATTACACTTAGGCCCCCTCCACTACACTACTAACACTATTGCTACACTCCCTACTAACTATTAAGACCCAAATAAAATGCTAGGCATAATTATTAAAACACATAAATTGCACACATAATTATTTAAATAAATAATAATTTAAATAAATAAATAAGCAAATAATTAAATAAAAATCCTTTAATTACTAAGAAAATAGAGCCTATATTTCGGGTCGTGACATTCACTCCCCCTTAAAGAAAATTCGACCCGAATTTTAACGAGACTCACCTTAAACAAAAAGCACGGAAATTTCCTCTCGATCTCATCTCGGAGCTCCCACGTTGACTCCTCGATGTTATGATTCCTCTAAAGAACTCTAACCAAGGAAATACTCTTGCTCCTCAACTCTTGAACTTTAGAATCTAGGATCCGAACCGGTCGTTCCTCATAACTCATATCGGGCTCAATATCCTCCGGTACCCTCGGTAACACGTGAGACGGATCATGAACATACTTCCGAAGCATAGAAACATGAAAAACGTTGTGCAACCGGTCCAAAGATGGCGGTAACGCAAGACGATACGCAAGAAGTCCAACCTTTCCCAAAATCTCAAACGGACCAATAAACCTCGGTGCCAATTTGCCTTTCTTCCCAAATCTACGAATACCCACCTTCGGAGATACCTTCAAGAACACCGAATCACCGGTTTGAAAACTAAGGTCTCGCCTTCGGTTATCTGCGTAGCTCTTATGTCGACTCTGGGCTGTCTTCAAATATCTCGGATAACTCTAACCTTCTCAACCGAATCCCGAAGCAAATCAATACCCAAAACTTTCGCTTCACCGACCTCATCCCAACAAATAGGCGATCTACACTTCCTTCCATACAAGGCCTCAAACGGTGCCATCTCGATACTAGCCTGATAACTGTTGTTGTAAGAAATTCCACTAACGGTAGGTGCGAATCCCAAGAATCGGAAAAGTTTATCGCACAAGCTCGCAACATATCCTCCAAAATCTGAATAGTCCTCTCGGACTGACCATCGGTCTGAGGATGAAAAGCTGTACTGAATCGCAAATCTGTACCCAAAGCTTCCTGAAACGCCTTCCAGAATCTAGAAGTAAACCTCAGGTCTCGATCTGACACAATGCTAACCGGAACCCCATGCAATCTAACGATCTCATCAATATAAAGGGTCGCAAGCTTCTCCATAGAATATCTGATGTCAATAGGCAAGAAATGGGCGCTCTTGGTCAATCTATCCACTATTACCCAAACACTGTCGTACTTCCTACGGGTACGAGGCAGTCCCGTAACGAAATCCATAGTCACATGCTCCCATTTCCACTCGGGAATCTCTAATGGCTGAAGTAGTCCCGCGGGTCTCTGATGCTCGGCTTTGACCTGCTGACACGTTAAACACCTCGATACGTACTCGGCTATTTCCCTTTTCATATTAATCACCAAAATTGTTGCTTCAAGTCCTGATACATCTTCGTACTACCCGATGAATAGTATACCTCGATTTGTGGCCCTCATCAGAGAACTCTCTGTTTATTCCATCGACATCCGGAACACACAAACGACCACGGAAAGTCAAGACTCCACTCGAACTCAATGAAAAATCCTCGAAGTTCTTTTCTTTCAATTTACCCAATATCTTCAGCAACTCGGGATCTTCTTTCTGAGCTTCCTTTATCCTCTGAATTAGGGACGGAGATACCCTAATATTCGCAAAAATAGCCCCATGTCTCGATTCACGAGGAGACCAATCTCGAACATCCTCAAGCATTTTCCATTCACGGACCATCATCGAAGCCACATAAGACTTTCTACTAATCGCATCGGCTACCACATTCGCCTTTCCCGGGTGATAAGAAATCGTGCAATCATAATCCTTCAACAATTCCATCCATCGACGCTGTCGGTTGTTCAACTCTTTCTGGGAGAAAAGGTACTTCAAACTCTTGTGATCGGTAAAAATCTCAAACTTCGCCCCATAAAGGTAGTGCTTCCACTTGTGCAACGCAAATACTATCGCCGCTAACTCCATATCATGAGTCGGGTAATTCTGCTCACTAGGGGTCAACTTCCTCGAAGCATACGCAATTACTTTCCCATTCTGCATCAACACACAGCCCAAACCCTCTTTCGAAGCATCACTATAAATCACTAACCCATCGCTCCCATTAGGCAAGGTCAAGATCGGTGCGGTAGTCAACCTCTTCTTCAATTCTTCGAAACTCTTGTCGCAGTTCTCGGTCCACACAAACGGAACATTCTTCCGGGTCAACTGAGTCATCGAAGTAGCAATCCTCGAAAACCCCTCAATAAACCTTCTGTAATAACCGGCTAACCCAGAAAACTACGAATCTCGGTCACTGACTCGGGTCTCTTCCAATCCACTATCGCCTCTATCTTTGAAGGATCTACAGAAATCCCATCTTTCGAAATAACATGGCCCAGAAATGACACCTTCTCGAGCCAAAATTCGCATTTACTGAACTTCGCAAATAATTTCTCCCTCGCAAGAACGGATAAAACTGTCCTCAAATGTTGCTCGTGCTCTTCTCGAGATTTCGAATAAACAAGAATGTCGTCGATGAAAACCACCACGAACGAATCAAGATAAGGATGGAAGATTCGGTTCATCAAATCCATAAATACGGCCGGCGCGTTAGTCAACCCAAACGGCATAACCAAGAACTCATAATGACCATAGCGAGTGCGAAAAGCAGTCTTCGGAATATCCTCCGATCGAACCTTCATTGATGGTACCCACTTCTCAAATCGAGTTTAGAGAAAACCACGGACCCTTGTAGCTGATCAAATAAATCATCAATATGCGGTAGAGGATACTTATTCTTCACCGTAACCTGATTCAACTTTCGGTAATCGATACACAACCTCAACGAACCATCTTTCTTCCGCACAAACAAAACCGGTGCTCCCTACGGGGAAACACTAGGGCGGATAAACCCTCGATCAAGCAACTCTTGCAATTGAACCTTCAATTCCTTCAACTCTGCGGGAGCTAACCTATAAGGTGCTTTCGAAATCGGAGCCGTACCCGGCAAAAGATCTATACAAAACTCAATCTCACGATCGGGAGGCATATCGTACTCGGTAGAGAAAACATCGGGAAATTCCCGAACTGCCCGAACGCTATCAAAACTAGGGGATTCTTTCCTAGTATCAAGAACACTAGCCAAATACCCCTCACAACCACTATGCAATAACTTTCTCGCTTTCATAAACGAAATTAAGCGAACCTTTCTACTAAGAGGACAAGCCTCAAAAACAAACTTAGGCACATCGGGAATAGAAAAAGTAACAGTTTTCTTACGGCAATCAACAGACGCATGAAACTTGCTCAACCAATCCATACCCAGAATGACATCAAAGTCTTGGATAGGAAGAACTACCAAATCCGCACAAAGGACTCGACCACAAATAACCACGTCACAAGCACGAAAGACTCGATCAGAAATCAAGCATTCTCCTATAGGGGTCGACACCTCTAGCACGTACGGTAAAGACTCGAATGCAACATTTAACATGGAAGCAAATTGCACAGAAATGTATGAATGAGATGATCCTGGATCTACTAACGCTCGTGCGCTCACATTAGACACGGAAATAATACCTCCAATAACGGATGGATCATCGGTAGCTTGTTGTTGATTCATGGCATAAACCTTCCCTTGAACTTTTGGCTTCCCGGCGGCATCCCTTTTCTGACCCTGATTAATACCAACTCCGGACCGGATGCTTGACCTCGGTACCTCGTGCACTCTCTCGCAAAGTGCCCCATTTCACCACAATTGGTGCACTTGCCTTGCTTTTTCCAACACCTATCCTCCGCATGGCCTACCTTTTGACAAAAGGTACAAGGCTTCCTAATTTGGCTCCCTTGGTTCCCGGAAGTGGTACCCGGGTTCCTTGGGGTCGGTTGCCCTCGAACTGAGATTGTCCCCAAAGTTACCTCGGTTATCGATCCTTGGTGTGACTTGCTCTGCACTCCTTGCTTACTCGGGTGGCTATTTCGGTCTTCCTTTTGTGTTCTCCAATATCTTGCTCTATAAGATAGGCTCGGTCCACCGCATCTTGGAATGTCACTATCCGTTGGGCAATAAGTTGAGTGCGGATGGAGGTCTTCAATCCCCGAATAAATCTCATAGCCTTTTGTTCCTCGGTCCTCACCAAATAGTCACAATATCGGGCTAATTCTATGAACTTAGCCGAGTATTGTGCTATAGACAACACACCTTGCTCCAAGTTGAGTAGCTCGATCTCCTTTCGGTTTTGATCAACAACCGGAATGAAATGCTCCTTGAATTTGCGCACGAACAACTCCCACGCATACACCGTGTGAGTATCATCCCAAGTAGCTTTAATACCTTTCTCCACAATGCTCGGCGGCACCCACAAGCTTATAAGCCGCGAACCGGACCTTGTCCTCATTCGAACACCAAACACATCGTAAATCTTCTCCATTGACTCAATCCATAACTCAGCTTTCCGAACATCGGGCTCCCCATTGAATTCAACCGGTTTCAACTTCAGAAATTGCTCCAAACCATAACGGGGTGGTGCTTGTTCTACCCTCGGACCTTGATCATGTATGGCCTTCATGGCCGCCTCAAACATGCCTTGAAACATGGCACGGGCTTCTTCCCTTGTATCATTCTGGTTTGCATTACCGGAACTACTTTCACCACTCCTTCTACGAACCATTGTCAACAAGTACCTGCATAAAACATCAACCGTTAATCACTCCGCGCACTACTACCCACCTAGGTCATACTAATCCACCTAGACTTATACTTATAGCCAATGCCATAGCTCTGATACCAACTGTCGCGACCCCGGACCCGCGGGCCCCGGGACCGCGATCTGGACGTCGACTCTAAAACCGAAACTCAGAAATACTGAAGTTAAAAATTCCATTTAACACCAAAAGGTAATAACCCAAAGTTTTATAAAACCAAGTTTAATAAAATCAATTACAACTAACATAAACTTCCACAAGTTTATGCCCAACAAATTACAAATATACAAAATCCTAATGACGTCAATGTTGGTACAAATACCCCAAAATGGTTACGCATTTACATAATGGGAACCAACCTATAATAACCTTCCCCAAAAGAACGGATCCACACTCGACGTCCTCGCTCTCGTGATCAGCGAGACTAATCCTTAGCACCTGGGGGGGGGGTTAAGGAAAAACAAAGATAAAAGGAAAGGGGTGAGATAAATCTCAATAAGTTACTAATGCAACTACATGACATGCTATGATGCAATAGACAATAACAACAATAAATATCACATAGCATATAGCATTTATCATGTATCAGATAGCAGCGGAAATAAACACATAACAAAGGATATAGCCAAGGTTTTCCAAACCGAAACATCCAAATAAAGGATCGCTGCGCAGCTTCAATAATCAACCAATCAACATCTTCATAATAGCATGAAAGCCGAAGAGAAAACCCCAGTACCGGAACCAATAACATAACAGTGTCACAAGGGACAAGGATCATGACACAAAGTCATACCCGCTAGCCAGATACATTCACAAAGGAACGCTGACTTATCCTTTCCAAGGCCAATCTGGAGAAGGGGTAAAGAAGGGGGCAAAACAATGGTCAACATTATAATGGACTTGGCTTTGCCATTATAATCTTTCCCATCGCCCAAACACACACAAAATACCAGCTGGACTTTCAATTAAATGCTAAGTAATAAATACTGGCTTAAATAAACAACTTAAGGTTCAAAAGTAGGGAACCAATCCAATTAAATTACCACCAAGGTAAACCAATCCAAACCGCACATCAAAATGCTCAACATTACCAAAACGGTACTTAAATAAATTACACATCCTATTTATTCACAAAAGAATCAAATCCACACATTAAAGTGTTCCACGGCGTTATCTTGAGTTAATTAGAAGGATTAAAACCTAAACTAGTTAAGCCTTAAGTCTTAAACCAAGCAAAAGGTAAATTCCTGGAACAGGGGCGGGCGGGCGCCTGGATAGGCAGGCGGGCGCCTGAATGACCAGAAGGTCTGGCCAATTGAAACGGGTATGTAGGCGGGCGCCTGGTCCACCCAGGCGGGCGCCTGGTCTACGGGTTGGGGAAATTCTGCAGCTGGGTTCTTCATGTTTTCTTACCATTTCTTACCAAATTCATACCAAACCATAAACACTCAAAATCAACACTCCCCACTAGATTTCCAAGGTACCCAAACATCATTCAACCCAAGAGGGGACCTTAACCACACATTTATCAACCCAAACCAAGAATCAAAATCCTACATTCATCAATCCACCATTTTTACCCAAAACTCAAATAAATTCGAAATAAATTCTAAACAAATTCAAAACTCAATCAAACTTCAATTATAACTCATCAAACATCATATAAACATGATATGAACATATTAGCATAAAAATGGGGGAAAAGTAACTTACTTGCAAATTCTCAAAGTTGATGGATTTCAATTCTTTTTGGCTTCCTACGATGCTATCGACGATCTAAACATGGTTTACGTTTTAAGAAATGAGAGAAGATGATGGGAAGATAGAGAAAATGAAGAGAGAAGATAAAGAAGAGAAAATGCTTACCAATGGAGGGGAGAGAGGGAGTTGTTGCTGGGAAAATGAGATGAGTGAGGGAGATGGTGAGGGAGGTGAGGGGAGTAGGGAGATGTTTTCAAAAGATTACACTTAGGCCCCCTCCACTACACTACTAACACTATTGCTACACTCCCTACTAACTATTAAGACCCAATAAAATGCTAGGCATAATTATTATAACACATAAATTGCACACATAATTATTTAAATAAATAATAATTTAAATAAATAAATAAGCAAATAATTAAATAAAAATCCTTTAATTACTAATAAAATAGAGCCTATATTTTGGGTCGTGACAAGACCAGCTCACCAAGATGCACATAGACCTATCACGCATTTGTACCTGAATCCTTCCTTATTCCTCCCAAGAATACCATTTGTTGTCGATGCTTTCTAGTGAGGACAACCAAGAACAAGAACAAGAAACTGCTGTGCAGTATATAAGAAGACCTGGTAACCAGTGTCATCCACAAAACAGATCCACGTGGTGTCAAGACAGGAGTTTAGCATTCACTTAGGTCAGGCTTATTGCTCCAACCAAGGAAGCTATGCCCTTACTATGGCCGGTAGTAAGGGGTTCAGGCAGAAATACATAGGGACCCGATTGTCACTTAAGCCCCAGCTCTCGCGACAAGCGTGAACCTATATATTTTCGAACAAGCAAGGAGAACCAGCTGGACTCATACAAGAATGCACAAGTAGATGTTTACTTGAACTACGAGAACAGAACTCAGTCCCTTATTAGTGGACTATTCTTTATGCACCATGTAATCATGTATCATGTGCTCACGAGAATATGCACCATGTAATCATATATCATGTGCTCACGAGAATATAAGTACACATACTCAATTATTGCGAATACCAATCAAGTTCAACTATGGCACGTAAGTGTCCATGTAACACGATCAATCCAAGTTAGGGTCTATTAATAACAGACCTCAATCACGTAGTAGGGTATATCATTTAGTCACATGCCAAGTTTGCACGTACATATTTATGTCACGTTTAACACATTAAGGTGTCTATCACAATACCCTTACTATCAAGTAGAGCCCAATACCTTAGACTCTAAACACGTAATAGAATAGGTCACATCATACCTAGTCACAGTCATATCTCACGTATATGTATCGTTAATAATCGAATACATTTTCTAACACATATTGTGTTCTGTAGTTACTCTTATTAACTTAAATCGTAGTATTCACGATTATATGAATGATCTTCATATTACACTAGTCCTTATTTTCTTTAGGAACTCATTTCAAGACAAGATATCAAGTTCAGGTATACAGTAGGGTTAATCATTCTCTAACTAGTTTCATAACCCAATTCTTTGGTTATTCATGTCATGAATCAATAATCAAGAAGCTACATTCTATCAAGTAGCTACATGCAAGATTTTCATATACACATCAAGAATCTTTCAAGTTTATTACCATACTCATGTAATGGTTTCAAGACATTCAAGACTTTCAAGACAATCAAGACAGTCAAGACTTTTACAAGATTTTATCATCTTGTATCCAAGTTCTCAATCCATTTTCTTGGATGGTTAAACATGTACAAGAGTTAATTACTTATACTTAGTTATCAATCTAACTCTTTGGTTATTTAAGACAAGTACAAGATTTACTCATCTTATATTCATGTTTTAATTAAGAAGATGAGCTATACATCTCCCAATCAAGTTCACGATCCTATTCCTAGGATATTCAAGTTCAAGACATCAGTTGGTGCCCCTAAGGTACACAAACATTAGCTACGAGAGGGGAAACTAATCCAAGATTTGTGGACTAGCTCAACGGGAAACAAGCTTCAAGTAATCAAGAAGTCACATTGTTATCAAGCAACTATGTGCGATGTTTGCACATACAAGTCAAGAATATTTCTTATTCACGTTAATGCTTGTTCTGAGCACTTTCGAGTTTACACCTTACCCATATATTGGTGTCAAGGCATATACAAGATTTATTAATCTTATATTCATGTTTTAATCCCTTTTCTTTGGATGTTCAAGTCATGTACAAGATTTTATTGTCTTATACTTAATCTTTGGACATTCAATCATGTATAAGAGTTATACACTTTACTCTTACCAATTCTAAATCCTATTCTTAGGATGTTCACGATCAAAACATTGTTTTATACCCCTAAGGTACACAAACGTTGATTTCCAGACACATAAGAGCATTCATACTCTTATACTCAAGTTCAATGTCCTAAAACACCTATCTAAGTGCTCTAGACAATCACTTTAAAACCTCATTAATTTATTCTTTGAATAGCCCTCTGAGTCTAGGTTATTCATCTTCTTTCGGATCTTGATTCCGACTTTCCTATAGAAAGTTATGGAGGAAACAATTCAAGAAGGAAAAATCATGATTTCCACTTGGCACGACCGCGCGTGCAAAAATGGCACGACCGTGCTATCAAGGTCGAGAGGTTTTCACACAAAACTCATTTTCGGCATGACCGTGCCCATAAAAGGCGCACGACCGTGCTAACACTGTCGAGGATATTTGCCTAAAGGTGATATTTGGCACGACCGGGCCAAATAAAGGCGCACGACCGTGCGGTACAAATTTTGGCCCTTTTCCCCTGAATTCAAGTTTCATTAATTTTCGTCCCACACGTAGGAGTAACATTTAACTAACACTCCTAACATTCTCAGGAGTATACTAACAAGTTTAGAACTCCTATTTCAAGCCCAATTCATTTCTTTTTACCGTCCCATAAATAATAGGACAATTTCCTTTTATTCCTATTTAATATTTCACCGTCCCCAAAAGTATAAGTACAATTTTCTAAGATACTACTATAAACATTTAGGGATACTTCCATTCATTTTCCCGTACCACAAATAATGGTACAATTTTTCTAATAATATTTAAATCAAGTTACTATTTTACCGTCTCACGAATAGGAGTATAAATTCCTAATATGTTTGCAAACCCATTTACTAGGTTCTCTGTACTCTGTACTAGTATAGAAATACTCCCTTCGTCCCAATTTTACAAGTATCACAAAAATTGCCCAAAACACAATTTTAACAAGAACAAGTAGCGGGAATAATATATATACATGTTATTACAAGTAAGGGGAAGCTAATAGCTTACCTAGTCCGAAATCAAGGTTACCCAAATAAATTTCTGATCGGCCTGGAACGCTCTATTCAACGCCACGAATATTTATCCGGGACCGGAATCACGAACAAAGGACTAATTAATCGCGAGAGTCGAGAATAGGGTGGAGCTTTTACCCTAACTTTACACAGAGGGAGTACGAGAAAATTTGGGGGAAAATGATTGTCAGAGAAGAAGCAAACATATTTATCCTTAACAAGTTTCCCAAAATTGCAATTATGCCCCTCAAGTTTCACAATTACAAAAAGGCCCCTAAACTTTCAACTTTGACATTTAACCACCTTAACTTTCTAAAGTAGTTAAATAATTAACTCAAATAAATAGCATATAATTATGCTAGCCAAGAATTTAACAAGCACGTTAAATATTTAACAGAATAAAGATGGGCGTTACATCCTCCCCACCTTAAAGAAAATTCGTCCTCGAATTTTACTGATCAAGAGTATAACATATATAATCAACAAGTAGAACTCAAGAGCATCAAGGATATACACATATACTCACAAATATTTCATGCAATCAAGATGTATCAATTATAACATCGAAACACATAAAGTCAAGCAGACTCGATTAGTCAATCCACTATATTGGTGAAACTTGACATATCCACTAAAAATAATAGAACTGGTCATATCCTCCAGATCACTGTAATACTGGTCAAATCCACTAGGCAATCTCAAATACCGAGTCGTGGTCATCCATCGTTTCAATATTCAAAACTGACTTCACGTATATCAATCCATCGAGAAAATCCATCGAAAGATGTAGCTCTCAGTGTCAAATAATTAACGATAGAGCTGCCTTCGAAATTCATTAATGAATCTCCAACAAGATCAAGAAAATCTCAAGAACACGCGTACCTTGGTTGTTTCCACTTATAGGCCAACAAAGATAGTTACTTCAAAATAGATATATCCTCTATCAAGAAATTTCTCAAGTTGAATCTTCAACTCTTTTAACTCAATCGAGGTCAAGAACATTAATCCAGATGTCAGCACTGTATTCACACTGTAACAACTCAAGATAATCCAAGTTTCTCATCAAGAATGGATACATCCATCTGGTTTGGTATAGAAATTCCACTATCAATCACATAGGTTAAATACCCAGTACAATCTCGATAACACTGTTCGAACTTTCAATGCAGAACATGAATGTTATACATAATTATATCATGCTCACAAATATAGTCAAGCATACTAGCATAGAATTAATTACCATCTATTGTGGCAAACAAGAATGGCATAACATATAGAAAGCCAAATCATAACACGTAAGAGCCAAACCATAACACGTATCACATCAATGTCCCATCTAGGTAACATGACCAAGTTAACATAGAACGTATAGGGTGTTATCACCCATACTTCTATCAAGCTCTTACTAATAACAATATCAACACGTAGTCTCTTACTAGAGAATACACTTCCACGCAATTCACGAGATAAGGACAAGCATGCATATATAGCACGAAACAATGTCCACAAGACAAGATAAATACGCCTAAGTCTTTAAAGACTCGCGCTCTCGATTCTCAAACTATCTAATCCAATTGGATCAACACTATCAACACCAGTCCTATGCCTGGTATAACAATAAGTAACGAAGCACTCGGCGTCGAAAACACACCCAAGACTAACCCAACCTAGACCATAGACCCTATCCAGGCTTAGAGCTAAACCATAGCTCTGATACCAAACTGATACGCCCCAAGTCCCGGGATCCCCTAATAGAGCCTCGAACCTGGTGCGCGTAACTAACAAGAAACAAGAAACTAACGGGAAACAGGAACAATACCTGTTAAAAACAAAACTGACATGATATGTATACTCAAGAGTAGGGAGCTAAGATAGCTCACACGAGTTCTAGACCAAGAAAATTAAAACCAAACAAGGTTACATACAGCGGAAGACATGACTAGCAAATAAGCTGGCATCAAGAACTGTCTAGGGACAACAAATACTACCCCAATACAAGCCCAGAGTTTATCAACTCATACAAGATCGTCCTTACCAAAATATAAAAGGAAACTAACTTCGAACAAGAATATCCTGCTGAGTAAGTTCCCAGCTAAGTCGAGCCTCACTGCGTACTATCCCCTGCTTTCCTGGGGGGGGGAATTAATTAAACAAATAAAGGGTGAGATAAATCTCAGTAAGCTATTAACATGCAACTATATGTCATGTTATCATGCAATACAAGTAGATACTCAACTAAACATATATCAAGTATCATCAAGTAACAAGTATAGGAGAGGCTAAGCCAACTCAACAAGTAATCAAGCTCGAGAAATGATCAGGTAACAAGTAGTCAAGTAGTGTGAGAGGCTAGACCAGCTCACCAAGATGCACATAGGCCTATCACGCATTTGTACCTGAATCCTTCCTTATTCCTCCCAAGAATACCATTTGTTGTCGATGCTTTTCTAGCTGAGGACAACCAAGAACAAGAACAAGAAACTGCTGTGCAGTATATAAGAAGACCTGGTAACCAGTGTCATCCACAAGAACAAGATCCACGTGGTGTCAAGACAGGAGTTTAGCATTCACTTAGGTCAGGCTTATTGCTCCAACCAAGGAAGCTATGCCCTTACTATGGCCGGTAGTAAGGGGTCAGGGAGAAATACATAGGGACCCGATTGTCATTTAAGCCCCAGCTCTCGCGACAAGCGTGAACCTATATATTTTCGAACAAGCAAGGAGAACCAGCTGGACTCACACAAGAATGCACAAGTAGATGTTTACTTGAACTATGAGAACAGAACTCAGTCCCTTATTAGTGGACTATTCTTTATGCACCATGTAATCATGTATCATGTGCTCACGAGAATATGCACCATGTAATCATATATCATGTGCTCACGAGAATATAAGTACACGTACTCAATTATTGCGAATACCAATCAAGTTCAACTATGGCACGTAAGTGTCCATGTAACACGATCAATCCAAGTTAGGGTCTATTAATAACAGACCTCAATCACGTAGTAGGGTATATCATTTAGTCACATGCCAAGTTTGCACGTACATATTTATGTCACTTTTAACACATTAAGGTGTCTATCACAATACCCTTACTATCAAGTAGAGCCCAATACCTTAGACTCTAAACACGTAATAGAATAGGTCACATCATACCTAGTCACAGTCATATCTCACGTATATGTATCGTTAATAATCGAATACATTTTCTAACACATATTGTGTTCTGTAGTTACCCTTATTAACTTAAATCGTAGTATTCACGATTATATGAATGATCTTCATATTACACTAGTCCTTATTTTCTTTAGGAACTCATTTCAAGACAAGATATCAAGTTCAGGTATACAGTAGGGTTATTCATTCTCTAACTAGTTTCATAACCCAATTCTTTGGTTATTCATGTCATGAATCAAATAATCAAGAAGCTACATTCTATCAAGTAGCTACATGCAAGATTTTCATATACACATCAAGAATCTTTCAAGTTTATTACCATACTCATGTAATGGTTTCAAGACATTCAAGACTTTCAAGACAATCAAGACAGTCAAGACTTTTACAAGATTTTATCATCTTGTATCCAAGTTCTCAATCCATTTTCTTGGATGGTTAAACATGTACAAGAGTTAATTAACTTATACTTAAGTTATCAATCTAACTCTTTGGTTATTTAAGACAAGTACAAGATTTACTCATCTTATATTCACGTTTTAATTAAGAAGATGAGCTATACATCTCCCAATCAAGTTCACGATCCTAATCCTAGGATATTCAAGTTCAAGACATCAGTTGGTGCCCCTAAGGTACACAAACATTAGTCACGAGAGGGGAAACTAATCCAAGATTCGTGGACTAGCTCAACGGGAAACAAGCTTCAAGTAATCAAGAAGTCACATTGTTATCAAGCAACTATGTGCGATGTTTGCACATACAAGTCAAGAATATTTCTTATTCACGTTAATGCTTGTTCTGAGCACTTTCGAGTTTACACCTTACCCATATATTGGTGTCAAGGCATATACAAGATTTATTAATCTTATATTCATGTTTTAATCCCTTTTCTTTGGATGTTCAAGTCATGTAAAAGATTTTATTGTCTTATACTTAATCTTTGGACATTCAATCATGTATAAGAGTTATACACTTTACTCTTACCAATTCTAAATCCTATTCTTAGGATGTTCACGTTCAAAACATTGTTTTATACCCCTAAGGTACACAAAACGTTGATTTCCAGACACATAAGAGCATTCATACTCTTATACTCAAGTTCAATGTCCTAAAACACCTATCTAAGTGCTCTAGACAATCACTTTAAAACCTCATTAATTTATTCTTTGAATAGCCCTCTGAGTCTAGGTTATTCATCTTCTTTCGGATCTTGATTCCGACTTTCCTATAGAAAGTTATGGAGGAAACAATTCAAGAAGGAAAAATCATAATTTCCACTTGGCACGACCGCGCGTGCAAAAATGGCACGACCGTGCTATCAAGGTCGAGAGGTTTTCACACAAAACTCATTTTCGGCACGACCGTGCCCATAAAAGGCGCACGACCGTGCTAACACTGTCGAGGAAATTTGCCTAAAGGTGATATTTGGCACGACCGGGCCAAATAAAGGCGCACGACCGTGCGGTACAAATTTTGGCCCTTTTCCCCTGAATTCAAGTTTCATTAATTCTCCGTCCCACACGTAGGAGTAACATTTAACTAACACTCCTAACATTCTCAGGAGTATACTAACAAGTTTAGAACTCCTATTTCAAGCCCAATTCATTTCTTTTACCGTCCCATAAATAATAGGACAATTTCCTTTTATTCCTATTTAATATTTCACCGTCCCCAAAAGTATAAGTACAATTTTCTAATATACTACTATAAATATTTAGGGATACTTCCATTCATTTTCCCGTACCACAAATAATGGTACAATTTTTCTAATAATATTTAAATCAAGTTACTATTTTACCGTCTCACGAATAGGAGTATAAATTCCTAATATGTTTGCAAACCCATTTACTAGGTTCTCTGTACTCTGTACTAGTATAGAAATACTCCCTTCGTCCCAATTTTACAAGTATCACAAAAATTGCCCAAAACACAATTTTAACAAGAACAAGTAGCGGGAATAATATATATACATGTTATTACAAGTAAGGGGAAGCTAATAGCTTACCTAGTCCGAAATCAAGGTTACCCAAATAAATTTCTGATCGGCCTGGAACGCTCTATTCAACGCCACGAATATTTATCCGGGACCGGAAGCACGAACAAAGGACTAATTAATCGCGAGGAGTCGAGAATAGGGTGGAGCTTTTACCCTAACTTTACACAGAGGGAGTACGAGAAGAAAATTTGGGGGAAAATGATTGTCAGAGAAGAAGCAAACATATTTATCCTTAACAAGTTTCCTAAAATTGCAATTATGCCCCTCAAGTTTCACAAATTACAAAAAGGCCCCTAAACTTTCAACTTTGACATTTAACCACCTTAACTTTCTAAAGTAGTTAAATAATTAACTCAAATAAAATAGCATATAATTATGCTAGCCAAGAATTTAACAAGCACGTTAAATATTTAACAAGAATAAAGATGGGCGTTACAAGCACCCCGCCTTGGTTTGGTGACATTGGCATCAAATCTATCCACTATTCTCCCGGAAGTACTCTCTCCGGCCATACCTGTAGAGGAAACAGTGGGGTTAGACTCATCTGGAAGCCTGGACTGTTGGTCCCAAAGGGCAACAAGGGTATGAAAAATAGCTAGAGGGGGGGGGTGAATAGCTGTTTTATAATTCTTTTCGTACCCTTGAAAAACTCAATTGCAAATGCGCACTTTATCAAGTAAGCGTTATGAAATGCGCCTAAGTGAGTGAGTGAAATGCACAGCGGAATTTAGTAATGAAAATAGGCGCAAAGAGTGATAAAGGGGCGCACACACACTCTAAGTATTATGGCTCAAAGTGGTTGAAATAAGGAACTAAGGCAAATGAAATAACAACACAACACAATTCGGTTCGATCAATCTACAGTGAGTAAACAAGCAAATAGTGAGTGAAGATAATAACTTGAAGGTAAATGACAAGATAATAACACAAGCTATTTGGAGAGGTTCGATCAATGAAAGATCTACGTCCTCTACCAAGATGGTTAGTCTTGGATTTCTAATGGAGATCTTATATAATGAGTGAGTGTTAGAAATTACAACTTTTGAGCTCCTACACTAACTCAAGATCTAATTTTCTATGAATGAACAAATCCAAAACAATAACCGGTGTATCTCTAAAAGATGGATCTAAATGATCAAACTTAAAGAGGTGCGTGTGTGAATTTAGGATCAAGGCTCTTTAGATCTTTATGATTTAGAGCACAATGAAACTAAAGTGTTATAGCTTGATGATCTGGGCTAAGGATGAAGGTATGAAGATGTTCTTGAGGAAATCTGGAAAAACGAAGGCAATCTTCAAATCTTCAACAAATGCTTTGAGAGAGAATTTCTTGAAATTCTTAGCAAAACTCAGCAACTTCAAAAAGTTGAAGTTATGGGGTATTTATAGTGAACTTAAAAAAACTTGCCGTTGGAAATCCTTGTGGATAAGATGAGCTGTCGCTCGTTGATTGGAGCATGCATATATTATGGCCATTTTGACACTCAACATAAATGTGACCGTTGTGGACACGTGTCAATAGATTAGGCGCATATGCATTTTTTAACCACCGTTGGATCATTGGCGTAATTTGAATTCTCTTCAAGTCTTCGAGTCTTCAATAAATCACTGAGTGTTGAATAAACACTTTGAGGCGCGTTTTGAGCCAAGAGGCGCATTGAGCCAAGAGGCGCACAGTAAGTGTGCGCTTAAATCAAGGGGCGCAGAGGCGCGTAACATAGCTTATTAAGAAATCCTTATGCGCGCGCTCTAAATGGAGCAAGGCGCGAATAAAGAGGGCGCGTGGCGCAGGAGGCGCATACGCGCGGCTCAAACTCACTGAGTGATTTTTCTTGAAACTTGATCTTCTTGCCCTATTTCTAAGCCTATTCTATAACAATGGACAACTTAAAAAAATGAATTATAAATACTTCTTACATGAGGGTCTAAAGTCCATGAAATAAAACTTAGGTGATGGATCAATCAAATCTAATAAATCCTATTACATTAAAACTGAGATATGTGTGGGGCATACCCAACAATCTCCCCTTATTTGATTGATGTCATTACCTACTATATCAAGGACAAACATTATACTTGATAAAAACATGTATAAATGAATGAAATTGGTAATTCATGTCTCAAGTTAATGCACACACTAGTCCAAGATATAGATTTCTAATCTATTCCAATAAGGATAACACATTACATATGAAAAGATAGAAACAATAGTTCAACACATTCAAAATGATATATGAATTTTAGTTTTGAAATGTGTTTAAACCAAGTTTAAACTCAATGCATGAAAGTATGAAACAATTCAATATGATGCATATGAATTTAAACAATATTCATTGTTCTACAAACAAGGAGTTTGAGTGAACAAGGTTTGATAATAAGTGATGCATTGTTCTCATTAAAACTTGGCGTGTAAGAGTTACAAATTACAAGTTTCGAATAGAACAAAAGCAAAAGGTGCTAAAACAAGTAAGCACAAATCACTAACACGAGTTGTTTCTATTACAAAAAGATTCTAATAACTTACAAACAAAAATAATAGAAACTAAGGGTTGGGAGGCGCATCATCTTCCTTCAATCCTTCAACGATCTCTGAAACAGAACGCTGAATTTGTTTAGCGAGCTGATGACTACGGTTCGCTAAGCCCTGAGTGTCAGTGACACTGGAGTGAGTGGCAGTGATACCGTCTCTAATGTAACTTAAGTGATTTACATTGATGTTTTGGTATTCATCAATGGAGCGCTGAGTGATTTGCTGCTGCTGTGAAATATTTTCTTCTAAGATTTGAATGTGAGCTTCAATGGCATTTTGAGCCGTGATAATGTCAGAAGAAATATGTTCGGCGCGTCTGTCAGAGCTTGAGTGAGCAGCAGTGAAGTGAGTAACGACCAATTCTTTCAAGACATCCAACTTTGATACTAGCACGTTCATGTTGGATTGAGACGCAGCAGACTGAGGTATGAAAGTAGGCGCAGAAGCGGTGGTTTGCACCTGATCAGTATGAGGTTGAACTTGAGTCTGCGCCGGAGGAGGAGAAGGAGCAGAAAGTTTGTCCTTGAGAGAGTTCATCTCCCCCTTAATGGCAGCGATCTCTTCAGATTGATCAGTGAGTAAGGAAGTAAGAAGCTCAAATTGAGACTTTATTTGTGTCTGTCCTTGCTCTAAATTTGCTTGCCCCTGCTGCAAAGAATGAAGAATGGAAAGTACCTCGCTCAAATCGGGAGCAGATGGAGGAGGCGCAGGGGTAGACAGGGGCACATTATCTTGAAAGGGCGCAATAGGAGATGGAGGCGCATGAGGAGGTGAATGAGTAGGAGACTCAAATTCATCTTCAGTTTCAACATCAACAGTTTCAACAACAACTGTTTCCGTTGTGATTTGATCTGGTCCAGAAGGAGGTGGAGGCGCAACTGGAGAAGGAGTGCGCTGAGGGATGGTCTCTTGCTCCCCCTGAACAGGTTCCTCTATGTCTGAAACATCATCACCAAAAAAATCAGAGAGTAGTTGTACCCTTGACACTTTGGTCTGTTGAAATTTGAACGGAGAACACGGGAAGCGGGGGCGCGTTGAGTAGGCGCGCGCTGGGTAGGCGCGGAAACAGAAGGCCCTTTCTCAATATTAGCGCTTGATCCAGCGCCTTTCATGCGCTCTAACTTCTCTGACTCAGCAGCTTGTTTGGCTTGAAAATCTTCATCTCTTTTTCTTTGAGCCTCAAGTCTGCTGGCTTCCTGCGCTAGCCTTAGATCACGCTCTTCATCAGATTCAAATCTGGTACGTTTGATAGGCGGACGAGGAGGGTCATCAACCACCCGTTTTCCTTTGCTTTTCTCTGCGCCTGGCAAGGGATCAGCGCGATGAGTTGCGCTTGCTGTCAATGCGCTTTTCTTCAATGGTGCGCCTTTAAGAACTGGCGCATCGTCTGATTCTGTGTCTTCATCAACTAAGCCTTCAACAGTTTTGATTTGAATTCCTTTGGCGCGCTTTGAAGGCTTCTTTCTGCGCTTTTTGAGGTCCAAATTCGCTTTTCCAAACGTTGGAACATCATTGATCTTATACTCAGGATTCTCGTTCAAAAACTTAACTAACTCAGGGTAAGTTAGAAAAAGTTTTGTGAGAAGAAGGCAGTGTGAGCGGAATCTGGTCTTTCCATCACTCTTGTTCTTCACAAACTTATCAATTTGCTCACGCAACGTCTTGAATAGAATGTGAGGCCAGTGAAGCTTCTCCTTGGCCATGATGGCAGCTGTGTATTCCCATTGTTCCACCGTGAATCGGTTCACGTTCCCGGTTTTGAAAACAATTGAAGTTCCCACCAAGTGCGCAATGTGAGTCAAGAGTTCTCCACCATCTCGAATTTCAGTGTTTTTGATATTATTTTGAAGCGTGGGAATATTTAGGAGTGAAGCAGCCATCCTGTTCTGATCATCAATAGAGTAAGTCATCGGACGCCCAATAATGCGATCTTCACCCGTAGATGGAAAACCGAGTAAGTGTCAAATCACAGACGAGGAAATATGGACGTCAACATTTTGAACGCGAGCCTCAATCCTGTAGTGAGTGCGTCCATTTACATCAATTTCCACTAGAACAGCAGTGGAAAATAACTCATCCACGAGGAGCGCAGAATAGAAAGTTTGGTCCATCGTGAATAAAGGGAGCAGACCAGCTACGCGCAAAGTCTCTATGATTTCTCGCCCAATTACTTCACCAGATAACTCTAATAATCAAGAGTTTCTTCAAGTTTGAAGTTTGCAAGGTCCTGAAAAATAATAAACATTGATTGATTTTAGAAGTGAGAGAGGCGCATAGAAACATAAAATGATCAAAGTAACATAGGCGCATAAGGAATAGATAGGCGCATAATTGAATCAGGCGCACAAAATATAGAGATTCAAGGCACATGATTGAATTAGGCGCATGAAATATTAAAGGCGCATAGAGTTATAAGGCGCATATTATGGTTCTATTTAAATACTAAGGAAAAAATTAAAACAACGAGATTTGACTAAGTACAAAGTTAGGCACATAAGATTTTAGGCGCAGAATAATTTAGGCGCATATACAAGTAGAGGCGCAGAAAACATTCAGGCGCATAAAAAATAGGCGCATAAAGAAGTACATAGGCGCATATCGTGTGAAAATTTTGACTTAGCAAAAACAAAACAACAAGTATTCAAATGACAGAAATGAAAATCAAAAAGTTCAAATTTTTGAAAACACGATAGAAAATTTTTAGAGACCAAAACATGCAAGAATGACGAAGAACACGAAGAACGACCCTTGAATGCTCGAAGAACACCAAGAACACGAAAATCATGAAACTTCACCAAAATAGACAAATAATATATCAAAATGACCGCATGACAACAAGGAATCTAAATATGTAAACAAAAATATGAACAAATCAATAATGAAAGCACAATGAACAAAAGAAGAACCGAAAAATTTGAAAAGTTTTGAAACCAAAATTTCAGATTTGTAATGAAGAAAGCATTGATCGTTGAAATGTTGGATTCAACAGATTCGAAATCATGAATGGAACACAACCCAACAAACGATAACAAAAATGGAGAATTATAGCGTGAACAATCAAAGAAAAATGAACTCGGTAAAAAAAAAAAACGAAAAACACACAAAAATGACGAAAACAGAACGATTTTCAGAAAATTAAAGAGTTAAGGGTTTAGAATTCATACCATTTCGTCTTGTGTAGATGATGAGGCTTTCTTAGGACCCATAAACTTATAAATGTATATAGAAAAGGAAGAAGAAAATGAAGATTGAGAGAGAGAGAGAGAGACGGGGAGAGAGAGACGAGGAGAGAGAGACGAGAGAGATGGAGTTGGTGAGTAGAGAGGTAGGTGATGAGTATTTATAGGTTAGGTTAAAATTTTTGCACTGATAAAGAAACAAAAATGGGTCAAAAATTTAAAAAGATGGGAAGTTGAAAGGATGTCATTAATGAGGGATTTGAAAAAGGCGGCTAATCATGACTGGCGCATTTATAAGGGATTTTGAGATTTGAAGTGCATTAAATGCTGAATGACACAAAGTACGACTGATGTGACATCTTGGTTTTTGAAAAACTGCTCCACTTTCCCTTTAAGTGTATGAGCAATTTTGACTAATTTTTGCACAAACACCAAAAACATCTATTTTGGTGTAAGTTTGGGGTGCAAGAAATATATCCCAGAAAATAAATTTTTTCGAAAAGCGTAAAACGAGGGAGAAATTTAATTGCACAAGTACCCTTGAACAATTAATGGAATGTCAAAAGACATAGATTCCAATAATAAATGAACAGAATAAACATACCTGGTACTTGTGTATTTAATACGTTCAATCATTGAAATTAAATTTGAGAATTGATTGAGCCGCAAAGTTAATGCGCGTTGAAGGGGCGCATTACTTGTCAAGGCGCATCACTCATCAAGGCGCGCAAAGATGGTTGAGGGCGCATAAATGTTTTGAAGCGCATTGGATGCTAGGCGCGCATTAGTACTGTGCGCTCAGGAATTGCTTAGGCGCGCAGGAGGGTGAGGCGCGTAAGAGATGTTTAGGCGCGCAGGAAGTTTCCTTGAAACTTTGAAATGATTTGACATTTGTACCTAATATACTCATAACTCAACAAAACATAAAATCATTAGTATTGACAAAACTATATTGAATTTAGTTGAGTTCAAGCATACCCATTTCACCTCTCAAAAACATGAACCGTTTCGCGTCGAGTGCTTTCGTTAGAATGTCGGCGATTTGATAGTCGGTTCCCACGTGTTCCAAATGAATATTGCCTTTCTCCACGTGGTCTTTGAGGAAGTGATATTTGATGTCGATGTGCTTGGTCTTTGAGTGCATGACAGGATTTTCAGAAACCGCAATTGTTGATGTATTGTCGCAGTAGATGGGACAATTTTCTTCGATGATATCATAGTCCACCAATTGCTGCTTCATCCAGAGTATTTGACAACAACAACTTCCCGCAGCGATATATTCGGCTTCGTTGTTGAAACAGATACAGAAGCTTGTTTCTTACTTGCCCATGACACAAGTCGATATCCGAGGAAATGACAAGTGCCACTAGTGCTTTTCCTATCAATTGTGCACGCTGCATAATCCGCATCTGAATAACCTACAAGTTTAAAGTTCGAATCTTTGGTGTACCAAAGTCCAAGGTTAACAGTGCCAGAGAGATATCTTATAATACGTTTCACAGCAATTAAGTGTGCTTCTCTAGGGTCGGATTGATAACGAGCACAAACACAAACACTAAACATAATATCAGGCCTACTAGCAGTAAGGTAAAGGAGTGAGCCAATCATACCTCGATAGAGCGTTTGATCAACACGTTTACCTTTTAAATCTTTGTCGAGTTTGTTGCCGGTGGCCATTGGAGTATCGTATGCTTTAGCGTTCTCAAGTCCAAACTTCTTGATTAAGTCCTTTGTGTATTTGGCTTGATTGATAAAGATGCCTTCACTCATTTGCTTGATTTGAAGCCCGAGGAAGAATGTGAGTTCTCCCATCATGCTCATTTCAAACTTGCTCTTCATTAGTTTCTCAAAACGCTTGCACAACAATTCATTAGTAGAACCAAATATAATATCATCAACATAATTTGAACAAGTAATTTATGACCATTATGTTTGGAATGAAAAGAGTTGTATCGATTTTACCGCGAGTGAAGCCTTTTTCGATGAGAAACTTTGATAGTGTATCATACCATGCTCTTGGTGCTTGTTTGAGTCCATACAAAGCTTTCTGGAGTTTGTACACATGATTTGGAAATTGTGAATCTTCAAACCCAGGTGGTTGAGCAACATAGACTTGTTCTTGGAAGTTCACCATTTAGAAACGCGCTCTTCACATCCATTTGATATAACTTGAAGTTCTTGTGAGCGGCGTAAGCTAGAAATAATCTGATAGCTTCAAGTCTTGCTACGGGCGCAAAAGTTTCATCGTAGTCAATTCCTTCTTCTTGCCTATAGCCTTGTGCAACCAATCTTGCTTTGTTTCTCGTGATGATTCCATTCTCATCCATCTTGTTCCTGAACACCCATTTCGTACCAATCACTCCATGATCATTTGGTCTTGGAACTAGAGTCCAAACCTTACATCGTTCAAATTGATTGAGTTCTTCTTGCATTGCAACAACCCAATTAGGATCTTGGAGCGCTTCATCAGCCTTCTTCGGTTCAATTTGAGAGATAAAAGCAGTGTAAGCATCAAAGTTTGTAGCTCTCCTTGTACGAACACCAACTTGTAGATCACCGATGATATTAGCAATTGGGTGACCTCTAACTTCACGAATTTCAGGAGGTAAGTTAGGTTGAGTCGTAGAAACTTGAAGGTCTTCAATTGGTACATCTTCACCAGATTCAAAGTCATTGAAATTTGGGGGTTGAACTGGCTCAGAATTGAAATTTGGGTTTACACCAGATGCAGCAGTAGAAATAGGCGCGTGAGAGGAATCATGAGGCGCATCATTTGAGTGAGGCGCAATAGAGGATTCACCAGGCGCATTATACATTGAATTAGGCGCATTTGATGTAGATGGATTTCCTTGTGTTGATAGATTCTGATCTTGAGTGGGCGCAACATAAATAGGAGCACCTGTATCATTTAGCTCAATAGAATCATCAGCAACATTTGGAGCCAAATGTGGCTCAAGGAGAGAATGTTCATCAAATGTAACATGTACAGATTCAACTATCACTAATGTAGTTCTATTAAAAACACGAAAAGCTTTAGAGTGTTTGGCATACCCAACAAAAATACCTTCGTCGGCTTTGGCATCGAATTTACCTCTATGTTCGTTTCCGTTGTAGAGGATATAACATTTGCAACCAAAGATCTTGAAGAATGCAATGTTGGGAGTTCTACCACGCCAAAGTTCATACGGAGTCTTGTTGTGAAGTTTGTTGATGAGGGAACGATTTTGAGTAAAACATGCAGTGTTGATAGCTTCTTCCCAAAAGTACTTAGGCAATTTAGCTTCAGCTATCATCGTCTTTCCGCTTCAATCAACGTTCTATTCTTTCGTTCAACAACGCCATTTTGTTGAGGAACTCCGGCGGTTGAAAAGTTGTGATCTATCCCATGATCTTCACAATATCGAGCAACACCGTTGTTCTTGAATTCTGTTCCATTGTCGGATCGAACACTAACGATGTCATCTTCTTTTGGGTTTGGAGCAGTCGAAATAAGGTAGTGAGAATATCATAACAATCATCTTTTGTAATCATCATCTCTACCCATGTATATCTTGAATAATCATCCACCACAACTAGAGTATACTTGTTTCTTCTAATACTTGCGGTGGAAACTGGTCCAAATAGATCAATGTGAAGCAGTTGCAAACATCTTGTAGTTGAAGGATTAGACTTGCTTGAAAATGACTGCTTCGGTTGTTTGCCAAGTTGACATGCGGCGCACTTTTTGTCATGATGATCAGCAACCTTGGGAAGTCCTTTGACAAGATTATTCCTGCTGAGTTTAGATAGATACTTGAAGTTCAAGTGACTTAAGCGCTTTGTGCCACAGCCAACTATTTTCGTTCACACTTTTTGCTACAAAACAAAGATTAGTACTAGAGTTCATACTATGGAAATCAATAATATAAATATTTGTCTTACGATATCCCGTGAGTAAGATAGCTCCAGTTTTGCCATTCTTGATAAGACATTGCGTTGAAGTGAAATGGCATTCTAATCCTTTGTCGCAGAATTGAGATATGGATAATAAGTTGTGCTTGAGCCCTTCGACGAGTGAGACTCTTTCAATGCACACTTTGTCTTTCTTGAGCTTTCCATATGCTACAACTTGACCTTTGTTATTATCGCCAAATGTTACGGAGGGACCTCTTTCTTCATGGACATCTTCTAATAAGGATTCATCTCCAGTCATGTGTCTTGAACACCCACTATCGAGAATCCATTCATAATTTCTAGCTTTTGAAGATCCAGCCATGAAACAAAGAACCTGAAATATAGACATTTAAGCAGGTCCCCTTTATTCCTTTTGGGTCCTAGGGTTAGCAACTTTTGACAACCCACTCTTGCTTGACCTTAGGATTTTTACGTCCTTTGGCATTGGGAGTGAATCGCAAAAGGCATTCCACGGCCTTGTGTCCTGAACAATCACAAATGGAACAATGATGAAAGCCACCAATCACGTGAGTTTTCACAAACTCTTTACTTTTCTTGGGGATGGCATTCTTCTTTGGGTCAGATGAACTAGCCTTAACAAAATCTTTCTTTTGAAATTTTGGAGCGCTTTTTCTCGGAGGGCGCATAGGGCTAGGAGGCGCACGGCGATGAGGCGCGTGGCTCTTAGGCGCATAATGAGCACTCGGAGAAGGAGCGCGCCTATTTTCAAGAATGATTTTGCTAGGAGATGGTTCATCTGTAGCTATATCTTTCCCATTAGCTTTCCCAAATTGCTTCGTTGGGTAGACATAATGGAATGTTTGTCTCTTGACTTTTTCCTGTCCTTTACCCATTGAATTAGAATGTTTTTCCTTGGGAATTTCAAAAGTTTGTTGGTTGGTAAATTCACTATCTCTTTCAGCACAGACATCACATTTAAAGTTGTCACTAGTTGATGAGAATCCCAAGCCACTTTTATCACCACTGACTTTTTGGGACTCAAATATATTCTCCATAGTGACACGAGAATTGGACCACTCATTTGTAATTTTTTAAGATCAGTAATTTGAGCAACCAATTCATCGTTTTGAAATTTAAGAAGTGAGTTTTGTTCTGTTAGAAAAGTGTTTTTAACAGTAAGAGGAGTCATGCTCTTTATCTGCTCCTTAAGGAGGGTGAGTTCAGATTTAAGTAGAGTTTTCTCGGTCTTAAGCTGGGAAATTTCATCACATGATAGTGCTAAAGCTTCCTTCATACTATCAAATCTAGTAATTACCTTTTCAGCCTTCTTGAACAATTTTTCTTGTTCAGCAATCACTTCATCATCATTGATTTTGGAGATTGGAGCAGTTGGTTCAACCTGTGGTCTAATGTATGCTCCTTTTCTCAATTTGTTCCTTGCTCCAAGATCACATCGTGAGAATAGCAATCCACCATCGTTTTGAGCTGGAGTGAGAAATCCTTGTTCAACGAGCTCGCTGATGGTTGGTCCTTTCTTCTTTTTCACTTCTTGAAAACCTGCAGATTTCTTGATAGGTTTATTCAAGGCATTCATATCGGGAACATCCTTGGAGAAGTCATCATCAGAATCATAAGCATCAACTTCATCATCATATGCCATCAAACAAGCGAGTCCATCATCGGAATCTTCATCGCTCTCATCGGAGTCTGTTTCAATCCAAGTGTTGTGCTCATTTGCTGGTGCTTCTTCTTCAGCAACCATTCCCTTGTGACGAGTGAACTTGGAAGTGAATTTAGGAGTATGGCTGCTCTTCTTCTGCATATATTCAAATTTGGGGATAGGGCAGCTTGATGCAAAATGTTCGGGTTTCCTGCAATTAAAACAAACAAGATCTTCTTTCTTTTTGAATCACTGCTCCTTGAAAACTTTTGAGGAGCTTTGCTGGTAGATCCTTGAAATTTGTTGGTTGAGCCGGGTCTTGAGAATTTTCTGAACTTTTGAAATTTCTTCACAAATAAAGCGAAGTCTTCATCATCCATGTCTAATAGCTCAGAAGTGGAAATTTTGGGATCGGAACTTTTCTCATCTTGTACAGGCGCAGGAACAGGCGCAGGTGCAGGCGCAGTTTCTCTGTGCGCCACCATAGCCATAGATTTTGATTTCCTTCAGTTTCGCTAATTCGCTGAAGTTTGAGTTCGTAAACTTTGAGATTTGCATAAAGGTTCCTTAATGTCCATACATCTAAAGTTCCAGCGTCTTCAAGAGCGCTAGATTTATGTAGGTATCTTGATCCAAAAGCTTGTAGAAAATTTACATTCAAATCTTTGTTGGTAAACTTCATGCCAAGTGAAATACATAGATTGATAATTTCACAATAGCGTTCATAAGTTTGCCTCAAGTTTTCACCGGGGAGTTGAGAGAAATTGTTGAATCTCTTTTGTACTTCGTATTTCTTGTTCTCCTTGCAGACGGTGTCTCCTTCAATATGCTCTTCAATAGCATCCCATAGCTCATTTGCAGTAGCACAATGCATGACTTGTTGTTTCATAGCCGTGCTTAGAGTGCTTAGAAGAATGTTTCTTGCTTTGCCATCATTTGCAACTCTTCTAATTTCTTCCTCGGTCCATTCTTCCCTAGGTTTGAGAACTGTAGGTTGGGCAGCGTTGGTGCGTGGATTTGGATTCGCCTTTATCGGAATATAAGGTCCATAAACGACGGTGTCATGGAGCCTTTCATCGATTGAGTTGAGATGAGTCAATATGCTGAATTTCCACACGTCAAAATGATCTTCATCAAAGACCGGAACGTGAGTGTAGTTTGCAGTTGCCATAGGTTTTGAGTTTGCCATTTAGAATCGGCACCCAAGCTGTTAAGCTTGAAAAACGAAAAATGTTTTATAAAGGTGTTTGCTCTGATACCACTTGTTGGTCCCAAAGGGCAACAAGGGTATGAAAAATAGCTAGAGGGGGGTGAATAGCTGTTTTATAAATTCTTTTCGTACCCTTGAAAAACTCAATTGCAAATGCGCACTTTATCAAGTAAGCGTTATGAAATGCGCCTAAGTGAGTGAGTGAAATGCACAGCGGAATTTAGTAATGAAAATAGGCGCAAAGAGTGATAAAGGGGCGCACACACACTCTAAGTATTATGGCTCAAAGTGGTTGAAATAAGGAACTAAGGCAAATGAAATAACAACACAACACAATTCGGTTCGATCAATCTACAATGAGTAAACAAGCAAATAGTGAGTGAAGATAATAACTTGAAGGTAAATGACAAGATAATAACACAAGCTATTTGGAGAGGTTCGATCAATGAAAGATCTACGTCCTCTACCAAGATGGTTAGTCTTGGATTTCTAATGGAGATCTTATATAATGAGTGAGTGTTACAAATTACAACTTTTGAGCTCCTACACTAACTCAAGATCTAATTTTCTATGAATGAACAAATCCAAAACAATAACCGGTGTATCTCTAAAAGATGGATCTAAATGATCAAACTTAAAGAGGTGCGTGTGTGAATTTAGGATCAAGGCTCTTTAGATATTTATGATTTAGAGCACAATGAAACTAAAGTGTTATAGCTTGAAGATCTGGGCTAAGGATGAAGGTATGAAGATGTTCTTGAGGAAATCTGGAAAAACGAAGGCAATCTTCAAATCTTCAACAAATGCTTTGAGAGAGAATTCTTGAAATTCTTAGCAAAACTCAGCAACTTCAAAAGTTGAAGTTATGGGGTATTTATAGTGAACTTAAAAAAACTTGCCGTTGGAAATCCTTGTGGATAAGATGAGTTGTCGCTCGTTGATTGGAGCATGCATATATTATGGCCATTTTGACACTCAACATAAATGTGACCGTTGTGGACACGTGTCAATAGATTAGGTGCATATGCATCTTTTAACCACCGTTGGATCATTGGCGTAATTTGAATTCTCTTCAAGTCTTCGAGTCTTCAATAAATCACTGAGTGTTGAATAAACACTTTGAGGCGCGTTTTTGAGCCAAGAGGCGCATTGAGCCAAGAGGCGCACAGTAAGTGTGCGCTTAAATCAAGGGGCGCAGAGGCGCGTAACATAGCTTATGAAGAAATCCTTATGCGCGCGCTCTAAATGGAGCAAGGCGCGAATAAAGAGGGCGTGTGGCACGTGGCGCAGGAGGCGCATACGCGCGGCTCAAACTCACTGAGTGATTTTTCTTGAAACTTGATCTTCTTGCCCTATTTCTAAGCCTATTCTATAACAATGGACAACTTAAAAAAATGAAGTATAAATACTTCTTACATGAGGGTCTAAAGTCCATGAAATAAAACTTAGGTGATGGATCAATCAAATCTAATAAATCCTATTACATTAAAACTGAGATATGTGTGGGGCATACCCAACAATCTCCCCCTATTTGATTGATGCCATTACCTACTATATCAAGGACAAACATTATACTTGATAAAAACACTTGTTTTGAAAAAATCACCAGACACTTTTTTACATTGTAGAAGGTATTTTTCAATATTACATGAGGCACTTTTTAACACTAAGGCAAACACTTGTTTTGAAAATTTTAAAACCCACCAAACACTTGTTGACAATGGAAGAGGCAATTTTCAATAATCCAAGAGGCACTTAATACTAAGACAAACAGTCTTAAGACTGCCACTAAAAGTGCCTGTTTGAATGATTATAAGTGCCGGCTGAATGTTTTACAAGTGTAGAATTAGAACAACATTTTGTAATATTAAAACAGGCACATGATAATATTAGATAAGACAATTGTGAAAAAAAATGTTTTTCTATAACTTAGTGTAAAACGCGTTTTTCACAACACTGACTCTTTAATTAAAGCTTCATTCAATATGGAACCGTTGGAGAATGTTGTATTTTTTTTTGAAAACTAGTAGAGAGCCCGTGCTGACACGCCCCCAAGTCCCGGGATTCCCTATTAGAACCTCGAACCTGGTGGGTGTGACTAACAAGAAACAAGAAACTAACAAGAAACGGGATGACATCTGCTTATAACAAACTGACATGATATATATACTCAAGAGTAAGGAGCTAAGATAGCTCACAACAAGAGTTCTAGACAAGAAAATTAAAACCAAACTTGATTATACACAGCAGAAGACATGCCTAGCACATAAGCTTGCATTACAAGATGTCTAGAGACAACAAGTACTATACAAGACTGTCTATCCCAAAATAAGGAGTTATACAACCCATACAAATCGTCCTCACCAAAATGTATAAGGACACAAGCCCCAAAAGAATAACAACCTGCGTAGTAAGCTCCAGCTATGTCGAGCCTCACTGCGCACTATCACTAGCCTTCCTTTGATCTAAGGAAAACAAATAAACAAGGAACGGGAATCTCAGTAAGCTATTAGATGCAACTACATGACATGTTATCATGCAATTCAAGTAGATACTCAAGTTATCATGTATCAAGTATCATCAAGTAACAAGTATATGAGAGGCTAAGCCAACTCATCAAGTAGCACATAAGGCTAAACTAACACGTTACAAAGGATATTGCTTCCTTCCTTATCCCTCCCAAGAATACCATTGTTGTCGTAGGTTGGATTACTTTGACAAATCACGATCAATATCAAGATCTGCTATACAGTATATATAAGAAGACCCGGTAACCAGTGTCATTCCCATGATCAAGATTCATGAGGTGTTCACGAGTTTAGCATTCACTTTTATCAAGCGTATTGCTCTAACAAAGGAAGCTATGCCCTTACTATGGCCTGTAGTAAGGGGTCAAGCGCAGATACATAGATCCCCGATTATCACTTTGGCCCCAGCCTCATGGTAAGCGTGAATCTATATACCTCCGAACAAGGAAGGACCAGCTAGACTCACATAAGAATGCACAATTAGGTATTTACTTGAACTATGAGAGTAGAACTAATCCAAAAGTAGTGGACTAGCTCATCAAGGACATGCTTCAAGTAATCAAGAAGTCACATTGTTATCAAGTAGCTATATGCAATGTTTGCACATACATGTCAAGAACATTTCTCATACACGTTAGTGCTTGTTCTTAGCACTTTCAAGTTCATTACCATACACATGTATTGGTTTCAAGGCATGTACAAGATTTTATCATCTTATATTCAAGTTCTCAATCCACTTCTATGGATGTTTAAGACATGTACAAGATTTTATTGTCTTATACTCGAGTTATCATTCCAATCTTTAGACATTCAAGTCATATATAAGAGTTAGACATCTTATACTTCAAGTTCATCATCCTATACTTTGGATGTTTAAGCTCAAGACATTGTTCTAAGGCCCCTAAGGTGCACAAACATTGGTTTCAAGACACATATAACATATTAGTGCTTGCTCATAGCACTTTCAAGACATATAAAAGAGTTCTTCCTTTTATACTCTTGTTCTCTATTCAAATCATTGAATAATCATGTTCAAGACTCACTTCTGATGCCCCTAAGGTGTCACAACACTTGCTAGGACATCTTATGCTAAGGCTATATACCTCAATTGGGGTTATTTCCAACTTATACAAATATTGGATAACATTTTGAGATTTCAAGTCATCTGGGCGGGCGCTCAAAACGGACCGGGTGGCCGCACACTACAACACATTTTGTATGGAAATTCTTCAGCCAGATTGTGCGGTCGCACAAGGGATTTGTGCGGTCGCACACTAGGGCGCAAATGCTCAATTCTTTCCTAGGTTAAGAATTCTCCGTCCCAAGTGTAGGAGTATAACTTATTAACACTCAAGACATTCAAGACATACAAAAATACTCTCTAAACATTCTCTAAACATGCCCAGAACATTTTCAAGTTCATTTCCTCTTTTATTTCTACAGAGTCTTTTATACTCCCTTTGTCCCAAAATTACAAGTATCACAAAAATTGCCCCAAACACGAAATTGACAAGCACAAGTATCAGGAATAACATATATGCATGTTATTACAAGCAAGGGGGAGCTAATAACTTACCTAGTCCGAAATCAAAGTTACCCAAACAATTTTTTGTTTGGCAGGAAACGCTCTATTCAACACCACGAATATTTATCCGGGATCAGAATCGAGAACAGAGGGATAATTAAACACGAGGAGTCGAGAATAGGGTAAAACCCTAAACCTAGCTTCTGAGACAGAGGAAGAACGTAAAGAGAATTTGGGTAAAATAACTCAGATAAGAAGGCAAACATAAGTTTATCCTTAACAAGTTTCAAAAAATGACCCTTAGGCCCCTCAAGTTTCATTTTTAACAAAAAGGCCCCTAAAGTCATATTTTCACAAATGACCCAAAAGTCAAAACTAGACATTTAACCACCTTAATATTCTAAAGCAGTTAAGAAATTAATTCAAGGAAAACTACCAAACAAGCAAGTCAAATATTTAACAAGAATAAGGATGGGCGTTACATCCTCCCACCTTAAAGAAAATTCGCCCACGAATTTTACTTACCAAGATTTTCAAATAGGCTCGGGTATTTATCTCGCATCTCTTTCTCGGTTTCCAAGTAGCCTCTTCTATTTCATGATTTCTCCAAGGATCTTCGCAATAGGAATCCTTTTGGTGCGCAAGACTTGCTCTTTCCAGTCAAGAATTTCAACAGGTTGTTCCTTATAAGACAAATCAGACTGAAATGGAATAGCCTCATACTCAAGAACATGTGACTCATCCACTATATATTTGCGAAGCATGGACACGTGAAACACATCATAAATACCAGATAAAGAAGGTGGTAAAGCAACTCTATAAGCCAACTTCCTAACTCTTTCAAGAATTTCAAATGGACCGATATAACGAGGAGTCAATTTTCCTTTCTTCCCAAATCTATTTATACCTCTACGAGGAGAGACTTCCAAGAATACAAAGTCACCTACTTGGAATTCAATATCCCTTCTGCGATGATCAGCATAACTCTTTTGTCTACTTTGAGCTGTGCGTAATCTATCTCTGATTAATTTCACACTCTCAACTGACTGTTGAACCATTTCAGGTCCCAAGAGTCTAGATTCTCCCACTTCATCCCAGCATATAGTCATAAAGAGCTTCATATGGAGCCATTTCAATGCTAGACTGATAACTGTTGTTATAAGCAAACTCAGCCAAAGGAAGATGAGTATCCCAACTGCCTTTAAAGTCAACAACACAAGCACGTAACATATCCTCAAGAATCTGTATAAGTCTCTCAGATTTCCCATCAGATTGAGGATGAAAAGCAGTACTGAAATTCAATTTAGTACCCATGGCACCCTGAAGAGCTTGCCAAAATCGAGAAGTAAAACGAGGATCTCTGTCAGATACAATACTAACAGGAACCCCATGCAGTCGGACTATCTCCTGAACATACAATGAAGCTAACTGAGACAAGGAATATCCCATGGAAACAGACAAGAAGTGAGCTGACTTAGTCAACATGTCCACTATAAACCAAACAGCATCGTGGCCTCCTCTGGTACATGGAAAAACAGTCACAAAACCCATCGTGATATGCTTTCATTTCCACTCTGGAATTTCTAATGGTTGCAGCAAACATGATGGACGTTGATGTTCCACTTTTACTTGTTGACAAGTCAAACACTTGGACACATACTCAGTAATTCCTCTTTTTATGTTGTTCCACCAGAAATGTTTCTTCAAGTCTTGGTACATTTTTGTGCTTCCAGGATGAATAGTATACTTGGTTTTGTGAGCCTCTTCAAGAACTCTCTTATTGATATCAAGATCAACTGGAATACAACTCTGCCTCGAAAGGTAAGAATTCCATCACTGTTGAAAGAAAAATCTGGTTGTTTTCCTTCATTCATTCCACTAATAATTTTTTTTTAATTCAGAATCAGTTACCTGAGCTTCTTTGATCTGTTGGAGTAAATCTGAAGTAGCCTTTATATTTGCAAGGATAACTCCATGTCTCGATTCACAAGGACTCCAATCACACAAGTCTTCTAGCATTTCCATTCACGAATCATCAAGCAAGAAATATAAGTCTTTCTGCTTAGTACAATCATGATCCTTCAATTTCTCCATCCATCTACGTTGTCTCATGTTGAGCTCTTCTGAGAAAACAAGTACTTTAAGCTTTTATGATCAGTAAAGACTTCAAATTTTGTTCCATACAAGTAATGCCTTATTAGTACCCGACCTGAAAATGAGTTTATTAGGACTTTCCCAAAAATACAAGGACTTTATAGGAATTAGAAACCTTACAAAGACTTGTCCCGGATTCCGAAATATCTCATTTATGACAAAATATATCAAAATAGGTAATAAGTGGTTTCCTTAAAACCATGCAGAAACCCTAGCTTGAAAATCACGTCAGCCTGCATCCTTGGCCACGCGGCCAACCTTGCTGCGCGCCGACCTTGGCCACGCGGCCACTCTTGTCACCGGCTTCAGTCATGGCCAGGCGGCCACCTTTGTCCCAGATGATCTCAGCCGTCAGATCTTCCCATCAGTTTGCTATATAAACCAATTCCATTCCATTGTTTAGGGTCCGATTTTGAGAGCTCTAAGTCCGAATTTTGGAGTTCTTAAACACAATTTTCTCCCTAATTAAGCATTCAACACTCAAGAAGATCAAGTTTATTTCTTGCAACATAGGTAGTTTTCTAAATTTCTTCATGTTCTTGCATGATTTTTAATGTAGATCTTTTATATTCATGTTCTTACATGTTTATTCATAGTTTTCATATGTTTTGCATGTTCATTCATATGTTCATAATATGTTCTTCGCATGTTCTTCGTGTTCATAGATTAAAACCCTATTTATGCTATATTTAGGGTTGCGATCTTCATGTTTGCATGTTATTTCATAGCCGATGATGATCTAGGTTCATCAACCGAGGATGATCTAGGAACTACTTCTAAACCCTAATCTTTAGGTAATTCCCCCCTCATTATGCATGATCCTGATTCTTCTGCCTATTCTAATTCTCTGCGAACTACGCTGACCTGAGCTTCTCACATT